>OU862897.1:11210000-11810000 GCA_917880725.1 Selenia dentaria | reverse complement strand
AGTTTCAGTAAGATGTATTTTCAACCGACTTCCAAAAAAAGGAGGAGATACTCAATTCAACTGTATTTTTTTTATGTTTGTTACCTCATAACTTTCGATTGGGTGAACCGATACTCAAAATTCTTTTTTTGTTTGAAAGCTGGTGCTTCCCGTGTGGTCCCATTTAAATTTCATCGAATTCGGACCAGTAGTTTTGAGTTAAACTCCAATAACTGAAACACTGTTTTAAACTATCACGGTTGTTCTCTGAAGTTATATGATTACTAGCAAACCCTGCGAACTCCGTTTCGCCACCAGATGGCTTCGTTTTATGTAACATTTTGTTTGACGCCATCTACTTAAAATATTGGTTTGTAGTACATGCTATGTATCAGAGATGACGCTGTATGTGAAAATAGATTTTCCCACTTTTCTTTTTAAATTTTTCCTGAATTTTCTTTACTATAAACCTTACGGAGCCCGAGACCCTTTCCAACGAATGCAAAACCGTGGAAATCGGTTCGTGCGTTCTGGAGTTATAGCGTCAGGAAGGAAAACCCGACTTATTTTTATATAGTAGAAGATTAACGGGATATTTACCGTGGTAAGGTTGTGGAGTGAGCTCCCGATATTTTGGGGCAGTTACATGCACCATGTTCACGGGAAGACTGACCACAACCTTACCACGGTAAATATCCCGTTAATAATCATATAATCCAATAACTGATTTTTACCAAAGTAATGGAATGGAAGTCGGTATTAAAATTTTCAAATTGCACTTGTAGTTTTAGTTTTTATTTATGAATGATTGTATTTACTTACCTACATTGTATTTTTTTCTGAAATAAACGTTATTATTATTTATTATTAGTTTGTACTGTTTCACGTGAACGACATGTTACGTTACACTTACGCAGTTATTCGTGCTAGGCCCACTGTAATTTGTCCGTGGATTTTTACGTGTGAAATGCAAAACACGTGGTGCCCTTTTTTTTAGTTTCTGGCAGAGCAAGGCCTTAGTATTAGAGTATATATGGCTAATCTCTTCTAGCCGTCTGTTAATAATGAAACTAAAACCTCCGAGCTACATACAACAGAACATTAAGCTAACATGTTGATATCTAAAACTATTTGACATTAAGTGGGTGCTCGGTCCGTTGCGTCCGCGATAACAATCGCTTATCAGTGATAACTTATCAGTGCACACTGCGCATGTACGTTGCACCCGCAAGGATTGATGCAGTCTCAGATGGCAAGCTGTGGATACTTTATAGAATACTAGCTAAGCTGTACGCTCTGCGCTTCAGTCGCTCGATAGATCGATTGTGATGATGATGATGAAAAATTTTGTACCAAAAAATAGAACCGACTTCAGCACTAAAAAGTGTCAAATAACTCTGTCAAAAAGGTTATTACAAAACTTCGGATTACTTGGAGGATAAAACAGCTTGGGGCTGATCACTCCAGGATCTATCTACTCGTGTATCTACTAAGATGTCAAAGTGTAGCGTGTCTTGCCCTACTGATACCATTATTATGTTCTCTTTTGTAAGGCAACACACTGGAGCTAATATTTGTAGTACCTAAGTAAAAACATTGTAAAAACATGTATATAAAAAGAATGGCCCCGAGTTTCTTGCCGCTTCTTCTCGGTAGGCTCTATATATTTTGGAACGCGGCGGTAGTCTTTAAAGTACATTATAATGAAAAATTTAAGTTCATAAGTGCGTATTTGATGCCTAAATTGAATAAGTGATTTTGACTTTGACTTTGAATTTGACTTGTTGAAGTCGGTACTATGATAGTTCAATTTTAGTGACCATTGCTACTTACGAATCGATTGTCATTCACCGACAATAAGGATATTATCAAGATAATAGGAAACACTTTTCGGTTATTGGAGTGTAACTCAAATTAATTGTAATTTAAATACAAGTGTTGTTAAAAGCAATTTACGCAGACGTATGCGTCTCTGCATTCAAAATTCTGGCTCACATTTTGGGAACGAACTGTAAAAATAATAAATACAGACTAATTACATCTACTCTTTTATTTCTTTAAAAGAAATTAAGTTACCTTAAGAAAGTATTTCTTCCATAGCTACTTCTCATGGACTATTCTCATTCCTTTCTCGGCCTTTTGTAATCGCATTATTTCTGCAATTGTGCAATAAAGTGCTAATTTTTTTACCTCGTTGGATAGCTAAAGACTTGTAGATGTTTTTTAAATAAAATGCAGACTTAATTTACTATCGTTTTTGTAGAGAAAATAAAGGTTTTTGTAAAGCATCTTACAAAAATTATGAAAAAGCCTCTAGTTTTTGGATGGATCTACATTAGTACGATATTATTGTTTATTATTAAGAGCTGTAACAAGGTTTCTCTAAAACTGCGAACAGAATTGAAATCGGTTGATTACTTTTTTTTTATTGAATTTTAAAGTAGTAAAACTGGATTTTCCAAAAAAAAAAAAAAAAAAGAATATCACAGAAATGATTCATTTCCGGATATCACAATGTACAGTCATATTGTTGCAAATGGCATTCCCTACCACCCCTTAAAAGGATCCGGTCTAATTACCAATAACCCTGTATATAATGTAGTCACTATCACTTATCCAAATCGGTTGAGCCATTGAGTACATACGAGTGAACATAGGAACGGACATACATACATGCATACATACAACACGTAAAACGTAACCCGTGAATCTTTGAGAGATTTATTTAATAACGAAAAATATAAATTTAAATAAAGTCCGACATTATATATAAGACAATACTCCACTTCTGGCAAGCTGTAATTCTGCCATCCATAAAATGTAATATTAGTAGTGCCTAAGTAGAAACATTGTAAACATCTATACAGGGTGTTTGGTAGAGGGACCGACAAACCAAATGAGCGTGTTCGGGGGCCCACTTGGAGAATACAAGTTGGCCAAATAAAAACCCCGACACCCCAATTTTTTTTAACTAAATCAGTTAGTTAGCTCTGTTTTGTATCCAATTTTGCTTTGCGTGGCCTGAAGGTGTATTAGAGATCAAATTCAACTAAAAACATCCGGTCTAAAACAGATTTAACAAATGTTATGGTGGTAAATAGGTACAATTTCGGAGAAAAAGGGAAAAATCACAAAAAAAAGTTAAACATATTGGGGGGTCGGGGATTTTTTTTGGCCAACTTGTATTCTCCAAGTGGTCCCCCGAACACTCCATTTGGTTTGTCGGTCCTTCTACCAAACACCCTATATAAAAAGAATGGCCCCGAGTTTCTTGCCGCTTCTTCTCGGTTATATATATTTTGGAACGCGGCGGTAGAGTCTTTAAAGTATATTATAATGACAAAGTGCAATTAGAAAAATTTAATACCAACTACCATTCTATTACAATGGTAAAAATCAGTTATTGGAGTGTAACTCAAAAACTACTGAACCGAATTGGATGAAATTTAAATGGGACCACATGGTAAGCACCAGCTTTCAAACAAAAAAATAATAATTTAAAGAATCGAAAGTTATGAGGTAACAAACATTAAAAAAAAACAGTCGAATTGAGTACCTCCTCTTTTTGGAAGTCGGTAGAAAATTGACTAAATGATTGATTAATTAAATTGAATAAATGATTTTGACTTTGACTTTGACTTTATCCACTGAATCAGTATGAAAAATTACATAATAACATGTGTTATTTCTAGGTAATAAGCCCTTTCTACTTAATATTTTGGCGGCTTCATTGTGTGAAGAAGTTACAAACACATAGGTACAACCCTCACTCACTCACAAACATTCGCGTTTTTACTATTATAATGTGAGACCAATGACTTAATATCTATAGACACACCATAGCAATAACGGTGCCTTAACTAAATACCTATATATACCTACATTCACACCTTTAACATGCGAATAGATGAATAAAATAGTTTTTAACGAATGCATTAAGCATTAATCATTGTTTAACCACCAATTAGAATAACCTGTGGGCCAAGCACGATAAACTGCGTCGGCCTTATTAATAAACTTAGCTTACACCCGGAGTAGTTAAATCATCTATCTGTCAATTTTTCGCTTGCAGTAAATGTCACGCGTGAAAGCAAGACAAAGCATGTTACGCCTAATATAGGTTTACGTAACGTTTATTAATAAAGGCACGTAAGTATAACGTAACACGTGAGTAAGGTATACAGTAAAAACTAACACTTATCTGTTACAACTGTGGCACAGATAACTCATAGTTTGTTCTGTATACGTCAACAATACGGATATATTACACTTACGGAATTGTTCGTGCTAGGCCCACTTTTTGTTATTATTATACTACTACTATGGCACAAGTTTGGTTGTTTATACCCCTACTATAGCAGCACTATGTAGCAGATCGGCTAGATTCCACCGTTCGGCTTCTGCGAACCGTTTGTTGTCCTGCGACTCCCCAGTATTGTTTGTTTTGCTTTGCCGAACGATCACAATGTGCTGTCGCGATGTAAACTACGCCTCGATTATCACGCTGACAATCTTACAGCATATTGACAGATACTACGATGTAGTTTTACTGACCATAGTTACTGGTGGGTAGTGGTGTGGGCTACAATAGCTATACTCCCAGTAGCTGTACGATGTATGTGTTAAGTTTACATTAGTGTAACATGATACTATTTTTTTAATTAGAAATGCGGGATTACTCACGTAATATTTATCGGATAGGCCCGACTATAGTTTAGCTAAGCGAGACGTTATCGACGCGGGCGTCCCGAACACTCCTTGAAAAAGACCACCGAATGTGGTCGAAACTATAGTCGGGCCTAACCGATAAATATTACGTGTGTAATCCCGTATTTCTAATAAAAAATTGTAGGTACTAATTTTTTGCGACCATATTTATCAAAATCGGTCCTCTTTTCAACCGACTACCAAAATGAGGGAGGTTCTCAATCGTCTGTATTTTTTTATGTTACACATTGAGAACCTCCTTAAAACTAACTTGACTCATTTTACTTACCCTATTAGTGAACCGATTTTGATGTTTTTTTTTACTTGAAAGCTGGTGCAATTTATAGTCCCATTTGTATTTGACCAAGGTCTGGTGTGACAAGTAGTTTTTTAGATAATAATTTCGGGTAAATTAGAATTGAAGTCGGTTTTAAATAAGTACCTAAATGAAATCCTAGTGTGTACCGTCACCAATTTTTCGCAGTAATTCACAACCTAATCTCGGAAACCACTTGACCAATAGTGCTCATATTCGAAATCTCTCTTTGAAATCAAGTACTTAATATGTGTACCAAATTTTATCAATATCAGCCGGTAAATAGCGCCGCAGCAAACTTCCCCTTTTTTAGGAAAAGTACATCCTCCACTCAAAAAAATGTAATAGTAGACCATGCGTACATAATTCGTGGCTGGCCATATTAGCCGTAGAACCGACAGCCGTTGGGTTAAACGAGAACTAGAGTGCAGACCGCGTCTCGGCAAACGTAGTGTAGGACGTGCTGAGGCACGGTGGAGTCTGCGCAAGACTGCTGGCAAAAACTGGATGCGAGAAGCCCAAGATAGACCTAAGTGGCGTGCAATTGGAGAGGCATATGTCCAGCAGTGGACTGCTACAGGCTGATGATGATGATGATGATGACATAATTCGTCAAGATTGGTTGAAAATGCAACCTGTACAGACCAACGAACAACCTAACAAACATACGGACAGATGAAAGTCAATTTGGCCAGTTAAAGCAGAGACGCTACGCTCGCTCGGCCAATAAATGCGAAAGTTTATTGCTTGATGCGTCTTCACGCTGAAACACTAAACGTATTTTTGTAGAATTTGTAATAAAGACAGCTTTATACCCAGAATTTATTTATCACTTTACTTTTGACCCCAAAAACGTTCATGCGGGTATCATTTAACGATCAGGTGGAGCAGCTAATGTACAAATATAATTAACCCTTATAAAACTAGTTAAATATGTGCAATGCACTAGAAATCCTTATCAAATGCAACCGTTATCACTGAATAAAGATCGGCGTGCCATCGCTCTTCCTGCGTCTACCTTTACACAAATAAATACCTATCTGATATACTAGTAAGTACCTTATAGTTATCTATCGAAAAGATACTTTTGTGTCTAGATTTGAGTTCCCGTTTATATTCTATAAAATGATAAAAATATACAAAAAAAAGTACGAAAATAGATCCGACTTCAAGACTAAAAAATGCAGTAACTTGTTGAAGTTGCCATGATAGTTCTAAAGTACCATTTATCACGATATTGCGTGCATGGCACCGACTTCGACAAGTTATTTCACACTTTTTACTGTTTAAGTCGGTTCCGTGTATTGGTAAAAAAAACACTCTTTTTAGTGACCCTTGTTATTTACGGGATCGATTGTCATTCACCGTCAATAAAGATATCATCAAGATAGGCAAAATCTTTTTAGTTATTGGAGTGTAACTCAAAAACCGCTAAAGACACATATGAATGCGCATTGCCTAATTCATTTTGAATACATTATGTGAATTATGAAAGTCTGTATTTTTTTAATAACACGAAAATAATATATTTGTGTTATGTGTGCACGAGTTCAATTGTTCAAAGCAGCAGATTTATTTTGAAATATGACTTTATAAAATCTAGAGGCGACCATAAATACATTTGGTAAACCCATAAACTGTTCTGTATTTACTAAGTAATACTAACGTTTATTCGTTTCCTTATTTTTGTAATATTTTTGGGTAAATAATTTATCATAAATTTACAGTTGTGCGAGTGATGTGCCATTATCCACCAGATGATGGCCCAACTCCTTTCTCGGAAGGCTCGAGTCCTAGCAGTGGGAACAAAATGGGCTGATTATGTTAGTGGAAAATGTCCCGTCTACTCAGCACTGAGTATTGAAGTGCCTCGTCTGCATCCCACTTAATAGTTAGTATCTACGGAAGCGGGCACACGCGCCGCCTGTCGCCGGTCGTGACTCGTCGTTGGACGATAATTTACCCGAGCCCGGACTTTGTGTTCAGAACTCTAATACGATACATATTTCGTGTATTACTTTTGTAATTGTTAAATACTCTGTTATGCATACCAGGCGCGGGTCGAGTCCTCAAAAAAGGTTGTGGTCACAGCCATCCGAAAATCAGCCAGGTGCGAGTCGGAGCATGAACTCTCTCATAATCGATATAGCACCAAGACGCTTGCCTGATGTTAAGCGTCACGCTTGCCCATAACAGTCCAGTGCCATTTAGAATATTGAACTGGGTACAACACTTATAAAATCTTCTTGCTATGTAAACAACTAAGTGCAAAGGATATGGAATGATGTCAAATTAAATCTAAAAGATTTCTTTTTCGCGAAAACGTTATATAATAATTTATCCAAAGGATATCCAGTTTTGCATTGGATGTCATATCAAAACGTCATATCATCAGCCTGTCGAATATGAAAGAGTGACGTCTGATGTCACATGTGTTTTAGGATTATGGGCATGCCCATCGTGCCCACAACGGTGGATCCGCGCTTGATCCATACTTGTATTATAAAAACGTCTATAACTCTGTCACTCTCAATCTCACTTTGTCTCTCTCTTTTCGTTACCTTATCTTATCACTAATATTATAAAAATGTTTGTAAATCTGTCACATTCTCTGTCATTTTTTTTACTTTATCACTAATATTATAATAACGTTTGTAACTCTGTACTCTCTTTGTCACTCTTTCTCTCTGTGTGTTCGTTACCTGTAGGGCTATTATGTATCTCAGTTGCTAACAAATGTTTATTGAAATCTTAAAAAATGGCCGCTCTATGTCAGTTTTGACAATCCCAGTAAGCAAAAGTGTTAGTAAGTTGCTGACTGGACCTGACAAAAGTGACATAGAGCCGCCATTTTTTTCGATTTCTATCAAAATTTTTAGCAACAGTAACTGTAACGTAACAGCCCTACAGATCAAGGCTGAACGGATCGTAATTAAATTTGGTAAGCAAATAGAAATATAGCAGGAAGACATAGGGGGAATAGGATACTTTATATTATCATCATCATCATCATCGTCATCTATCACCACGTGAGTGAAACCGCGGGTTTTTACTGGACAACCAGTCTCACTATAAGGTGAAAGGAACTAGGTCAAAGATTCTAATCAATAAGGAACCCAAAGAAAAAAATATAAGTTCCTGATCCAAAAGAAACTAAAACTAAATTGGCCAGAGAAAAACAGTCGCTGCGGCGACCAAATAAAGCGCTTCCACTCTCTCAAAGTTCCCAAACTCCCAGATGAAATACATAATTAACGATAATCCACTCAAAAAGCTATTTCTTTTTCCTATTTTATGTAGGGTCATTTTAAACTCATTTTACAAGGTCTGCAAGGTGTACATAAAGCTTAAGTACGACAAGCTTTTAAAGTCAGCAATCATACTCTTGCTAAAGTAAGCTTTTAGGACTTTTCAAATTATTTATATTGCCAATTATAAAGAACAGGGATACCAACTTCATCATACCTCACATACATAAAGAATCCGCCTTAAGCTCTCGTACAGGCAGACAGTCCGACTGACCGCCACTACTAAGTACGACGGGACATAAATTCTTCAATGGGCTAAACAAAACAAAAATACAAAATATCAAAACCCTTTAACGTAGCTACCGAACTATAATTTATGGGACGGCCCCGCGCGCTGAGCGAAACTTAAATAAAAGTGGCCAAGATTGCGTAGTGCGTGTGTTAATGGTTCCGCATGGTATCGGCTATTATTGTATTACATTATAGCTATCTAACGTTTTACACGTGTCAACTCTGGACAAATTACAGTAGAACAGCAAATGATGCCATTCGAGTTGCCTATAACGACTTCTTCTTTTTCTAGTGCCTCTCCAACTAGTGAAGGCTGGCTGTCAGCTTCGCATATTTCAGCCGCGGCCTTATTGTCTATCTTTAAGGAGAATGGGAATGGGCTTCATTTTGACATTTGAATCCCATTCTGGGCAACCCTGCAAGCCTATTGGCTGGAACCATCAATGGGAATGAGAATGAAGTGACATTTTATTCTTATTCAAGTTAGACAATAAGGAGGCTGGTCTTCGGCGAGTTCCGGTCAATTCTCGGATATCATCCGATCGATATATCTCGGATAGGATCCTATAACAACATCTTTAGGCAACTCATGGGACTGGAGCGGTTCTGTAGTGCCTCCTTCAAAGCTATACAGCGGAATAATGTAAAGTGAGATGAGTAAACAAATCAAATGTGTGAAGTTGGCTGTAAATATTTATTGGATATTTATTGCAAAATTGAATTTATTTTAATTTTTTTTTAGAAATGATATGGCGAAGTATAATATTTATAAATAGTTAAGTTCTCAATAAGTGACTCTGTATGTGTCTTATTGAGAATAAATGTCTTTAAACCTTATAATGCTAATAATGTTATCTATATTACCGTGGCGGAATCGTATTGCTAGATTTATGAATAGAGTTAAAACGTGTAATGAAATAATTTCATTTTTTTTCCTATTCGTGCGACTTAGGTGTAAAATATATATTAATAAGAATTTAGGTTACTACTATCGTCTAATGTGAAGGTACATCATGCAAAAAAAAGGAAAAAATGCAGTGTTATATTAATTCTCAAGAAAATTAACTCGTGTCGGACTTTGAAAGCGCAGTATTTTTTTGATATTTTTTTTACAAACTAACAGGCACTATGTTTATATTTCTTAGAAACTAAGCAGTACTTGAATGTTTAATAACTTTTTCGTTTTATTCTTGCTAATTATCTTCTTGAAAATCACGCGTTATTTAATTTAACACTTCCACTTAATTACATACACAATAAAACTATTTCTCAATGATTTAATAATAATCAATTAAATAATTTTATATCAAAACCGCAAATATAAAAAAAAAATTGTAAATCGCTTGTTTGATAATTTTAATACTATTTATCGCATTGTAAAATACACACGAAAATCGTTTACTTAATCAGATCATCGCGCGGAACGCCAAAACAAATCTCGACGTCCAAGACGCAAAACGGTGAAATTGGAAATAATTTCACGATAGCATCGCCCGCCGCCGGTACCTTTCAATTTCTTTATACGTTTGTAAATTTGTTTGTTCGTTTGTTTGTTTTGCCTACGCTCCCTGGTCAGGCAGACTTCGGTTTTTTGTAACAGCATGGATAAATCACAATTATGGCGTATTTGATTAAAACTAGTAGATTTATGTGATATTAACTTTTCTGTTGAGTATTCACCCGGCATCGCGAGATTTTTATTTTTGACATGTTTTTTACTTTTCCTTTTATTGCTCCGATTTGATTTTGATTTCAGAGTAGAGCTCGGCTCTGAAATCACATCGGACAATATTACAAAAACATATAAAAATAAAAACAAAAAATATATTAACATTAGGAGGATTGGACTTGCACTCAACAGGATACCTCACGGACTTGATTGAGTGACATAAGTGTCATATAACATGATACCTCACCAACTTGACTGAGTGGCATAGGTATCATGCAACATGATACATCACGGACTTGTATGAATGACATAGGTATCATGCAACATGATACCGCACGCACTTGATTGAGTGAAATGGGTATCATTCAACATGATATCTCACGCACTTGATGTGGTGACATAGGTATCATGCAACATGATATTTCACGCACTTGATTGAGTGACATAGGTATCATGCAACATGATACCTCATGGACTTGATTGAGTGACATAAGTATCATTCAACGATACCTCACGAACTTAATGTGGTGACATAGGTATCATGCAACATGATAACTCGTGGGAATGATTTCTATTGATTTTGCATTATAACGGAAACTTTACAATTTCAGGGAGTTAAATTAAATATCCCCGAACGGTATTCGAATCCGCGTCTTCCGACAATCTGTGTCAGTATAGACACGAATAAGCTTGCACTGAATAAGCTTTGCCATAGCATGGACTAGTTTAACTTGCTACAGCGCCCTTCAACTATCACACAGTAATTCACACAACGGCTTCGAGGTGGAATATCTGATATTTTGGTGGTGCCTACTAAACACCTGCAGAACAATTCTACCAAGTACCCTCTTCTAAGTTACCCGATTGTTATCACTGTTGCCATTAATAAAAATGTTCCAATCATATTTAGACACTGAAAAAAGCTAGCTATTTTAAACCACTTCAAAAAGGCTCTTCCAAACACTACTCCATACAAAATGGATTCCAAATACTGCCAATTGACATAGTTTCAATATTTTTTTCTTACTTTTGAACTTGGAAGGCATCCTAACGGTATTCCTGAGGAGACATAACTTCGGCGGACGACAGATAACCTTTTTTTAGTTATTTTTCTGGTGACCTCCACTGGCCGAAATCGATTTCGAATCTTTTATATATATTCTTTTTAAAATCGATATTTGTAAAAGTGAAGCTTAAAATGCTGAGGTTTTGTGTCAATCGCTATTTGCCTTTGATACAATTACTTGTCTGTATTTTAAAGTATTTTTCATCTACAAGTAAATCAACTTCAGAATGGGATAGTATATCTATGTGTATTTGTTCACACACCTCAGAAAATACCAAAGAAGAATAAAAATTATAAACATGCAAAAATTCTTTAATACGTGTGTGTGCCTATGATTGTTATTTTTCATATACGAGTAGGTTAGCACATAAGGTACATTTTATCCTTAAAAATATTTGTGAGACAGTCATTTTCCGCGCGAGGGGAGCCGCTGGATGGACATGGACCCAGTCTATCTAGGTATATCTATTTACTGTATTTCTAGGTATATCTATATAATTAGTTGTATAACTTGAAATATTAGTAGTTGGCGCCTTTTATCAATATCAAATAAACAAGATTTTTTTGGAGATTTCAGCGAATTTATTTTTTTAAATGAGCGAAGCCGAAGTAAAGGATGAATTCTTTCGTTCGGATTTGTAGATATACCTACCCTCATTAACATGCCAATTTTGTAAAAATATGTAAAAAATAGGAAATTGAAATTTTAATATCTATTAGCCATTAAATACCCCGGTAAAATAATAATACATGCTCATTGCTATATTTAATTCTCAAACTCAATTCAACTGTATTTTTTTTAAATTTTTTTCTATGTTTGTTACTGACTAATTTTAATTTTAACTTTCGATAGGGTAAACCGATTCTGAAAATTCTTTTTTTGTTTGAAAGCTGGTGTTTCCCGTGTGGTCCCACTTAAATTTCATCAAATCCGGTCTAGAAGTTTTTGAGTTACACTCCAATAACTGATTTTTACCAAAGTAATAGAATGGAAGTCGGTATAAAATTTTTCAAATTGCACTTGTTTATGGGATAGGTTGGAAAACGAGCAGGCAGCTCACCTGATGGTAAGTGATCACCGTTGCCCACGGACATTCACAATACCAGAGGTCTCGAGGATGCGTTGCCGGTATTTGAAGAAGGAATAGGCCCTTTTCTTGAAGGCTCTCAAGTCGTATCTGTTCGGAAACACCTCAAGTGGCAGCATGTACTTGAATTATCATAATTATTATTCAACCTTGGTTTAAAAACAATATGCATTGGTGCGAAGACGTATAAATACACATGTAAATACACTGACTGGCACGATTCAATTTGGGTAAGAATTATCAAATACAAATACAAATACAAATTTAGTTATTTGCTAGAACACAATATTATATAAGGTCTTTAACTAATAATTATGTCAGGCAGGCATGCAAATATTATAATAATTAAAATATAAATGAATGCATTCAAATATAAAGCCAATTAAATTAACATTCAACAAATTTCTAATCATATATTATTAAATTCTATACTTAATTATGTTATTTAAAATTAAGAGGATTGCATAGCTAGTACTTTCCATGCTAAAAGAGAAAACTCTTTGCTACCTCTTAACATTGTCCGATTTCAGTGATTTTTTTTCATGGTATCATGAAATTGTTTACTACGCCCGTACGTTTAGATTTTTTCAGTTTTTTTAAGTTCTAAAAAGGAAATTTATAGTACTTTGAAATACTGATAAAATCAAAACGTACGGGCATAGTAAACAATGCCATGATTTCATGAAAAAAAAATCACTGAAATCGGACAATGTTACTCATTTACACTATAAAAACAATTGTCCAATGTAGGTTTAATTTAAATTTGTTACCATGCAGCAATTTTATATGGTCTGGTAATTTATTATAAATAGTTATGCACATGTTGTATACATTTTTCTTATAAATATCTCTATGGCAAGTGGGTTGGTAAAGTAGATTTTGGAATTTAGCTCTTTTTTGTCTAATGTTAATCTCGTTAGGTTTTGTGAAATAATTAGGATGAGCTCTAATGAAAACGCATGCCATCATTATAAACATTTAAATCTTACCAAACATGATATCTTAATTTTTCAACCATATTAAGTGCGTACTTACCTAAATGTATTTTTCAGTTTGAGGTTTTTAATTTTTATAGCAATAAAGTAAAGGAATAAGTAAGTGTTTTTTTGCATAGATTACTTCATCGGTACCCAATAAATAAATGGCCGAAGGCGACATATGATGTGTCCTACTCCACTTTATCCCGGCAAAATGATAGCGGATAATGGATAGCGATGTTCTACCAGACGAAAAGGACTTCCTAAGGAAAAGAACTCCTGAGATACTTACTTGAAAACTATTTTAGATTTTTCTAATAAATAAATATTCAGTTTTTTTGTTCTTTAGCTAGTTACGTTAGTTATTGTAGAAATGCGTATTATTTTGCGACATTCGAGGTTTATCAGCTACATTATCCTTTAAAAACATTTTATACTAATGCAGCTAGGTACTTATTGCTATATGTCGTATTATTATGTCTCACTTAAACAGATGTTTTGAACGCATTTTAATATGCACATAAATTAACCAAAAGAAGTTAATTGAGGAATATAATAAAATCAGGTGGTAAAACGTATAAATCTTTAAAAATATTGTAGTGAAGTATGTGGAGAATCATCATTGACTGTCGAAAATGTCTTATTTACGTACAGTAGTTACCCAAACTAGCTAAACAATCAAAATCTGAAGGTTTAAGTCTTAAAATATACAAAAATTGATATCATGTATTTTTGGAGTTCTTCGCTGCACCTGCATGGAAGGTGTTTCATTGAAAATATATTTTAAAATAGAGAATTTCATATTAAATTCCCTTTTTATTACGTGTAGTGTAGTGTTTTAACCTTGCAACATAAACACACAACGTTCAACGTTGATTGACTTAAGTAAAAACTTAATTTGAAATGATTTCAAGCCCAATGTGTTATACAAGTAAGTCATAGCAAAAAATACAACATAATGTTTATGAGGTCTTAGTCAAAATATGTCTTTCACTCTAGAAAAAAGTAAGGAACGAATGCTTCTTTTAAGCTTATTATTTGATTACACCATACAATTTTATTGTATAGCTTTTTTACCGAAATCATATATAATCATGGCTCGACATATTCAAATAAAATATGAAAGTATTCAATTAGCTGGATGATGTTATTTTATAGTTATTGTAAATACCTACTACAAATAAAAAACAGAAATGATTTCAAGCCCAATGTGTTATACAAGTAAGTCATAGCAAAAATTACTACATAATGTTTATGAGGTCTTAGTCAAAATATGTCTTTCACTCTAGAAAAAAGTAAGGAACGAATGCTTCTTTTAAGCTTATTATTTGATTACACCATACAATTTAATTGTATAGCTTTTTTACCGAAATCATATATAATCATGGCTCGACATATTAAAATAAAATATGAAAGTATTAAATTAGCTGGATGATGTAATTTTATAGTTATTGTAAATACCTACTATAAATAAAAAACAGCAGTCTCATACAATTTAAGAAGGGTATAATTGAAGTAGCTTATTAATTTAGTATCTGAAACGAAATTTAAAACTAACTTTTATCGCCGCACGGAGATTATGACAAAAAGCAATGCTGGCAACCTCTAATTGCGATCAACGCCGGCCGAAATTAAAAAGAAAAATCCCACAGAAAGAATCCCTCCTATTTTTAAAAATGGAACCCGACGATGATTCGCCTAATTAATAAACCAATCACGTACAGTCGAGACACGGCGTCGAGGCGCGGCGGACGTGCGGGCGCGGGGGATGAACGCTCGGAAATTCGAATACTATATTTTTTCTGCACTAAAGCATTGCAATGTTACATGTAATTGGCTTGACGGCCAATGATAACGAATTTAGGATTCCATTAATTATTAATGGTGTATTACTTGCTAAACTGGAAATTAGCACTTGAGATGAAATAGGTTCCAATATCCATCAATCATTGGCAGATAAGTACACGCGCCAGATGTTATCACGACCACGTCGTAAGTCTTATACCAGCTAGTTAGAATGTACGTTATAAAAAAGTCAGTAGTTAATCTTGTCAAATCAATATGAGAAGTATAAAATTAATACGATCAACTTCTCAGAACATTGTTATGAGAACGCCACGGATTATATGACGCAGCATTATGTTTTCTTTTTTATTCAATGGCCAGTGAATGAAGGTGCCATTATAATAAAAGAGTCTTCCAATATTGACACCGAAAAATTACTCTAAAAATAAGCTGAGTTTCGGATTTAGGAGAAAAAAAATATCATTTATCAAATGAATGCATTCCCTGTAATGTCTTTGCGCTGCGTGACTGCAAAAACTAGTTGAATAATAAATGCGTCGGTTGGCAGCACTGGAGCTCGAGGAAGGCCGACGCAACGCGAAAAAGGGCGAAGATTAGCCAGCTCGGGCTTTTTGTTTGCATCAATCGATGCGCTCGCGCATTCGCACGATGAATAATTCAAAAATTGACATGAAATGGCGTATGGTTCTTTTTTTAAATGAAAGGTGCCCGATTGAGGACTGTAACTGCCTGACGAATTCATTGGTCAACGGTTTCTTGCGTTCTGTAATTGCTGTATTTGCTTTGTAGGTTATGATTTCAAACATGCAAATTGTGACCTCTTCATAAGTTCTCAGAATCCGTACAATTATCTCACTTGACTATACCACGACTTTATGCGTCGTAATAAATACATTTTACTGTCAAACCGCAAATAAAGTTTCGCCTTGAACATAGCAAAAAGCGAAATATCGATTACGAGTGTTATACAATCGATTTGTCGTTGTAGCTCGTTGTTTTTTGCATGTCTGTGTACAACACTACATGTACATCGCATTTAGAGATTGCCAGTGCAAAAAAGTTAATAATTAATTCGAGTAATGTCGTTAATGATGCATCGAAAGCTTGAGTTCGATTTCCAAGTATAAGTAATCTTGGCATCAGAATTCTGTATGCGATTGAAGACGAGATGTGCAGTTTTTGGATAAATGGCTTCATCTCGCTCTCAACGGGACGCTGTCACTGTCTCCAACTTATGGTTATGACGGCTTTTTACGTGTTTCATGACGATAATTTCATTATGTCAGCATGAAAAAATTATAAAAGGTATTTTATGCGCAAAGTGATGGCCAATTACGGCAGTGGAATGGAGATGTGAGCGATAATTATTATTTGTGCCCTTATTTGCATTATTTATTACGTGTTCAACATTCTAGAATACAACAAGCTATTAACAAACTTCCATCATAACAACTTGCGATGTCAAGTAAAAAACTTCGGCTGTATTTTATCGAAAGAAACTTAGATACGTTATCTACTTATAGTATTTTTGCTAGGTGGTAAGCCTCTTGCACAATATTAATAAGATGTATCACCACATTATTATTATTTAAAGTGTAAAGTGCACTACTAAATTACTGGGCGAAAGAGGCGCAAAAAAGTGTTACACAAAACTACAGTCCTAAGCTCTGGTTGACCCAGCAACACTCAAAAGCAAGCGTAGTGTTCACCATCAGCCGTGCAAGCATGGATCCCACGATAAACTTGTCGAGTCGATACACTGACTTTTATCAGCTTACCTTGTCTCTAGTACGGATCTAGCTGTATTACGAAAATTATCGATAATTTCGTCTTATCTACAACCCATGCTTGCGCCGCAAATACAAAACTTACCCGCCTCGTCACTAGATAGCAATAGAAAAAAAACTCAGTAACACGTAAATGAGAATATTAAAATAGACGAAATATTTTATGATTGATTATTTTACTATAAATATAGCTTTACTTAGCAGTTAATTGATACGTCTTATTCCAAATACTATAACCACATTGGACAGGGAACTTTATAAACTTCATCAGGAAGGTACTTACAAACGATACTTTATCTTATAAGTAAGCAATTAGTCGTTCAATCATGTGCCTCGATGGTAAATATATCAATAGATTGAGACGTTACAAGGAAGTAGTAAATTATCCCATTAATACTGATAAAACAACTGATTCCTTGTGCAGAAATCTGAC
Source organism: Selenia dentaria (assembly GCA_917880725.1). Taxonomy (NCBI): domain Eukaryota; kingdom Metazoa; phylum Arthropoda; class Insecta; order Lepidoptera; family Geometridae; genus Selenia; species Selenia dentaria. The sequence goes on along the minus strand of OU862897.1, from coordinate 11,792,633 downwards.
ATATTTATTTGGAAATCAGTAGATATTTATTCGTTGTATGGTAAAGACTTGAGTTATTCAGTTATTGAGCAATTAAAATGTTTCTATCACAAATAACATGACAAATTAAGCCACACAGTAGGCGTGCGTTCAAGTTGTATTGTATCAGAGATACATAATAACAGCTTAAATGTTAACTTCATAATTACATACTCTATGGATTTTTCGTGCATTCCGTACATTACACTACGATAATAATAAGTCAAATATAAGAAATAACGATAATATATTCACATATTCTAAACTACAACGTCTACTTGTATACAGCCCAATAAAACAGCTACACCGGGTGTACTGGTGGGGATTTATGTTTTCCTGGTCTTGGTCCCTCGTTGCAATATCCTTAGTGAAGTTTATCTAATTGGATTAATAAAATAGGTAGGTAAGTACTCACTTGTAAGAAGAAAATGCCATATTGCTGTCCACACAGGACTGGTCTTCCACCGTTCCACCAGTTGTCAGCATCAGGGTGTTCATTCGGCACTATACTCGTATAATCGATTGCGGTATAATATACGATTGTTCACAACACTATGTTAGAGTCTCGCGCCGGAACGCGATGTGACATACGCGGGAGCATCACTAGTTGTACTTTTGAGTCATTGTCTGAAAAGAAAAAAAACTATTATGTGCTTTCGACGGTAACTTTTAATCAGTTATTATTATTTTAACTAAATTAAAATTATTTCCATAAATAAAATAAAAGTTTACAAATTATCAGTCAAATTCGCTTGTTTGACGTCAATCACTTCAAAAAACAAAATGTGTAAGCTATTGTAAAATTATTGCAAAACGTCAGTTTTCTTCAGTTAGGTATACATATACATACTTACCTACCCCAAATAATAAAATAAAATTTTCTTTTTATGAAAGCGCAAGTTTACTATTGAACTTTAAAGTTTTCAGCATTAGATTGAAAATAACGGAACTTAAGGATAGGCTTGTACTTCATTCCTGATAAAGAGGCATTGGTGTTTATGAAGCTAATAACCTAAACAAATAAGCATAATATTTTTTTATATAACTAGTTAGGTACCTATTAAAATGTTTACGGATTTACTAAAGACCCAAATGAGCTAGCGAAAAAAGCAGCTACAACTTTACGAATACTATAGCAAACCCAACATCCTCGACAAAAAGAAAAAAATAGGTCAAGCATAATCTAAAAACATCGGGCAGTGGTCTCAGATTTTCAGATAGCGAGACGTGGCGTCAGAACCGGCTTGGCCGCCATATTGAATGTGATTGACAGCTGTCAATGTTGGCGGCACTGCGACGCGTCCACGCCGCGCCTGCCTCCAGCCTGTCGCTAATGCGTTTGAAAATTTAGATTCTTAGTACGTTTGGATTTGAAATTTGGTTTTTGGTTAGTACGTATTCGTAGCAATGTAACTGGGTAGTATCAAGGATACACTTCAATATCTATCGTAGTATTGAATTTTGTTATTAATCGCAAAACTTTATCTTTGACTTTAATTTAAAATATTATTGCTTGTGTTATAAATTACATAGATAAGTCAAAATGTATATAAATTACCTACCACAAACGCAACGCTACCAACCTAACCTCTTGTCATATGTATAATATCTCTATTTTCATACTTATTTCCATAGAGTTTACAATAGAGTTTATGTATCAAACCTATGACTAGGTATGCGATTCCAAACAAACAAAAAAAGAAGGTGCATAGAAATTAACAGGAACTGAAAAGAAGCAAATATACTATGTTAATTAATTACTTAGTTTTAAATTTACAAATAGGTAAGAACTTATACTTAACCTACGTCCCATTTGTGTGTCTTTTTGAATTTTCGCTAAAAGTTATTCAAAGTAAGCGTTCCATGAAATTTTATAGCAGACTAGCTGCGCCCCGCGGTTTCACCCACATAGTGATAGATGATGATGATGATGAAAAATATCCTTTTTCCCCGGGATATACTGTCCCGGGATGTACTGAGCTGGAGAACTACCACTAGTTTTTTCAATAGCATAACTTAACCGACACCGTGATCATCAGGAAAATGGCATTGCAAATTCAAAGTAATTTTATCAATTCAGGCATCAAGTACGTATTTATTATATGTCAAGTATTAATTAAAGTACTTAAAAGACTAGACTGAAGCATTAAGGCAAGAAACTCGTGGGATACCCTTATAAAAAAGGTTACAAGTCTATTTTATTACAACAATTATTTAATGGCGAGAATTCCCGCTTGGTGGCGCTGTTGTAGTGGAGAACTGACAAACAATGTGTTTAGGTCAAAGAGTTATTACACTCCATACTAGATAATGTACTCTTTGGTTAAAATTGTTTCGACTATTAATGTTTGAAAAAGGAAAAAATTCAAAAATCTACATTTACAGTAGCAGGTGATGATTTAGGTACTACCACAAACTAGTACAGATGCTTAGGTACTAAAATTATCCATTGACATGAGTTTTAGATGGCAACTGTGCAGAAGTGAAGTGCTCCAAGGGTCTTTAAGTTGTCTTCAATGACAACCTTAAGAAAATAATCCTCGCCAAATCACAAGGAACTGTTCAAGGCTGTTGTAAGTATGTAAGTAGAAATTTATTTCATATTTTGTATATTTGCAAAAGTGTTCTTGCAATTCATTAGATGTGGAAGTCTGCATAGGTAGCGCTCGCTTTACAACCGACATCGGTCGTTAAATCGCCTACTAGAAAACTAGAAATGTACCTTTGATGCGGCAACCCTCGTAACGGAGCGCGCTAACGTAAAATCCTAGTCTGGCGAGTTAACAACTGTCGTTACGGTTGCTAACTCGTGCTGACAACGTTCAACAATCTATCCCGCTGCAACTGCAGTTCAACTCCGGTCGTCGTTCGATACTTTGGCAAAAAGCCTTTCTACTATTTCTATAGACAAATTGGATTGTAGCGTCACATAAACGTAACATAAACGCTACTTTTTAATAAATATATAATTGACACTACTCTATACGAATATGAGTCGGCGTTGCGTTTATTATCTTTCGAGTTCATAGAATATAAAGTTTTGACCGATCGCTGGCGTCGGTAGAAACGTAACTGCAGCTGGACTGTTTTACAATAGGAGAATAAGAAAACGCATAAAAGTCGCCGTTCAGCTACGGTTCGATTGAGTGGTTTTTGAGTTACACTCCAATAACTGAAAAGTGTTTGAATCTGGATGAAATGGTAATTGATGGGGAATGACAATCGATCAGTAGCAATAAATATTAAAGCAATTTTTTTTACCAAAAATGGAACCGTTTTCAACATTAAAAAGTGTGAAATAATTTGTCGAAGTCGGCACCATGCGCTCAATATTGTGATAATAGGTACTTTTGAACTATCATGGTACCGACTTCAACAAGTTACCTATTTCACACTTTTTACTGTTGAAGTCAGTTCAATTTTTAGGAGAATTTTTTTTATAGAGTCTAACTTCACATTCGACAGTTGCATGACGCACAGCCGTTAGATTCTCTAATGATTCGTCAATGCGCTCGTCGACGAGCCGAATGTGAAACACATTATGAGATATCGCCCTTGTACATAAGGTTGTTTTTCCAACGTTCTTTGTCATCTCATCATTTGTTTCACGGATGTTGTCAAAGATGCAACGATGTTTGCTCTTACAGAATCGCACTGCAGATAACAGCTGGATTGGACTGCCATATATAAAACTGAATGTTAGTTCACCGTAACGCCACGAGGGGTCTCTTTTTGTACAGACGTACTTTAAGACGCGGTCCAACCCCAATTTTAAAATAATTTACGATGCTTAACGTAAGGTTGAAAATCGCTTGTTAGATTGGACGATGTAATGCGAAAATGCGTTAATTTTGTACGTTTTCTTTATATTTTTCGATATATACTAACACAATTGAAAAAACTGCTGGTTACTACTTTAGTACTATATGTTGGCTATGTATTATCTAAAAAATAATATAGTGTTATCGCTGAAAATTCTGAGAGTTAGGACGTGAAAGTTTATTTTTATGCACCTATTTAGGGTTTTTTTCTGCAGAGAGCGAGTAACATTTATGAATTCTGTTCGGTTATTACTATAGATTATTATCGAACTGTTTCGTTACACTCGATGTTTAAAGATTCTGCTTTTTACTATTATCAGGATACGACCGCGCCTTAAGCGGTGACAAACCCCGACTTGTTTACGATAATTGAAATTAATTGAATACCTCATGGCTTTAACTTTATCTAATATAGATGTTCATTAGTTGTTATTTCAATTTAAAATAATAGGTATTCTATATATTTTACCTTATATATGTTTATTTCGTCCCATATTGGTACTGATCTTACAGGTTTTTCCTAAACTTGTCTATCTAAACGGAGTTTACAGGAAAAATTACATATATATCTGTATACGTATGTAAATATAAATAGTTCAAATTTATACGAGACAATATAAAATACAGCTCATGAAGTCATGTATAATAATGTTGCCATAACACGCTAATTAATAAACCCCGTGTTACTCCCAGATCGTGCGAAAATAGACCTTGTATATCTATACAGATAAATAGAATTAAAGTGTATGTTTCTAACTCTAGATTAACAGCTTTTTACTAACACCATATGAAAGTAAATACGGTACTTACACAAATGATCTGATTTAATTTTTTTTTGTCTGTCTGTCTGTTTGTTCCGGCTAATCTCTGAAACGACTGGACCGATTTTGAACGGGACTTTCACTGGCAGATAGCTGATGTTAAAAGGCTGGGAATTGCTAATGTTGGAAGGATATACTTAGGCTACTACTATTTCATCATCATCATCGTCAGCCACCACCACGTGGGTAAAAACGCGGGGCGCTGCTAGTTTGAAATAAAAAGTGACCTCTTTATAAACTTATTTATATAAGGTTATATGATTATTAACGGGATATTTACGGGAAGATCTTCCCGTGAACATGGTGCATGTAACTGCGCCGAAATATCGGGAGCTCACTCCACAACCTTACCACGGTAAATATCCCGTTAATAATCATATAACTTTAGAGAACAACCGTGATAGTTTAAAACAGTGTTTTATTTATATAAACTTCAGTAATTTACCCACTTGACACAGATGCACTAGACGTGTGAAGCCAATCCCTTCGATGATAGGAGAATAAAAAAGTAATTATCACACCTTTGGAAAAAAAGAGAGAATAACTAATGTTTTAAGGCTTGGGTTCAGCAGCGTTCAAAAAAATACGGAGAATGAACTAAAGTGGACATAAAAGTGCAAAAGATCAATTAATGGATATTTACAATGGATTTTACTTTTATTTTCTACCGACTTCCAAAAAAAGGAGGAGGTACTCAATTCTACTGTATTTTTTTTATGTTTGTTACCTCTTAACTTTCGACTGAGTGAACCGATTCCCATAACTCTTTTTTTGTTTGAAAGCTAGTGCTTCCCCTGTGGTCCCATTTAAATTTCATCAAATACGGTCCAGTAGTTTTTTGAGATACACTCCAATAACTGAATAGAATGGAAGTCGGTATTATTTTTTTCAAATTGTTCTTGTTATTTTATAATAGTGACAGAATAGTGAAAGAATAGTGAATGGTGACGGATTCCATCTTCGCTTTCGAGGAGTAGTAGTGACTCCTTCTCGCCGGATGGAAAGCGAAGATGGAATCAAGAAGCGATGATCATTAGTGCAGCTGTAAGCTGCGTTAATCGCCATCCCTATGATGACCTGAGAGATGCTTTTTCACGCTCCGTTTAAAAGTTGCAAGAAATTACGTACGCCGATGCATTCCACTATTTACTTATGGGGGATCCCAATTATCTATTTATCCACGGTTTTCCTTACTACCGATAGAAATTTGACATAACTTCCATACAAATAGTGTCAAATATCTAACTCTAGTAAGGTAAACCGGCGATAGATAAATTATTGGGACCGGCCGTTACACGACAGAGGTAGGAACTATTTGACAGTTTTTTGGTTCCGAGGGTGGACGGACCCTTTTGATGGTCGATCCAAATATACTAAACTAGCTGCTCTCTACGGTTTCACCCGCGCGATGAAGGATGATGATGATGATGATGAACCTTATGCCTAATGTTACTCAAGGTGAATGTAGGTTTCCAATAGTGAAATAATTTTTGAAATCAGTCCAGTACTTTTTGAGTCAATTCGTTACAAACACACATACAAATCTTTCCTCTTTATAATATTAGTATAGATAAGAGTAGTATAGAAATGGAAAAGTTCTTTTTACAATTGATAGAGTTTGACAGCTATCTAACTTGATGGTCAGGGAGGATGCGCTCTAAGTATGATATTGACCATTTATTTCTCAAAAAATCCTATAAATGTCCGACCCGAGTATTGAACCTAGGACTTGAAGATTCCAAAGCGGCGCTTTCCCCACTATACCAAGTAAGCGAAGCCGCTGGCAGGTCGGCTAGTTATATATATAGAAGATACTCATGGTATATAAAAAATAACGATTTAGATAGAAACTTTGATTATATAGATAGCAAAATCATATTTTTATATCTATAAGTCGATTTATAAACCTCAACACGTAAGACGTAAGGAAAACCACCATAAAATAACTCATAGTACGAGTTTTGAGATAAACCTTATATTTTATGTGGACGTGCAGTCACAGTGGCCATTAAATATTTTATTTTATGGCCAAGCAAATGGATGATCATTGGTAGTATTAAAATAAATACATAGAGTCTGTCCAACGAAAGACGACCCACGGTTTTCAGTGGAACTAAGTAAGTCGCATACAATTGCAGCTTTTTCGCATAGACACTAGCGCCACGCTGAGGGACGTCTTTCGTGAAACGGACTCTAGATGAATATTGTGGTGTAGGAACTAACGTAGGTATCAAGGTAATGAGCACAGTGCTGCGTAAACCTATCCTGCTACTGTGGGCCGAGCACGAAAATCTGCTCAAGTGTAACGTTATCGTATCGTTTACGTATTCAGTACAAACTATGAGTTATCTGTGCCACTATTGTACTAGATAAATGACAGTTTGTACTAAATACCTTAACAATGCGATTACGTTACACTTAAACAGATTTTCGTGCTCGGCCCACTGCACTATAAGGTTTATTAGGTCCTGAAATTAGAGAAAAATACGAATCTTGCATTACAATATTGTTTAAAGATTTGGGATAAAAAATGTATATAATAAATTAAATGTATTCAATTATTATTAATTACTTTTAATTTTAATCCAGGCGGCAGTTTATCGCATACAAACGTATTTGCCTGTTTTTGCTTTTATTTTGACAACCAGCTTCCCTCCGCGGTTTCACCCACGTGATGGATGATGGTGATAATGAATCAATAAAAATCACAACAAAACACCCGATGTTCAGCAGGGATGATGAAGTATTCTAATAGTGAAAGATTTTTTGAAACGGTCCAGTTGTTTCAGAGCCTGTTAAATTCAAACAAACAAACATATCTTTCCTCTTTATAAAGTAATAAGTGTAGGACTTTTTTTTGTATGATAAATATACTTAAATATGTATTATATAATTTAATTTTTTTTATGCCATAACATACTGGAGCCATTAAATAAATATAAAATCGCTTGTTTATATGACTTCTTCAGATGTCCTTTTTACGAATATATTAGTATAATTATTTAAAAAAACAACATGCAAATACCGGATGTTTAACTGCGTTTCAGGCGGAGTTTTAAATTTTTTATGTATTCAGAGTATAATGCATAAGAAGCACAGTTTTTGATTATGGTCGCAATGTATAATCAGCCTAAAACGCCCAGCCGAGCGATTTTCTTATGATTCGTCGATGCGCTCGTCGACGAGCTCACCGATGTCAAACACTTTATGAGATATCGCCCTTGTACATAAGGTTGTTTTTCCAACGTTTCTTGTCATCTCGTCATTTATTTCACGGATGTTGTCAAACATGCATCGATGTTTGCTCTTAGAGAATCACACGGCAGCCGTGCGATTCTCTTATGATTCGTCGATGCGCTCGTCGACGAGCTCACCGATGTCAAATACTTTGAGATATCGCCCTTGTACATAAGGTTGTTTTTTCAACGTTTCTTGTCGTCTCGTCATTTTTCAAAGATGCAAGGATGTTTGCTCTTAGAGAATTGCACGGCTGAAGGGCGTATCAGTTGCAATCATAAGTTGATTGAAATCTAAAAAAAAATACTGGCGTCATGTTACTTTTGTCAGCCCCAGGCGTCAACTATTTTTGCTTGCTGGAGTTGTCAAAGCTGACATAGAGCCGCCATTTATGAGATTCCAATCAATATGTAATTTAATGAGCCCTGCTGTTGTAGATTTTCGCTTGTCCGGGCGGTCGGGTTCAGTGCAATGGATAGGTAATATTAATTTTATCCATTTCTATGTTTGCTGAGTTCGTATATTTCCCGCAAATATATTGTATTATCACTAGTCAGCGTCACGCCTGAACGGATTTGGATAAATCAATCACACTAATATGTAAAAGACGAAAGTTTGCGATTGTTTTTTTGTTTGTTACTTCTTGGTTGGCCAAATTTAGATGAAGTTTGATATGGAGGTAGATGAGGCGTTGGATTAACAAATATTCTCTTTAAAAAATTCATTTAGTATTAAAATAGGTAACAACGTATAATGAATTATTTTACTAACAGGTAAGCAGCTAACACGTAATATTTTAAATCTGAGCGTTGAACGAACTATGCGATGAACTATATACAATTACTAGCGACAGCCTGCGACTTTGTTCGCGTAGTAGGCTCGGCCTTCGAGCTCGGCATAACCTCTTTTCTTGGTTTTTCTTTCATAAGAACCATCTCCTGACAACAATTAACACAACAAAAAAAGAATAAGCGAGATTGTTCTATCCGTTCTTAAGTTATACTCGTAGCGTGACCTGCCGTGCAATTCTGTAATGATTCGTCGATGTTCTCGTCGACGAGCTCACCGATGTCAAATACTTTATGAGATATCGCCCTTGTACATGTGGTTGTTTTTCCAACGTTTCTTGTCATGTCGACATTTGTTACACGGATGTTGTCAAAGATGCAACGATGTATGCTCTTAGAGAATCGCACGGCTGAGCTGTTATTAGCAAACGTGACACCTAGAAAGGCGAGCGAATTGCTGTTCTCATCACTGAAATCCTTATTTATTTTATCGAATACCTAAAAGTCCTGATCGTAACAGCTATTGCATATAATTCCTATTGCAGCGTATATGACTACTAACATTATTATTAATAATGTTCGCTTTGTTCCACGTATTGTACCATGAGGCTGTTTATTAGACTACCTTCAAGTTAAATAATAATAAGTAGACGGACTACGGTGTCTTTAATTCTTCCAGCACTACGAGTACAGGTTATCGATAGGATTTAATTTGACAGTAATCTATATACCTAGATAGGTATTGTGCATTTAATATATAGATATATATAAATATTAAGGCGCGGTCATATCCTGATAATAGTAAATATCAGAATCTTTAAACATCTAGTGTAACGAAACAGATAGATAATAATCTATGAAAAAAATACTTAGGTTAGAAAAGAAAAAGGCAAAGAGTAATAACCGAACAGAATTCATAAATATTACTCGCTCTCTGCAGAAAAAAATTCTAAATACATCCATAAAAATAAACTTTCACGTCCAAACTCTCAGAGTTTTCAGCGATAACACTATATTATTTTTTAGGTAATACATAGCCAACATATAGTACTAAAGTAGTAACCAGCAGTTTTTTCAATTGTAATAGTATATATCGAAAAATATAAAGAAAACGTACAAAATTAATGCATTTTCGCATTACATCGTCGAATCTAACAAGCGATTTTCAACCTTACGTAAAGCATCGTAAATTATTTTAAAATTGGGGTTGGACCGCGTCTTAACCCCTATTTCTCCTGGTCACGCTATAACTTGAGATGAACGATCACGCTAATAATTTTTTGGTTGCGTTAATTATTGTCAGGAGAAGGTTCTTATGCAAGAAAAACCAAGACAAGTACAATTTAAAAATTTAATACCGACTTCCATTCTATTCAGTTATTGGAGTGTATCTCAAAAACTACTGGACTGAATTTGATGAAATTTAAATAGGACCACACGGGAAGCACCAGCTTTCAAACAAAAAAATTTAGAATTGGTTCACCCAGTCGAAAGTTATGAGGTAACAAACATAAAAATATATATAGTCGAATTGAGTACCTCCTCCTTTTTTTTGGAAGTCAGTAGAAAAGATAGGAGGTTACGGCGAATCCGAAGGCCGAGCCTACTACGAGGGCAGTCGCTAGTTATCGATAAAAGACAGATCGCGATATAGCTTTCACAGTTAAATCCATGCTAGAAACAAGGAATGATAAATAACGTTTTTACTGTCAAATTTTATCCTATATTATCATATCGACAATCTGCATTCATCCATTGTTAGTGCTATTTTTAAAAGAAATCTTAAAGATCACTTGTACAATGACAGTGTCAATACCAAGTTGCCAATTCTTTGGAAGTTTCGTCCATGTTAGAAAAAGAGTTATTAAGGTAGGTCTCAACAAAAACCTAGTGATAAATACTACTTTGGTATTAAGATACCTATGTAATGAAGGAAAATATATTGCATTATTTGGGTCTAGCCAAAGTTCATCCACCATTGCAATCATTATTAACAAAATTTACTGTTTCACTTATGTTTTTACCAAAAGCGTCAATTTCAAATTAATCTATAAATGTTTATTGAGGAAATATACTTTTCCTATCCGTAGATATTTAATTTTTAACATTAAAACTGGCATAATTTCTCTTGTATTAAGTAGGTAGGTCCTTTTTGTTTGAGTTCCCTATATTTTGGCACTAATGCAAGGTCCATATTTATAGAGTTTACCATCAGTTATTTTACAAAGAGTTTTAAAGTTAAATATCTCGTTTTTGTAATGTTAACTCCTGTATAAGAGTCGGTAATAAAACTAATATGTAATTTTTTTTTGTAATATTGCAAAATTTGGTTTCACCAAACAGGCGTTAGTGCTTCAAAAAACATGTAAAGGCCTATTCAGACCTGAGTTATTCGCTACCGCTGTAAATCTTTAATTGTTCTGTGATATTGACGGGATTTGGGACAAAGCCAATAAGTTGCGAAATTAAAATTAATTCTGCTGTTATTGTTTTTGCAATTAGTATAGGCTCATATCAGTACTTCCAACCAATTTCCAAAAAGGGGGAGGTTTTCAATTAGACTGTATTTTTTAATGTTCACCTCACAACTTTTTTCTTAGTGAATCGAAATTTTAATGATTATTTTTTATTTGAAAGCTAATGCTTCTCATGTGTTCCTTATAAATTAGATCAAACTCTGACCAGTAGTTTTTATTGATAATAATTTATTTTCAACACCGAGTCTTAATATTTTATTTATTTAGGTGTTTTCAATTACAGAATTAGAGAAAGTCTATTTTTTTATATTGAATATTATTGGGATTAGCGAATGTAAAGTTATGCGTAAAAACACATGTAAGTGACAGCATATTGGTTCAAAATATTTGTCGCAAGTTTTTTTTATAGTTAAGTTTAATCAACCTTTGGTTGACGTTACCAGTAATATGTAAATTGAGTTCAACAGGTCGTATACTTTAAAAGCCGTTACTTTGCGTTTAGTTTCAACTTGGAAACACATTTTATAAGTGATTATCTAAATTTAAATTCGATTTAAGCTTATCGACACGCATTATTTTATCGTTTGTAAATATAGATTGTACGCTTATTAATTAGTTATTTGTCAAAGTAAATCAAACTCGTAACATGTAATTGTAATGCAGTTACTTGTAAATTTACTTCAATATACAAATATTGCTAGTTTTTTAATGACTGTGTTCATACAAAAGTTTGTTTTGTGGCGTTTCTAAAATTTTACGTGTTTATAAGTACTTGTAAATTGCAATAATTTAAAAGAAAAAAAATCCGTAAAATATATAATAAATGGTAAAGAAGCCCATGGCTACACTATTACTAAAGTTATATCTAGTAATTTAGTCCATTTCCACTTATATACCTATTATATAGTATGTCATACTTTACCTTTTAATTATTGACATTAATGACTACATTCGGAATGAATTACCTGGGTTTTACTATTTTAACTGCCGATTAATTCAGACACTACTCTACTACTTTCACTACTCTAACACTACTGCCGCAAGTATTCAATAAATAAGTATATAGATACCAATAATATTATTTTATCTTTTAGTAGGTAAGTACATATGGGTAACTCCTGTTATGAAGTACCTGGATATTTATAAACTAAAACATACATTTAAGTTTAAGTCACTTATAATATATATGTGTAGTTTATAATCATGTAATGTAACTAATGGTTACTACGTACCGCTAATATAGAATGTACTTATGTAAATAAATATTATAAAATATACATTAAATAAATAGTTATATTACAGTTGCAGTGTACATTACTTAATTATGTTACACTTAAATAAACAATAAAATACGCACCTGTGCTATAAAAACCTTTCGTGTTCACTACAAAAATTGTTAATGTCCACAAATATAAAAACTTGAAAGTAATACCACCAACATATAATATATTAATGAAATATCCACTAACGCAAGCGATCAAACTTCAACCGCAAGTTGTCACAAAACTTTGATATATTACACATATGTTGAGAAAAATAAAAATCACGACTTAGGGAACTTTGCACTCCGACACTTTCACGGTATTTGGGTGTCTATGGTCGAAAGTCACGCGGTTACGTTGAAAGTTCGTAATTTGAATTCGAAAATGGAACGCAGCGCGAATGAGCGCTGTTGGATGAACACGATCGACTGGCAGCGCGCGCGCACCTCTGTGTGGGCTTGCGGCTACGGGGAGACGTCGTCAACCTTTTTCCTGTTGTTCATGCTCATAATTTAGTGGTGAGTTTATGAACTGTGAAATTTGTAGAACATGAAGATTTTATGTAGGTTTTATATTTTTTTAAATTATATATTACTTTTGCCTCACGTTACATAATATTTCTGGATACTAAAGTTTATTTAAGTTGTCAATATTTCCAAACATTGTATTTACATACAATATGACAGGGCTTAATAACATAAAAATATCATAATATGCATACCAATCACATACTTATTAAAACACTTTTATTATTTGTATATACTCTATTTTGTTATGTGTATAATACCGCACAATAGTAGTACTAGACGAAATTGCTCATAAGTATAATAATATAAGACCTGAAGTCCACGACCCCTGACGAAACCTGTTAAGTCAGCGATTGCCGAGCCAGAAGCCTTTGGGAACCAAAGAAATATATACTTGTCTTTATCGAACACGCTCAGTATTTCCAGAGACTAGAAAAAGACAGCCATCTGTTCTGCTTGATCTCACATGGACCTTGATTAATTGATTCGATATTCAAAAGACTTAAGTGATATTGGAATGAATTAAATGAATCTGAGCTTTAAATTAGAGATGGTAGGCTATATTCTGTAATGTATTTATCTAAAATTTTACAGTTTGAAGTAAGCGGATAATTTGAAAATTATGTAAATTTTGGTAACTTTATTCCCATGTTATCAACAATAGAATGATTTAAACAGTATCCATTATATATATTGGATGTTATATAAAATATTTATTAAATTCTGCATAGAGCTTTTTAGATAATTTTGGAATGGGATGCGTAGGCGCAGCCGGACAGTGGACACGTTTGATTAGTTACGAGGCTGCATCTGCGTGCCCTGTCTCTTTCTACTGTGGCGCTATTAAATATAATAGAGGGAGACAGTATTATGTTTACATCTGTATGGACCGAATTGGAGACGTGGCTTTAATGGGATCTTCCCAGATCGTTTAATTTTCGTAGGTAGGAGGAAATTGTCTGTTAAACAGTTTTACATAGCGGCCAGATTTTTTATGTTATTTATTAAGCGTTTAAGAGAAGTTACTTGCTTGCCAGTTTTTCATTGACAGCTTCATTTGCAGTTCGGATTGTATATTTATATTAAACATGACTGGTTAATTGAAATCACTAATGGAATTAAGTTTATGAAATGATTATGGATGAGTTCATCATGGCTATAACTGATCGATGAATTGTTAAGTAGTTTCATGTGTAAACACATTTATATTATGATATACCTAATATGGGATCCACATAAGGTTTCCAGGTCCCAAACTAGGCAGAGCCTGTACTATGTGTATGGAGGACTGATATACATACTTATATACACACCCAGACGCAGGTCAAACAGAGATGCACACAAATCTTTAACCTGTCCGGGGTACGAACCCAGGACCAGCGGCTCCGAAGGCAGCGGTGCTACCAATTGCGCCAATGGGCCGTATTATCCCAGCGTAACTATTTTTTTAACGACGCAAGTGTTTAAACATTAAAATAGATTATCTGCCATATAAAGGTAGATTCACAAAACTATGTGAAATAAAATCAACCTTAACAGGAACACGAATTAAAATATTTTACCTCCTAATATTCCCGATGAGTAATCTGGAATTCAATGTCCTTATCGAAAACCTTGGTAACGCAGATAATCTTTCATAGCTTCATAAATTAACGATAAATCTATTTTTTGTAATTATAAACTTCGCACGCAAGTAAGCGTGTGTGGTGTGAGATATAGTTTCAAGACCACAATTATGGTACCTATAGGTATAATAATATATGGTACCTATATAGGTATTGACCCATTCTCATTCAAATGGGGGCGCTAAGTTCTGCACTGACGTCCCGCTTGGGGTGTATTGTGCATTTCCCCCGCCCGCTACCCGAGCCATCCCAACTCTTTAATGTAACGGAGTACGGCCCTGGGTCGCTAGGACAACTGCTCCAGTGATGTTGGTGGTGTGGTACCCGATGATAATCTAGAACTAGGTATTGACCCATTTACGAGTATAAAGTTATCTAATCCAAGAGTAAAAACGACTAGATAATAGACGTGAATCCAGCGTAGTATACCTACCTACTTTATTATTGTATTATGTTTTATTACAAAAGATTTCGACTAAACAAATTTAAAAAGTTTCATCAAATCAATTCATTATTTTAGGCGTGAACATAGGAAAAACAAACCAACAAAATACAGACCAACAAATACAAATACCTAATATTATTAGTTATGACTGATATTATAGCTTGACAACAGCTAAAATTACAAAAGAAATAGCAGCATTTGAGTTTTAATACGAGCAAATGGGACAAAAACAGCGAAAACCCTGTTTAATGGTAACTAGCGACTGCCCGCGACTTCGGTCTTCGGTCTCGCCATAACCTCCCAACTTTTCTTGGTTTTTGTTTCATAAGAACCTTCTCTTGACAATTATTAACACAACAAATTAAGAATTAGTGAGGTTGTTCCATCCGTTCTCAAGTAGTAGAGTGACCAGGAGAAATAGGGGTTCATTTTATATCTATAGATTTAAGAGTCAATATATTTTCTATAAATTATATCTGTTATCAATAAATTATTTGTCAAGTTTTCAATATATTTTATATTGAAAACTTGAACAGTAAGACAACCCAGTTTCCCTAATTAATCTTACACACAAAATGTATTACAAACTGTATCTTGATTGGTTTGTATATTTTTATTATGTATTTTATTTCATTTTATTCTGTATTTTTTACAGTTTTTAATTTATTTTATTTTATTTTATTATGTATTTTGTTTTATTTATTCTTTCGAACAATAATTTTATAAATTTTACGCTTCGTTACTTTTAAGACACGCGATGCTCTTGTAAGATGATAAAATATTAAGAAAAACACATTAACGTTTTTAGTACACATAATTATATGCTTTACAGATATTTTCACTCATTTTGCTCGTACAGTCGTTATTGTAGCGTCTTATACTTGTTAAAGTCTTTTTAATGGTTCTGGAATGGAGACCACGGACCGGCAAGCGCAGCGTAGGTCGTCCACCGACACGGTGGACAGACGACCTGATAAAGGTCGCAGGACGACGTTATTATGGTGGAGGCATATGTTCAGTAGTCGACGTCCTACGGCTGAGATGATGATGATGATGATGATACTTGTTAAATATCAATCATAATGATTCAACTCTTCTACCATAAACTGACCTTGTTATCCTAGACCATCAGTGTTCCGAAAAGTGTGTGTTGCGGCACACAGTTGGCCCACCATGAAAATTTGTGTAAGAGTTACGTAACGTAAAGTGATTACGTCACACCAGTGTGCCGTGGCCATTAGTTGGTGTGCATCGGGAAAATGAAGTTAAAAAGACAAGAAGAAAAATACATACATAGCAGCAAATCGGTCTCGAGAAATAGGATGGCTTTCTCGGATATACGAGCTAGGAAATGAGACAGAAGTTGTTTGCAGTCCCATGTTTCACATTATGGATATCTCATGTTTATATAAGAATGGGTAGCAAAGCTAGCCTGTCTGTAGGATATATTTTTTTGCTTAAATGAACTTACTCGTAGTAAGAAAATACAAGGCAAAAATTACAATATTTTAACGTTATCGGACAAAATTAAAACCTTTCCCGCTATAATTTCCATGGATTAGTCTCGCTACCACTGGTAAGAATATAATGAAATGTTCCCAAATATCAAAGTGCAAACTTTGATTGAGAAACACTTGAAGGTTCTAGCAGAGAAATAATGTAGGTATATATATGTTAAAATCGGATCGATTTATTGTTAATTTTTTTTTAACTCACTTTAGTGTTTTTCACTCTCTTTTTATGGTTTGGACATGTGGAGAGAATGAATGAAATGAGAATGACTAAACAGGTATACATGGGACAAGTAAACGGAAGTGTTGGAAGGGGAAGACCTAGGCGAACGTTCCGAAATCAGATTGAAGACGTTCTGAAAAAGGGCCAGGTCAAAAGTACCCTAAACCGACGCTTATGTATGAAAGGATTGATGAGTATAGATGAAGCGAAAGAGATATGTCAGGATCGTAGTAAGTGGAAATCCGTGGTCTCTGCCTACCCCTCCGGGAAAGAGGCGGGATTTTATGTATGTATGTATGTATGTCTCTTTAGTGACCATTGTTATCACTAAAAAGAGTTGCATCTCAGTCACCATCAATCATTACTATATTATCAAGATAAGCGAAACACTTGTCAGTTATTGGATACTAACTAAAAAACCGCATAACTGAATTTGATGAAATTTAAATGGGACCACCTCGGAAGTATACTCTGCCAAACAAATTAAATAACGTGACTACTCAGCAAAAAGTTATGGGGTTCATACATAAAAAAATTATATACGCTTAGACTTGAGAACCTCCTCATTTTTGAAGTGGGTTGAAAATTAATACCTTTTTTGCCTTTACCTTTAATATACCTAAGCGTGATTTACATCCTATGGACTGTGTTCGAAATCCGTTCTTAGAGAGCATTTATTTTGGACACGTTCCAATAAACGAGCAGGAAGAACTGATTGAAATTAAAACTGATCGCTTATCAAACTAAATTTTCAGACCGAGTTAGATAATTTTTGGCTATGTGGGAAAAATTTATATCATCTGCTTTCTAAGCTTGATATTGCAATAATTTTGCCATACCCTACCACATTAAAAACTAAATCTGCAATTTGAAACATTTAATACCGACTTCCATTCTATTACTTTGGTAAAATTCAGTTATTGGAATGCAACTCAAAAACTACTGGACCGAATTTGATGAAATTTAAATGGGTCCACACGGGAAAGGCCCTAAAAGACTTGTGACATCAGACGTCACACTTACAGTTCGACAGGCCAAGATATGACGTGTTATAAAATATACAAAACCTGGATATCGATGAAATTATTAACGTTTTCGCGAAAAACAAACGTAAGCTTCTTTTAAATTTAATTGATATCATTTGTAGTTGTTTCCAAGGAAATTACAGCGCAAGAACATCTTATATCTCCGAGTAAAAAGCCTAGTGCTTTGCCATGCACGGTTTGAAGTGTTGTACCCAGTTCAAAATTCGGAATTGCACTGGACATTTATGGGCAAGCATGACGCTTAACATCAGGCGAGCGACTTGACGTGGCTGTGACCACAACCTTTTTTGTGGGTCGGATCCGCGCCTGAGTTGGGGGTATGAATGTGTAAACATTATAAACGTTACGTCATTAATGTGACATATAAATAAGTAATAAAACGGTTTACACAATAGCTACGAGTACATTATAATTAATAGCGAAACTTTCATGCGAGTGGTGGCGAATGTGAAAACTTGTCGAGTTACGAGGCGCACGCCCCAGATAGCATCTTGATTGTCGACGACATTTCTCGTAGCACACGCCGTAATGGTGTATGTGTGAGCATGACGTCACAGTAGGTCTACCATGAGTTTACAACATTGACCCTAATCGATGCTAGCTATCGACTGCCGCGAAAAAAATTATGAAAAAATTAACAGTGCCACCTTGCGGTCAATTGTAGAACTAAATTTGACAGCGAGTACGCCAATCACAAGCTTACGGCCGGTCCCAATAATCTATCATCGCCGGTTTACCTTACTAGAGATAGATATTTGACACTATTTGTATGGACGTTGTGTCAAATTGCTATCGGTAGTAAGGTAAACCGTGGATAGATAGATTATTGGGACGTGCCTTTAATAGGTAGGCGAGATCGAGTATCGACTATAGATGACATTTATGCTGCCAACTCATGGTAGAGCTACAGATTATATAACAGTTTATAACGTAGGCAGTACTTTGTAGCAATAATGTATTATTATTGACTCTCGTCTGACGCCTCACGAAGAATCAAGAAGCGATGACCATTAATGCAGCGTTAACTCATTAAATACCAGAGACGTAAATGTAATAATGTAATGCGTTTCATTCATACATCTTTTGTTTTAATTATCACGGTATAGGACGAGTTAAGCTGCGTTAATCGCCACCCCTATGACGACCTGAGAAATGCTTTTCACGCCCCGCTTGAAAGAGAAAGAAAGGCAATGCTAGGCCGGAACGAGTAGTTCGGGATGGGAATAGTGAGGAAGGAATAAGATTAGAGAGCTATTCGGAACATTCACCATGAAACAAACGGTAGAAAACGCTTAGATAAGCTATAGTTCTACGCAGTTGTAAGGGCTCTCGATCATCGATTTTACTACTGCAAAATCAATGATTATTTTGGTACGTTATATGGCTCTGGTGAGCTGCAGACCTCGCGAGTATGTCCTTGCTTAGCTTAAACTAAGAGTATTTAAAAACATTCTAACTTTTTCATGTATTTTTCTCGTACTAAATGTAGGTGCATTTTAGTCAGTTATTAAATAAGAGCCTTACCTACTTATATACGCTGCTTAAGGCGCGGTCGTACCCTGATAATAGTAAAAAGCAGAACCTTTAAACATCGACGGTAACGAAACAGTTAGATAATAATCTATGAAAAAAAAACTTAGGTTAGAAAAGGAACAGGCAAAGAGTAATAACCGAACAGAATTCATAAATATTACTCGCTCTCTGCAGAAAAAAATCCAAAATAGGTGCATAAAAATAAACTTTCACGTCCAAACTCTCAGAATTTTCAGCGATAGCACTATATTATTTTTTAGGTAATACATAGCCAACATAGAGTACTAAAGTAGTAACCAGCAGTTTTTTCAATTGTGTTAATATATATCGAAAGATATAAAGAAAACGTACAAAATTAACGCATTTTCGCATTACATCGTCCAATCTAACAAGCGATTTTCAACCTTACGTAAAGAATCGTAAATTATTTTAAAATTGGGGTTGGACCGTGTCTTAACCTCAGATTTAGTAGTGCGCACAGCAAATTATTTTGCGCCGTACTAAAGTGACGTTATTTGAATTTAAGCAGCATTTATAAGTAAGGCCATAGGTCCTCAACTCAACATATAAAGATAATACAACTGACGTGGGGGCCTACTTCCACTTTTTACGAAACTATCATAAATCAGGTGCGTTTTATAGTAAGTGTTAGCGACCGACTTCCGTTCCTAACCTTACGTCACGTGCAAGCTTCAATCATACAACTTATCTTAATTCTTATGATAATTCAATTAAACCTTCTATTATTTCTTATATGATATTAAAATTCGTTATTAGCTCTTGGTTAATATTTTGCCCTTAAATTTTGTAATTTTCCGTTTTGGCGCCACAATAAGTGGCGCCACTAATACTGCTAACTATACTGAATTACTATAAAGTGATTCTTTACCTAAATAATGTAAGTAATTATTTTATGTTTATTATTTAAATTGCTCGCGTATTTTCTTATTACGTACAATGTATAATTGTAGAACATCTTTGTCAAGAGTAATAAGTACACATTTGATTCTTATGCGGTAGTTTGTTATAAGGCTGATATAAAACCAAGTGGCGGCAATGGGTACGCATTCTTTTTCAATCGAACATTGTGGAAGGTGGAAACGCTGCAGGAATAAACAGATATATATTGTACCCATCAACTCTTTCATTCTAAGTCTACCCACTAACTGAACATAAGCTTAGAATAATCATACTTACTATCGTACTCCCACCGACACAAAACAGTCAACCAAATGTAAAGGTAAGACCGTGACTGTTGTGTCATTGGTAATAAGCCAGGTCGCAAGAAACGTGAAAGGAAGAGGGTACCTATATAGACCGTTTCGTCGATTGTTGCTCATAACAATACCTACCCGCAGATACTTCAGTTTACTTGTGAACATGGCGCATGCAACTGTGCCGAACTATCGAGAGCTCACAATAAATACAATACATGGTAAATATCACGTTTCGAACGTTAATTCTTTATAATACAACTGTTTGTAATGTATACTACAAACTATAAAACTATTGTATAGGGCTGTTTATAGTTTATATATATGTTTTTTAGGGCTCTTTGAAACGCTTTAAATTGTAAATCACAAATGATACGCCTGATGGTAAGCAACATACAATCGCCACTTTCTTGCTCCTGCCCGAGGTATAAGAGCACGGACTGCTCGAACAGTTAGCCAGTGATCAACATACAGGGACCGCTCTTGCTGTCATAGTCAACAGCTTGAGGCTGTCATTAATAACAGCTCGATTAGTTTGTATTAACTGCTCAACAAGTCACAGTTTCAATTTAGGGGCGGGAAGCGCCCGTGACGTGGAATAAAGAGCGCGGGCGGAGGTAACTGCGCGAGTGCAGTCGACAGCCGAGCTGCAGTCCGTGAACGCCTGGCGACAGCATGACAGCCTCGACGCATTTGCAACTGCCCGAGCGGTTTCGTGTATGTGTGTACGTAGGAGACTGTAGTTCACTGTGCAGTCGCAGCTTGAAGCAGTCAGCATGGACTCGTGCTCGTCCTTAAAGCAGTCAGCTCGTGTATCTGGGCCCTACGTTTAAGTTTTGCATGGGCACTGTATTTGTAACCCCGAGTGATAGTTTTTTTAGTCTCATTCATCTAGTAAGTTTACCATCTACAGTATCCTTTAAACATGTAACAGAGTAATTTAGATTACGCACTATTATATTACTTTGTGGTGGTTTATCTGGTAGTGCTACCAACCAAGTCGGTCCACTGTACAAGAGTTCTACCAACACAGAATCACTAATATTAGACTAATAATAGACTATAATAGACTAATAATAGCCTATAATAGACTAGTAATATAAGAGACTAATAGTAGACTTATTGTAGACTAATAATAGACTATAAGTTAATTCAGTTTTCTCGTCTCGTATCAATTTCGGATGATAAAAGACGAAGAAGCGAAAATTCTTTAATTTGGAATCGTCACAGAATAAGTAATTATATTTACTACTAACTACACCACGCGGTTTCACCCACGTAGTGATGGATGATGTTTGATGATGATGACGATGAAAAGTATCGTATGTCCTTCCCCGGTATACAGGGTGTTTGGTAGAGGGACCGACAAACCAAATGAGCGTGTTCGGGGGCCCACTTGGAGAATACAAGTTGGCCAAAAAAATCCCCGACATCCCAATTTTTTTAAACTAAATCAGTTAGTTAGCTCTGTTTTGTATCCAATTTTGCTTTGCCTGGCCTGAAGGTGTATTAGAGACCAAATTCAGCTAAAAACATCCGGTATAAAACAAATTTTACCAATGTTATGGTGGTAAATAGGTACAATTTCGGAGAAAAAGGGAAAAATCGCAAAAAAAAGTTAAACATATTGGGGGGGTCGGGGATTTTTTTGGTCAACTTGTATTCTCCAAGTGGGCCCCCGAACACGCTGATTTGGTTTGTCGGTCCCTCTACCAAACACCCTGTATAAGTATGGATCTCTATTAAGGCACTGGGTGGCACTGCAAATTTTATGATCAAGCTTGGTAATTACAAAATGACTACTGCATCCAGAGAGCTCAATTCTTTATTGAAAAACGTAACATAGTATACAGAGATTCTCGTAGCTCTCCCTGTTGTTTTAGTTAAAACTGTGTTACAAAAGGCAGTCTCTTCCATGAAGTTTATTTAAAGTAAAATGACTAATAAGATCAATAATAATAGGTAATAGAAGGTTGGTCTTCTTACAATAAATCTCCATTTATAATCAAACATTCTGAGAATATTGCTGTAATCTATGTGCGGATGGAACGGACGGAATTAGGTACTGCTCATCATCGTCTAACTTTGGAATTTTTTTTAAAAAAAACCTACAAAAGGCGATATAATGCTCATAGAAGTCTCTGCTTCAAAAGGTTAGGTAGGATGAACTATTAACTCATTAAAAGTAAACAACTTTAAACGGATTAAGACCACGGACCGGCAAGCGCTGCGTAGGTCTTCCACCGACATGGTGGACAGACGACCTAATAAAGGTCGCAGGACGACGTTGGATGCAGGCGCTTTCAACCGGTCCTTTTGGAAAATTACGGGTTCAGCAGTGGACGTCCTACGGCCGAGATGATGATGAAACGGATTAAGTCGCGTATAGGTGATTTTATATCGACGTAAACGTCGGTCGGCTAAAGCCTACCCGTGACCATGTTCACAGTAAAGTATTCAAAACGTATAGATAAAATAATATAAAATATACTCGATTTAATTTGTTTAAAGTAGTTTATTTCAATGTATAAGAATCGCATGTCTTAGAAATACATATAGTGATTTCTTAACGCTCTCGTCTAACGTCTCTAATATAAAAAAAAACAATAAAAAAAATGAAACCGCGTATGTACCAATGGTTGTCTGGAAGAGATCGCTCTGAGCGATAAGACCGCCCATTGTGCCACTTAATTTTAAGTTTTTTATTTGTTTGTTGTACTTTATAATGTGGTGTTGCAATAAGAGTTTATCTATCTAACTATATATCTACCAACATTAAATAAATGCGTATATACTCGTGAGGTACGAGTACTTACCCTAAAGTGGTCGAGAAAACCGCGCGTGTTCACGAAACTCGTGAAAGTGGAAAATCGAGTGTAATCGTCGCTCTGCCATGTCAATATCATCATACAATAATAAAACAGAAAGAAACATGCGTTCCGTCACAAAGAAATCAAACGAGCAGTAAATCATCTGTACTTGAGTACGCAGTTCTTGGAAAGAAGAGTAGCTAGAGATTAGAGTATTATAGAGTATATAGGTAGAGCTATGCAAAACATCGGTAAAGGATTATATTGTAATTGTACACGCTGGCAGTCGCAATGGCTTTGTACCTAGTGCTTTATTGATGTTCAAATTACATTTCAAGACCGGTGATTATCATGGAAACATGAATGCCACAAATTTTCGAAAGTGGATCGATGAACAATACCAAACGTTTCTCCGAATTCTGTTATTGTAATGGACAACGCCGCTTACCATAGCACTCAGATCGATTAAAAACCTACAATGAGTATCCTGAAAAGCGAAATGCAGCAGTGGTTAGAACGGCGATGTGTTCAGTACGATAGCGCTATGTGTAAGTGTGATCTAATGAAAATAAATAATGAGCAAAACACGGAGAAACTGATGAAATATTAAAGGAAAAAAGACATTATTAATAAATATTTATAAATATTACCTGAGTAATCCCGTATTTTTAATTAATAACGATTGAAAACCACGTTAGTTTTTATAACAGAAAAAAGACATATCGTGCTTCGCTTACTCCCATACCATCCGGATTTAAATCCAATCGAACTCGTGCGGAGGTACGTAAAAGGCGAGCTCGCAAGGACTTCCATTTATTCGAACTTCGATAAAAAGTTAAAAGCTTTAGAATTGTTTTTTTCTAATTATCTACCGACTTCCAAAAAAGGAGGAGGTACTCAATCGACTGTATTTTTTTGTTTGTTACCTCATAACTTTCCAATGGGTGAACCGATACTTAAAATTCTTTTTTTGTTTGAATTGGACCACGCGGGAAGCCACCAAGGCTTCTCGTGTGGTCCCATTATTATATATTCAGTAATACAGTAATACAGTATTATAAATTTCATCAAATTCGGTTCAGTAGTTTTTGAGATACACTCCAATAACTGAATAGAATGGAATTCAGTATTAAATTTTTCAAATTGTACTTGTTCGGTTGATCAGTGGCGAGATTGTGATAATCACGTCATAAAAAACGAGGAAGAATATTATAATTCTGATTGAGTATGTGACGATGAAATGGACAGGTACGTTATTGTTTATTTTACATAATCGATTATTATTGCTTTAACTGGGCAGAGTATATAATTCTCAGAATCAAGTCACTGTAAGTGAGTTGTTTGTTATTTCTATAGTACATTTTTATCTTTTTAGATTCATAATTCAACTGAATGATAACGACGATGATGATGACGACGAAAGTGATGAAGAAGATCAAACAGTGAGTGATCATGAAAGTGATATGGAAATTGATTTATAATAAAGCAATCTGTCATAATTTTAGTTTTCGTAATAATTTGTCCTCAAGCATTATAAATAAATATAAACAATAAAAGTAGTTCTATCTTTTTATTCATTCCTATATTACGTCACAAGTAAGTACAACTTATCGCAAGATTTATCCTGGCACACTTCTCTTCGTGTGTAGCCGTGTGCTAGAATGACGCGCTACCTCGTCCCCGCCACCGTCTGTCAGCCCGCGGGACGGTCGCGCACCAGATTGCCGGGCTATAACAAAATGCTCACTGAAATCCTTCTGAAGACCACCTACCAACAAAAATACTGCCTAAAATCCTGTTGTAGATTACTTGTTAATAAAAATGCTGCCTGAAATTCTGCTGTAGATTACCTATTAACAAAAATGCTGACTGAAATCCTACGGTAAATTACCTGTTAACAAAAATGCTGCCTGAAATTCTGCTGTAAATTACCTATTAACAAAAATTATTACTGATATCCTGCTGAAATGTACCTAATACCAGAAATACTAACTGAAATCCTGTTAAAGAGTACCTTCTCACAACTGTATCTAATCCTGGCCGCTTCTTTTGTCGGAGGACAAAGCATTCTTTGCAAAGCGCTTAGCCAATGGAATATAAAAGTCTATATTAAAATAAACTGTTTCAAATTAATCTGTGACTGAACACCAAGTTAATGTCATTACACTAGGGTCATAGACACGACAAATTGTCGCAAGCAATTAAAGCGAAAGGAAGGACGTATATCTCGCATCGGGAAAGTAAGAGTGTGACAATTTCACGCTTGCGACGCGCGCACTGAACTTGCCAACGAGATATGGCAGGTACTGGTGGTAAATACATCAGAAACATAAGCACTCACAATAAAGCAAAGATTTTTAAAACTACAGGAAACTGATGCACTTTGACATACACATTTCGGAGGCCAAAAGTCATTCACATGAGTTATTATAATACCCTTCAACCACTCGCTGCTGGTACCATTCAGGTTACATAAACCTACTAGATGGCAACTTTCTTCTGCAAGTTTTCGCTTTGGTTGGTAAGGCACTGTTACAGTGCCATATGTAGCTTAGAACCTGTAGATTGTGAGCACTGTGAACATTCTATTAAGTAGTGACTTTAGTATGGAATATTATATTATTGTAATGTTGATAACGAAGTCGATAGTAATGCGAATATTGCACACCTCTCAAGAGGTAAGTTGTAAGGGCCATTTGAATGATTCAAATTGCTATACCTTTAACTACCTACAATTTGCAAGAAATAAGTTTGAATTTGAATTTAAATTAGCTGGCGAACGGGATTAAACAATTATCTCTTGGGGCGACAAGCGACGGTGTAAAAAACTTTGAAACTTAATCGCTTGAATAAAAGTATGTAAGCTTGTTAGATTGTGTAGCTTTTGCTTGTTTCTTCAACACAACAAAGATCTCCATTGCTGTAAAATCTCATGATAACTAAAATGAGTAATAATTGACCGAGTGAGCGAAGCTTCTTTGCTTTAACTGGCCAAATTGACTTTAATCTGTCTATATATTTGCTAGGCTGAATGTTTGGTCTTCCTGTACAGGTCGCATTTTTAACCAATGTTGACCAAACTTGGTATGCATGTTCTACTATTGTTTTTTTTTGTCGTCGGGGTTTGTGACATGGTACTTTTTCTAAAAAGGGGGATGTTTGCTGCGGCGTTATTTACTGCCCGATTTGGACAAAATTTGGTACACACATTAGGTATGATTTTAAGAGAAAATTTGATCATAAGCATCATTGGTCAAGTGGTTACCGAGGTTGTGATGTTTAAAAACTGGTCAATTTTGGTAATATTGGGCAAGAACGTTTGGTGCCAACAACATAAAATATGTATTTATATCATTTTAGCAAAATTGGTCAGTCTTGTCGAATAAATTTGTTATTTTTTACAATATTTCCATGACTTGCAGATAGCTTAGACCGCGAAAAATATAAGTATATCAATAGCAGCACAGATACCAGTAGATCTAGCTGACCGTGTACAAACTTCACGGTTCCAATCCGGTATTTCCTTCTCAAACAACGAGATACGCTTTCGGAATTATCGCAGTAGCAATCTTAGGAAAGGCTTTTCAAAACATAAAGATGAACTGGTATAGAATACCCTATCAAATATTATATAATATGTGAAAGTATGTATAGGTACCTGCCTATATATATGAAGGAGCTGCTGGCTTTCCTGGGTGACCCCGGGTGGCTGGACAACTGTGCGATTCTCTAATGATTCGTCGATGCGCTCTTCCACGAGCTCACCGATGTCAAATACTTTATGAGATATCGCCCTTGTACATAAGGTTGTTTTTCCAACGTTTCTTGTCATCTCGTCATTTGTTTCACGGATGTTTTCAAAGATGCAACGATGTTTGCTCTTAGAAAATCGCATCAGCTGATCAGCGTCACCCGATTATTAGGCAAAATGAGCCGCGCCACAGCGGCCTGGTTGCGGAAAACAGCCAGCCCACCAAGTACCAAGTAGGTATCTATATTAAACAACTTAAAACGGATTAAATCGCGTATATATTATATTATTTTATGCCAACGTTTCCAACACTTTTCAGTGAACATGGTCACAGGTATTTAATCCGCGATTTAATACGTTTAAAGCTGTTTAATTTTAATGTTTAAAAATGTCTGCTTACAGCAAAGAACCAGCTGAACGGGTTCTGATAAAATTTGATCAACATACTCGTATAACTAGTAACTTAGTAACATACTCGTATAACATATAACAAAATGAAAAAATTACTATAAATATATATTTTTGATACATACATTTACAATGGCTATACACTCTAATTCCAACTCCTTTTGAGAAAATAAGATATTATTATACATGTTTTAACAATGTATAAAATATACAAACATGTACCTACTACAAAACAAAAACGCCGTCGAGATCACCACCGTGCGGCAGGGTTCCCAGAACACTGGCAGAGTTGCCCCGCTGTATAGCAATACTTAACTTTTGAGAAAAGTATGATATATAACTAGTAACTTAGTAACATACTCGTATAACTAGTAACTTTTTTTTCCCGCCCCATACAACAGTCGAAACAACATCTGCTCCGCGCTAAAAAAAAACATTTAAATTCGAATTTAGCAGTCTCGCGCGTGAAGCAAAAAGTGAGTGAAAGTAAAAAGCAACAGTGAGTTAAATGGCCACCTCGCTCAGATCTGTGTGCGCAAGCCGGGATTCCTACGGGATAAGGAGCTGGAGAGTGCGGACTTTGCCCCCGAATAGAACTGAGGAGAGCTGTAAGTCCAAATAGCAGTTTCGTTACTCGCCTAGTCGCCAAAATCAGCTACCCAGCAGCGAAAAAATTTTGAAGATCCTTCCACGGGTTGCAGAGTTGCTACGCACAAAGAACCTTAAAAAAACCACTGCACTTGGTAACTAACCGTGGTTACCAAGTGCAGCACGTGGTAATAGCAAGTAAGGTTAGCAATTCTGCCACAATCCGACGCCCGTGGAGACTACGAAGCCCCGAGACTTCTAGACGAACCGAACGACCAGCTGAGGACTTCGGCCACCAGCACCGGCTCCATCATAGGTATTATTTCAAAACATAAAGTGACCCCAAACACGGGGGGTTTATTCACAGGGGATGAGGAGTTCCCTCGAAGCTACGTTGCTGGTGGCCGAAGTCTTCAGAATATGATATAAATGATTTATTAATAATTGGGAAAAATTGCACGAGCGTGTGTGTTAATAATTTTGAACGGATTATATTTTATTTTATATTTTGTAGATTTATTAAATGTGGTACACAAAATAAAAATTAAAACACATTTATTCGGATATACTTCTACCTACATGAGGTCTTGGAATAACGCATAGCGTAGAATAGTCTGGAGAGAATGTAATTCAGCAGCCATTCAATAGGCATATCCGCGGGGTTACTATTATAGAGTCTCGTTTGTACAAATCGCCTGCGCACCATACTCTAGTGAGGTGATGCATGGAACGAGCAGATCTCACCGAAATTGTCTCCGCACAATTTGCCACAGCTTTCCATATTGTCTGCGTTGTGTAAGCATTCGGTAATTCTATTATCCAACCGCGTGTAGGGACTCTGATAAAGCAACTAAAATAATAATAATAATACTTCGGGCCAGATACTGTAACCAGAGGCCGTAGCACAAACAGTTTGCGAAAAAGTATTCGTATCGTAAGCGTCAATACGTCACGCTTCGGCGACAAACTATGAGTTGTATGTGTCACAGTTTCCCTAGATACATGACAGTTTGTACTGTTTCACATGAACGACACGTTACGTTACACTTACGCAGTTATTCGTGCTAGGCCGTAGCACAAATAAATTTGCGAAAAAGTATTCGCATCGTAAACGTCAACGCGTCACGCATTGGCGTACACACTATAATTTGTCTGTGCCACAGGTGCCCTAGATACATGACAGCTTGTACAGTTTCATGTGAACGACACGTTACGCTACACTTACGCAGTTATTCGTGCTAGGCCGTAGCACAAATAAATTTGCGAAAAAGTATTCGCATCGTAAACGTCAACGCGTCACGCATTGGCGTACACACTATAATTTGTCTGTGCCACAGGTGCCCTAGATACATGACAGCTTGTACAGTTTCATGTGAACGACACGTTACGCTACACTTACGCAGTTATTCGTGCTAGGCCGTAGCACAAATAAATTTGCGAAAAAGTATTCGCATCGTAAACGTCAACGCGTCACGCATTGGCGTACACACTATAATTTGTCTGTGCCACAGTTGCCCTAGATAAATGACAGTTTGTACTGTTTCACGTGAACGACACGTTACGTTACACTTACGCAGTTATTCGTGCTAGGCCGTAGCACAAATAAATTTGCGAAAACGTATTCGCATCGTAAACGTCAACGCGTCACGCATTGGCGTACACACTATAATTTGTCTGTGCCACAGGTGCCCTAGATACATGACAGCTTGTACAGTTTCATGTGAATGACACGTTACGTTACACTTACGCAGTTATTCGTTGCTTGGCCGTAGCACAAATAAATTTGCGAAAAAGTATTCGCATCGTAAACGTCAACGCGTCACGCATTGGCGTACACACTATAATTTGTCTGTGCCACAGGTGCCCTAGATACATGACAGCTTGTACAGTTTCACGTGAACGACACGTTACGTTACACTTACGCAGTTATTCGTGCTAGGCCGTAGCACAATTAAATTTGCGAAAAAGTATTCGTATCGTAAACGTCAACGCGTCACGCTTTGGCGTACACACTATAATTTGTCTGTGCCACAGGTGCCCTAGATACATGACAGCTTGTACAGTTTCACGTGAACGACACGTTACGTTACACTTACGCAGTTATTCGTGCTAGGCCGTAGCACAAATAAATTTGCGAAAAAGTATTCGCATCGTAAACGTCAACGCGTCACGCATTGGCGTACACACTATAATTTGTCTGTGCCACAGGTGCCCTAGATACATGACAGCTTGTACAGTTTCACGTGAACGACACGTTACGTTACACTTACGCAGTTATTCGTGCTAGGCCGTAGCACAATTAAATTTGCGAAAAAGTATTCGTATCGTAAACGTCAACGCGTCACGCTTTGGCGTACACACTATAATTTGTCTGTGCCACAGGTGCCCTAGATACATGACAGCTTGTACAGTTTCACGTGAACGACACGTTACGTTACACTTACGCAGTTATTCGTGCTAGGCTTATATATTATCTGTCCCTCAGTCTGCCGCTCTAACCAGTAACCACGGGTCCTATAGTTTGTGTCATGGCCCGCTACGGGCGGTAGGTTTTTTAGAATATTATTATTGTTTTATAGAAATATTTTAATATAGGTAATATAACTATCAAATGTAAAATATCGACAATAATAATTACACGCGAATTTTACCATACTTTAAAAGGCTCCGTGGAAAACTCTAACATAACCCTATTACTAAGGCCAAATTGTCCATCGGTCTGTCTATCGTTTGAAACGTAATTATTATACGATCGTAATTGTAATAGATCAGAACAGGTATTGTGACGAATATCCTAAGAAATCTATGTAATGATAATGTACATAGGACAAATAACAAAGTACTAGTGTAGTAAACTGTTTATAGCTCAAAAACGACAGAACGGATTTGAATGAAATTTTATAGGAGAGATATTATAAAAAAAAAATTTATTAAGTACAAGATACAACATCATTACAGTCACCATAAAAATATGCAATGCAATAAAACATTAAACAATTAAATTGTTCTCCAACGAAGCCAAAATTCTTCTTAACGTTTACGCTACTTCTGTGAATTTCCTCAAGCTGCAATGAAAAATGTTAATATGAATAGATATTCGATTTATCATACCTATGGCTCGTGATAAAGGTCCACATTTCAGTAGGTTGGTCCTCGCCAACGTAGGGCGACAGCGATACTTTTTGACCATCATCGTCATCGTCATCATCCATCACCACGTAGACGTAACCGCGGAGCACAGCTAGTAATAAAAACGCAAGGTAAATACAAAGTACAATTAGAAAAATTTAATACCGACTTCCATTCTATTCGGTTATTGGAGTGTAACTCAAAAACTACTGGACCGAATTTGATGAAATTTAAATGGAATCACACGGGAAACACCAGCTTTCAAACAAAAAAAGAGTTTTGATAATCGGTTCGCCCTATCGAATGTTATGAGGTAACAAACATTAAAAAAATGCTTTCGAAGTGAGTACCTCTTCCTTTTTGGAAGTCGGTAGAAAAGTGATCTCTATAGTCTATACTATTACGTGTTTCTTTAATATTTTTTTTGTATTTGCTCTAGTATCAAATACTAATATACGAAATAACAGTAATATATACAAGTGAAAAGAGTCGCGAGATTTTAGTGCATACTGAAAGTTTAATCAGTAAATAATAATACATTAAAATTTTGCAGGTTACGTTTATTTTTTTATTTTATGTGCCTTCGATCACTCACACGAGGGAACCCCAATATACCCAAATATGCTTCGTCAACAGAAACACAGCACAACATCAGCAACAACCATGTAGTTCAAGCAATACGGAGGGGAGATGCTGACTATACATTATTACTAGTATATAAGATCCAAATTTTGTATATTAAAATTAAGTATTATTGTATTGTCGATTACACTGTTACTCTGTTATTCAAATAAATTAGTTTTTTTTTGAGTAAAGCCCCGGTGGATTATTTATTTGAAAGAGTATACTTCCGAGGTTGTCTCATTTATTATGTTTCATCAAACTCTGTCAAGCGGTTTTTGAGTTACACTCCAATTAGTGACAATAAAATTGTTTCGCTATATTGATAATAATCAAGAGGAAGAAGGATATTTCTTCCTTTCTTCTTCACGGTGAATGACAATCAATCCCGTTATTAGCAAGGGTCACTAAAAAGGGTGAAAAAACATTTTTACCAAAAATTTTAAGTGTAAAATAACTTGTCGAAGTCGGCACCATGCGCACAATATTGTGATCAAAAGTACTTTTAAAATATCATGTTACCGTCTTCAACAAGTTATTTCGCACTTAATTTTTTGGTAAAAATGTTTTTTAATACATATGCAAAGACATACAAGGGTGACTTGGAGACCAAAAAGGAACGTTATATTGTGTATAACCGAGCAAATAGATCAATTAACAAACCTACCTAGACACTAAAAAGTCTATGACTAAGATTCCTTCATTGTCCGTTTCTCAGACATTGCGAGTTCATTCGAGCCCGTCTCGCCGGTAGCACGGAAGGCAATATCCGTTTCCGCTTAACCCCTTTTTATTTGTATGACCACAGATTCACAATCTTTTTTCTATCGTTCAACTGGTAATTAAAACCAATTCGTATCGTCAGCAAAAAATACATTGTAAAGCTGTCAGCAAAATTTTATTGCGGTAAGTTTTTTTTATACCGAGTAATTTATGTATTTAATTAATGATAATATCTACCTACCTTTATTTAAATAAAACCTACTGCATAATTAAAATTTTGGGTGGAATCCTTTTTTTTTAGTTTATTACTAAATCAGTAATAAAATAATATGAATAGTTTTTATAAAACCATAGTTTCAGTATGTGTATTAAGTTTTTGGTATCTACAGTCGCCGTCACAAGTCAAAACATTTTTTTTTCACTCACGACTGTCTTATATAATATAACTTATACATATACGGACTCACTTATAAACGCTGCTTAACTTTAAGTGACATTATTTAGTACTGCGTAAAGGAAAAATGTTCTGCGCCATGCTGAGTGACGTTATTTAAATTTAATCTGTCCGAATCAGCAAGACTCATTCGAGTTAAGTTTCATTCATAAATCTATTGTTATTTTTTGCGCTGATGCGGACGGGTTAAGCAACGTTTATAAGTAAGGCCGTTGATATTTATTTTACCAAGTGAGTAGTATATTAAGGTACGGAGATTTCAGCCTATGTTTATGTTAGCAACTATATTATACAGATTTACTTAATTAGTATCACAATAATGTTTATTGTGGACTTGTGTATATAAAGTACTTAGTTGATAATTGCATAATTATCAACTAAGCGAAATTTACAAATTAAAACAAATTACGCGAAATACAAAAGATAAAGTATTATTATTGAATTTGGATTTCTATTACTAAGCTTACGCCACCGACCGGCTATGTGGTCTTTTTTGTTTTTTAGACGCCGAGTAATCCTTTTATGGATACCACCGGCCCCGGGGGAGCACGGCGGTTATGTGGAAGTCTCTGCCAGAAAGGCAGCATACCCACCAAAACTCTGCGGTGTTCCGTCCACTGCCTTTTTTGGCGGGAATGCAGATTTCGCACACGACCGCGAACCCGCCGCGGCTGCGCGCCGCGCTCTCAGCACGCCAGAGCACTTGGCGTGCCACAGCCGCCTCGAGTCGAGGGACCAAACCCGAAGTCTCTCACCGAAATTTCTCAAGAAGAAACTCCCCCGTGTCTGGGCGCCCTAAGACCACCTACCATGTCCTCAGATGAGTAGCCCACCCCTGCTACTTCGGCCGCAGAGAATAGGGACAGCGGCGCCTCTCAACGCGCTCTCCTCGCGCTCTGTGTTCTGGCTCTTTTGAACTGTAGGTACCTATAGCTGGTTGAAATGTTCACGCAGTATGTTTTTTGTGGAGTAGGTATATCTTAACAAAATTTTTGTTAATATACGATTTCTCATATAGGCTTTCCCGATTCTTACACCAAGTTACACATGGAAATGAAATAATTTTAAACGGACTCAGTTTCCTCGTGACCATGTTCACTAAATAATTTTGGAAACATCGGGATAAAAGTAATTTAAAACTTACCTATGCAATGTAGGTAATTCGTTTAGTTGTTTAATTTCAAATAAGAGTAATCCCAAAATAAAACGCCATGGGGAGATTATTTATACATATAATAGAACTGGGAATCTAGCACGAATAACTGAGTAAGTGTAACGTAACGTGTCGTTCACGTGAAACAGTACAAACTGTCATGTATCTAGGGCAACTGTGACACAGACACCTCATAGTTTGTACGCCGAAGCGTGACGTATTGACGCTTACATATAAGAATACTTTTTCGGAAATTTTTTGTGTTATAGCTGTATGTAACTGGGCCAAATATGTACATTTAATATTTTTCTAAATTATAATCGAGGTGTAGTTTGCTATTGATATAGAAGACAAAAATATATTTTTTACTATTTTTGCATGTCAGCATGTCTGTCTCTTGTACGCACAATATTCTGAAACTCGCCTTAAAGTTTGGGATCCTTACAGACAATTTACCAATTTATTCGCTTGATTACGTCCTCGAATATAAATAGGGTGTTAATCAGGGCGAGGGTGGTCTCTGAATATTTTGACACGAGTTATGGGGTGAATAACTTAGGGATGTCCGAGTTTTTGTTAAGATTATTGTTTAGGTGATCGCTGGTAAGTCAAGTGAGGATTTCATTCTGGTTATTATAATTTCCTATCTACTAATACCTACTAATATTATAATGAGGAAAGATTTGTATTTTTGTATGTAGGTACCTAATGAATTAACTTAAAAGCTATTGGGCCGATTTCAAAAAATCTTTTGCCGTTTAATTATCCCCTAGTGACATAGGTATATGTTTTGATTCATCGTTCAAAGTCAAAGTCAAAATCATTTATTCCATTTAGGCATCAAAGACGCACTTATGAACGTCAATTTTTCATTATAATGTACTTTAAAGACTCTACCGCCGCGTTCCAAAATATATAGAGCCTACCGAGAAGAAGCGGCCAGAAACTCGGAACCATTCTTTTTATATAAATGTTTACAATGTTTCTGCTTAGGCACTACAAATATTACATTTTATGGGTGACAGAGTGACAGCTTGCCACAGAAGTGGAGTATTCCAAGCATCTTTATCTTCTATATAATGTCGGACTTTATAATAAGACTTTATATTTTATTAAAACGTTTTTTTACAGTCAACTTAAATTTGCCCTCTGTGAGCTCAGTTATGTGTTTTGGGATTTTATTGTAAAACACCCAGCACACAATTTCCTAGGAATTACTTATTAGTCTTCGCAAGTCTAAAACTAGGTAGGTACAGCTATCCTATTTGTATTTCTAGTATTAAAAGTGTGGTGATCACTATTTAACTTATATTTATGTATTTTTTACGAACATACGAGTACATTATATTTTCAAATACATATAAGGAAGACAAAGTTAATACATTTCTTTTTCTTTAAGATTAGATTTCTTTAAATAAACATCTTTATCATCATCCATCACTACGCGGGTGAAAACGGCGGAGCGCTGCTAGTTACCTACATATATTGGTCTATGCCTATTATCGTGATGGAAGGATCGTGGCCACAGATTTTTATATGGCAACCCAATAGCACTAAAGGTGCAAGTTGGTAGCCGACTACACGTAGCAGCAGCAGACGACGTGTCGTCGCTTCATGTCGCTGCAGTGATGATTTCGAACCCGACTGCAGACCACAACTGCAGATGGCATCAACCACAAAGAGAATATAACGCTACGCCAATCAACCATCTGAAAAGCGATACGAAAGGTTTAGTTTTGCAGAAAACTTTGCAGTTGTTTTACTCTACCAGGTAGATTGGTACCCGCAAGCGGCACTAACCTGCGGTCGAGCGACAGTGACGTCTGGCGCTCGACGACGCGTCGCTAGCTTCGTGTCGCTAACTACGAATGGTATTTCATACAAATACATAGAATAGATATGATCTAGGACGTCGTATCGTAATGTATATGTTTCTGTATGATGTACGAAAAATTATTACTTACTACGAGTACATTATAACTCTGAAAAAGATTCGGCCTGAGTTTTTTACTAAGATTAAACAAATTTCATCATCGCTACATCTACATAAAATAAAAACTTTGTACGAGAAGCGGCCCTCGCACCCATGGCCATTCTATTAAAAAATGATGTATCTCATTAGTTTTACATCTTAATTAAAAAGCAAATGTGATTAATACAACTGTTAAGATGTGTTCCTAATATTAATATTAGCTGCGCCCCGCGGTTACACCCGTGTGGTGATGGATGATGATGATGATGAAAAAGTATCCTATATGGTTATTCCAGCGCCTCGTCTATCTACATACCAAATTTAATTAAAATCCATTCAGTAGTTTTTGCGTGAAAGAGTAACAAACATCTATACATACATATTATACAAACTTTCGCGTTTATAACATTAGTAGGATTAATAATCATACACTCTTCAGTTCACTATTTAATCATCAAGATTATCAAACATAGTCACTGTTAATAAATTAAAACCAGAAATTTGCCCAAATAGCATGATTGGCTGCTATAACTAATAAATTATTGGAGGTAAATAAAAAACAGAAGAATGTTTCAATAAATACCTTTATATTTATAATAAATGTTCCGTTTACATATTTGTCAACATATCAACCGTGAGAAATCGCATTATACAACATTAACTTTATTTTGCCATTCAAGCACATCATAATATGTTTCAAACAAGTATTTATACCCTACTTAAATAATATTAATTTTACCTTCTGTGGGACAGCACCAAATAAATATTAACTATTCTTAAGAATTACTAATAATCGTCTAATAATGTCAGTGAAATAATATAATTTAAAACTAATTACTTGCTCAAACTAAGTACCTAGTTAGTTACGAACAAACAACCAAGCAGATCATATTTTTATGAAGCACACATAATCCTACCGCCTTCGCCAATATTTTTTGAGTTCTTTTATGAACGACGTGAGCCATAAATAAGAATGCAATACTACGGTGAAGACGATCAGGCATATCATAGATATATAAGCGTCAGGTATCAGGGGTAGCATATAAAATAGCCTATAATCAAATTTAAATCACAATTCCAGGACAAATGAAGTTATAAGAATTGAAAGATTTTCGTTTTTATTAATTATCTCCCATTTTCATTATTGATAGTGTTCATTTCAAACACGGGAGAAAGCAAAATCTAGTATAAAATACACGTTAAACTCTACGTGTATTTTATACTAGATTTTGCTTTCTCCCGCGAGTGATCTTGAAAGCCGACTCATTATCTATTCATGTGTACCAATTATACATTCATTTTATTATGCATAATTTGTTAATTTCAGTTAAAGTACTTCGAAAACTATTACACATTGTAGGTCGCCGAAACTATTTAAATACATTAAAAACTTCACCTCCTTTTTATAATTCCAGCACAACCATACATTTTTCTCATGATGCTCTACAACATTGTTAGTTATTTCTTTTTTCCCCGGAATGTTCTACAATATTAAACTAGTTGTATTTATGTACTAGATTTTAAGTCAACTTGCAAACAGATAGCTACTAAGGTAGGCCTGCTACTGCACTTATGAAGGCGTTTGTACGTACAACCGCTAATTTCAACATGTTTTGCAATTTGTAAACGGCGTTCATTCTCACGTTTCACTCCCCCTCTCTAGCTAGTGACCAACTTCGCTTATGCATGTGGTAGCGTAAGCGAAAATGGCCACTGGTTAGCTAAAGGGAGTGAGGTAGCGTGAGCGAAAATGGTCACTAGCTAGCTACTGTTCATTTTCGTTCACGCTCCCTCACTCCTACTAGCTATTTAGAGACCATTTTCGCTCACGCTAACTCACTCCCACTAGCTTGACAGTTGACACGCTACCTTACTCCCTATAGCTAGCTAGTGACAATTTTTGTTCACGCTACCTCACTCTCTATAGCAAGCTATTGATCATTTTCGCTGACGCTACCTCACTCCCTCTAGCTAGCTAATGACCATTTTCGCTCACACTACATCACTCCTTCTAGCTAGTGACCATTTTCTCTCACGTTACCTCACTTCCACTCAGGGTATTGACCAGTTTCGCTCACGCTACCTCAAGCCATCTAGCTAGCTAAAGACCATTTTCGGTCACAATACCTCACTCCCTCTAGCTAGCTAAAGACCATTTTCGCTCACGCTACCTCACTCCCTCTAGCTAGCTAAAGACTATTTTCGCTCACACTACCTTACTCCCCGTAGTTTAGTGGTATAGTAGCATATCTAATTACTCCCACCAACTGGCTAGTAGCGACCCATTCCATCGCTCCCCTACTACTTACATAGCTTGAGAGTACCAGACGCATGCTCAGTGAAATATATTGTATTTTTAAAACGTTATAGATATTACAAAAAGGTTTAATTATCTAATCAATTTAAATTTTATCCGATGCCTATTTCATTTCAATTTTATCTTTTTATATGTTATCCGAATTTTAATGAGATTACATATCCATAACGGTTTTTTTTCCAAATATGTGATAATATAAATAAGTACATGTTAATAATTTACTCTAAATACTATTAAGTTAACAATACTCTAAAAATAAGTAATCACGTTTAGTTCAATAAAATTAGTAACAAAATATATTTAAAATAAAACACATTTCGGATCCATAGTTAATCGTCTGGGCTTTATATGCCTAACTATTCAATATATTACTTTAATATGCTTGAAGTATGTTTTTAGTACAACTAAAATGCTATTTCTAGAAATGATAATACTAATTTTCAACCTGTAATTTAAACAATATTTATAAATATTCATTTATTCACAATGTTTGCCATAAAACATTATTGTGAAATACATAGTACACTATTTTTGTCGGCCGAGGTTGATATTTTCTTTTGTGTATTGAGACATTTGAGATTTGTCAATATTTAAATATAGTTATATTAATAATTGTAACAAATATAAAAATTACAAGTAAGTACATACTTACCATATTTCTATATGGATAAACAGTATAGAAACATAATACGTTATATTATTATTATAAACTTTAGTAAGTACCTATAGGTTTATCACATGGGTTACAGAAACAGCCAATGTTTTACTAAATACTTATATTTTTACATTAATGTCACTTTATGGGTAAAATGTTATATATACTGGGAACCACTCTAATATTACTTTATGACTACTTTAATAATATAAAGTAGCAGAATGGTAATATGATAGAAATATATTTACTGTAAGGTGTAATGTCACTTAAATGACAACTGTGAAATATACTTCTTCTTCTCTTCGAAGGTTGACCTATAAGTTGTCACTGATTTATGTCTTGTAGTTAGTTTAACCAATTTTAGTTTTTAGCGGTGGATTGGATATACAGAGAAACCTGCATAAGTGAGATATGAATGATATATTTACTGTAAGTGTTATGTCACTTAAATGACAACTGTGAAATATACTTCTTCTTTTTCTCTTCGTAGGTTGGCCTATTTTTAACTGATTTATGTCTTGTAGTTAGTTTAACCAATTTTAGTTTTTAGTGTAGATTGGATATACAGAGAAACCTGCATAAGTGAGATCTGAAGGATATATTTACTGTAAGTGTTATATCACTTAAATGACAACTGTGAAATATACTTCTTCTTCTCTTCGAAGGTTGACCTATAAGTTGTCACTGATTCATGTCTTGTAGTTAGTTTAACCAATTTTAGTTTTTAGCGGTGGATTGGATATACAGAGAAACCTGCATAAGTGAGATATGAATGATATATTTACTGTAAGTGTTATGTCACTTAAATGACAACTGTGAAATATACTTCTTCTTTTTCTCTTCGTAGGTTGGCCTATTTTTTAACTGATTTATGTCTTGTAGTTAGTTTAACCAATTTTAGTTTTTAGTGTAGATTGGATATACAGAGAAACCTGCATAAGTGAGATCTGAAGGATATATTTACTGTAAGTGTTATGTCAC
This sequence comes from Selenia dentaria, assembly GCA_917880725.1. Classification (NCBI taxonomy): domain Eukaryota; kingdom Metazoa; phylum Arthropoda; class Insecta; order Lepidoptera; family Geometridae; genus Selenia; species Selenia dentaria. The sequence goes on along the minus strand of OU862897.1, from coordinate 11,752,523 downwards.
TTAAATGACAACTGTGAAATATACTTCTTCTCTTCGAAGGTTGACCTATAAGTTGTCACTGATTTATGTCTTGTAGTTAGTTTAACAAATTTTAGTTTTTAGCGGTGGATTGGATATACAGAGAAACCGGCATAAGTGAGATATGAAGGATATATTTACTGTAATTGCTGTCACTTAAATGACAACTGTGAAATATACTTGTTCTTTTTCTCTTCGTAGGTTGGCCTATTTTTTAACTGATTTATGTCTTGTAGTTACTTTAACCAATTTTTGTTTTACTGGTGGATTGAATATACAGTAAAACCTGGATAAATGGGATCTAAAGAGACCTATATATTTACTCTAAGTGTAATTTCACTTAAATGACAACTGTGAAATATACTTTTTCTCTTTGTTGGTTGACTAATAAATTTTAACTGATGTCTTTTAGTTAATTTAACCAGTTTATGTTTCAGCGTTGGATTGAATATACAGTAAAACCTGGATAAGAGGGGCTGAAGGGGCCTATATTTTTATCACTTATAGAGGCTTTTCATTTACCCAGTTTCTTTTATAGGCATGTTAACATGACAACTGTCTTATTTATAAAGGCCCATGTAAGAACAATCAAAGCAAGTATGGAAGGGATTAGACTGTAAGCAAACGAGGTAAACACTGAAAAAATCTAAGAAATCAAGTCTCAGCTGCAAAGGTTTGCAAATCACCAATAACAGATATTTCAATGCAAAAGTATGGGGACCTCATTATAATTATCACTAACAGAGGTTTATTACATATCCAGGGCACATTTATCCAGGTTTGACTGTATATTTTGTTTGGTTAAATATATCGTAAACACGTTTAAACCTCTATCGTTTTACGTGATACTAGCAAAATTGCGATGGTTCAAAACCACAATGCAAAACTATTTAACTGAATAAAGTATAATGCAAAAAATGAATAATCGTATTTTAATGCCATTCCATGTGTGATAAATGTCATAATTTAATTTAATAACACAACATGGTTTTTATAAATTTGTACCAAACGCTGTAACATATTTTAGGATAGCTACTTTTAAACTGGAACCATAAACATGCAAATATATTTAAGTGTAAATGCATCATTTTTATGTTTATTTATTCGTATTGCATTTTTCTATCGCTCCCTCTGTTAGTCTGTAAAATTAAATAAACGCGGCATATGATTTTTGCATTGCTCTTTTTTCATTTAAATGCATCCGCGCAACCTTACATCTGTACCACATAACATGTTGCGAAACATAATTCACAAAATGTGACAATATTGCCTAAGACAAGTAATACAATATGTCTTATATGCAAGTTCTTGCCAAGCCTTTGTATGAACCAAGAGACTGTTTCAGGGTGGCTTTTACGTGTGGAGGCCCAATAATTCTAGTCATAGCAAACTTTGGGTCAATGTTACGTATGAAAATCTTCAGTAAATTGGTTTGATAGAAGATTTTAAACCTGAGATATATTTCACAAAAAATAAAACCAGGCTCAATCGACTCTATTCTTAAACAGAATGTTTCCCTCGTAATTATTGAACCAATTTAAGTTGCTGAAATCGTTAAACAGTGGCAAAGTCATACATTTATACCAAACTTATTAATATCCCCATTTTTTCTAAATTGCAACAAAATTATACGTGTATTTTTTAAACCGTTTTGTAACCCTTTTGTTTTTTATATAACATTTTTTCGCAGAAGTTTACAACATTTTTCTAACATTTTATTCATGCAAATTTCGTATGTATTATACATTTTTAATATAATTTTGACGGTTTAACTTACGCTGTCGTTATATACTGAACAAGCGCAGTCAGATGCAAAAGTCCTCTATGAAGAAGGTACCAGTCACGAAATCTTCTAGATACTCGAAGAATAACTATAGACAGAAGTGTTACTCTCGAAGTCAAGTTTAGGTATAAAAATTAGCCTACTCTTACGACCGTTCCTGCTTCCACGCTAAACTGAAACTTATCATGAGATACGAGCGTTTACATTCCGTTGGCGATCGCTGACTGGTAACCGTGCGAGCCGAGAATCGAATAGCTACCTACAACCAAAAACTGGCCGAATATACCTAAACTGCGAAGTGAAACCCTATACTCGCGTAAATTAAACCGTCAAAATATATTTTTTTTATTTATGAATTCCTATTACATTTAGTATTTAATTATTTCTTGACCTCATCTCTATTGCCGATAGTGGCCTTACACACATAACCTTTGAGTGCTAACACACCCCTACATTTTATGTGAACCTGGTACCGGGCGCACCATTCTAAAGTGTTGCAGAAGACACCGACGTCTGTTAAGGTCTTCACAGCGGCTATTGAGAGCAGATCTGTGGACAAAGAAATGTATAGAGTTAAAATTCAGTTTGTACATTCAATCTGTTTCCTACCCTATATTTGACAGGCCGGTTGGCGATATAGGTAGCAACTTGTACATAATATATCTGTGGTAGCAACCCTGCCTTCTGAGCCGCTGGTCCCGGATCTCCGGACAAATAAAACATTTGTGTGCATGTACATGTGGCATGTATGTACATTAACGTTCATGGCAAAGGTTCTTGTAGCAATGCCTATTCAAAACAATTAGCTTCAGATATAAAAAAACAATAGGCAAGTACATGTCTGTTTGACCTGTGTCTGGGTGTGTATATGTTTAAAAGTATGTATATCAGACTTCAGGTTACCATAGCACAGGCTCTGTCTAGTTTGGGGTCTGAAGATCTTGTATCCACACAAGATCTTCAGACCCCAAATTAATACCATATTATTATATCTTACCCGACGGCGGCGAAAAACAAAAGGAGGGTTACGTGTTGTATGTATGTATGTATGTATGTCCGTTCCTATGTTCACTCGTATGTACTCAATGGCTCAACCGATTTGGGTAAGTGATAGTGACTACATTATATATATCTATCGATATACTAATTATAGGTAAAAAATGCTTACAAAATCATAATGCAGATTTTACACATTTTAATGTATTTTCTACCGACATCCAAAAAAAGGAGGAGGTATTCAATTCGACTGTATGTTTTTTTTAATGTTTGTTACCTCATAACTTTCGACTGGGTCAACCGATTCTCAAAATACTTTCTTTGTTTGAAAGCTGGTGCTTCCCGTGTGGTCCCATTTAAAATTCGGTCTAGTAGTTTTTGAGATACACTCCAATAACTGAATACAATGGAAGTCGGTATATTTTTTTTCAAATTGTACTTGTTTATTAATGGAATAAATCCACAGAAATAAGAATTAAAATTACTTATTAAATAGTATATTTTGTTAAATAAGCCATATAGTAGCCATACCATAGCAGTACTAGATCGTTCGCCATGAATCGTTATTGTATTAGGCCACACACAGCTACAGTTCTGGGCTATAGGTGGCACTGTCTTGTCATTTTAGTGCATAAAAGCTAAAATAAGTGACGCCCGACAGAAGTGATAACTTAAACTAGTCTAGCGCTGTGGGATGGAGTAAGAGAGGATGCGTGAGAGAAAGGGAAGCCAGACAGACTGGCGCCGTAACGCGTTACGTAACGAATCGGTTTACCCTCCCATAAGAATTTATAACTTTAAAAAAATGGTTAGTCTATAAAGTCGGTTTACGGACGATAATTTTACGTGATCATAAGACAAGCCGAACGCTTAGGCCGATCGTGCATCTAAGCTTAGGCGTAACGTGACAATGAGTCATGCTTTTTCGTGAGCGCAGCCGGCGTTCATCGATTTACAAGACGTTATCACGTCAAAACGAAAAAATGTTTGTCTGTAAAGTGGGTTTACGGACTACAATTATACGTGATAAGACAAGGATCGTGTCTCTCTATCGCTTGTTCGACGCTCTCGCTTGCACACTCGGCTCAGGCGTAACGTGACAACGTGACAATGAGTCATGATTTTTCGTGCGTGCAGCCGGCGTTTATCGATTTATAAGATATAAGAAGTTAACACATCAAAAAAACTCAATTTGCGATATCGACTTATGTTACTAGAGGCCGGAGCAGTATTCGTATCGTAAGCGTCAACGCGTCACGCTTCGGTGTACACAGTATGAGTGTATCTGTGTCACAGTTGCCCTAGATACATGACAGTTAGTACTGTTTCACGTGAACATTACGTTACGCCTACGCAGTTATTCCTGCTAGGCACACTGATATATAATAAGGCAGTAAGAGTAAAAAAAATTGTCAAGTGTGTATTGGAAGCGACCAGACTTAGTAACTTCTGACTAATCTGTAGCAGTCGTATTTTCACGATCTTATTATACATATGATTGTCTGAAACACTGCACGTGTCGAAATTACTTATTATAACATGTCGTAATGTATTATGTTTCTTTATACTTGATATTACCTACTGTGTTCGAGTTCATAATGGAACAATTTACTATCATGTTTCATATATTTAATGCTGGCTGCTCACTGCGGTTATACTCACGTGATAAATGATTATGATGAAAAGTATTCCGTGTTAATCCAGCGCCGCATCTACCTCCATACGAAACTGCATCAAATTGGTCTAACCGTTTGAGCGTGGAGAAGTAACAAACACAACAAAACACCTATTTCGCCTTTATAGTTTGTGATAGTGTGACTTGCTGTACCCCGCAGTTATAACCGCGTGGTCACAGTAGAAATATAGAGAACAGTACGGACACTGCCTTTAAACGTTCGAAACGGCCCACTCACACAAACATGCGCATCGACGAGACCCCTTAGCGGTTCTCGCGGTGCCGTCAGTAGTGAGTTTTACAAAATATTTCTTACCACTTATCCTTTTCTACCGACTTCCAAAAAGGAGGAGGTACTCAATTCGACTGTATGTTTTTTTATGTTTGTTACCTCATAACTTTCGATAGGGTGAACCGATTCTCAAATTTCTTTTTTTAATGCTGGTGCTTTCTGTGTGGTCCCATTTACATTAAAAGTGACAACCCTAATGCCTCAATGGAGCGTAGGTAGTTATTTTATCAACTAGGCTTAGTTTCAATACTGTTGCATCTTTACAATACAATAAAACATTAAATGTGACAACCCTATGGCTTCAATGGAGCATAGATAAATATTTTATCAACTAAGATTAGTTTCCATACTGTTGCATTTTTATACTGTGGCGTGGTTATGGATGATGTGATGAAAAGTATCCTATGCGTTGATCCAGTACCTCATCTATATATATACCAAATATCATCCAAATCCGTTGAGCCGTTGGGGCGTGATTGAGTAACAAACCTCTATCTAAACAATAGCATTATACTATAAGTAAAAAAGACAAGTACCCGCTCATGACTTCGTTCGCGTGGTATAAGTTTAACGTGATTCCTGGGGAACTACCCGATAAATCGGGATAAAAAGTAGCCTATGTCCCGGGTACTAACCTGTAGTATATATTTCATATCACACATTTTATTGTTAAACCCTCTGTATTCATTCTTAATTGACCAGCGATACATAACATAGCGACATCCAAATCCGATGGCCCGTTTTTGCATTAGAAGGATTAGTATGGATTACCTGGTGGGTCAGCGTGGGTCAATAGCTGAACATCATTGGCTCGACAGAAGGTGTGAAGAGTGGGTGGTACCACGCAGCATGAGGCCAGGTTGATTTGGGCGATGGCTGGCTTCACGCGGGACCAGGCGTGCAGTTTGCGAAGACAGCCACCACCAACGTCCGCTACTCCTAGTTGATGGACTCGATCTGAAAGTGTAAGTAGAATTAATGTGATCAGAGAAAAATCTATAGATTTAGGTCGTGTTCCTTTATGAGCCAACTTTACAAGTCCACGATCATCGTGAGCGAGCTCGATACGAACGCTCACGTCGCGACCATATCGCTCGTTGGTTTTTGCGGTTGTTGCGAGCTGTCACTGTCAAATCATCATATATGTATCGGATTCTTTCGATATTTGACAGATCATTTCGCGCGCATTACGGGACCACGTGAGTGTTTTTCATTCAGGTCGGGCATTAAGAGCATTGGAACCAAAGGGAACGGCAAACCAGGGCGCGACAGTTGTGAGTGTTGACGGCGCTTACTGGAACGCACCCCTAGTCTTCGACGATAATGTATGTATGGTAATTGTAATGCTGCTTATAAACGCAACTTAACTTTAAATGACGTTATTTAGTAGTGAGCACAGCAAAATTGTTTTGCGCCGTACTAACCCCCAGTTTTTAGAACGTTTGTCAAAGCATTGATTAGTCGAACTAAATGCTAAACGCTCATTGGTCAATGGTCTATGACGCGATATGCCGATTTTTCAATTAATTCATTTTAAAATAACTTACCTGTGATAGGAAATATGTCATTGACTTTGGGGGCTCGAATTTTATTTGTATTAATGACGCAATTTAGTTTTGGCGTGTGTCACCTGCATCAGACACTGCGGGGACTGTAAGTAGCGGCGGCCAACCTTGACGCTTGGTCGGGGTTCGGACACGGGAAGTACACGCATTTGCGTTATCTAATATATACATAATATGTTTTAAATGTTCATCGGGACTTATCACGTATTATTTAATATAGGTAAAAATATGTACCTTTCGCTCGACGTTTCGACCATGTTACAATGGCCGTGGTCAGCTCGTGACCTATATTAAATAATACGTGATAAGTCCCGATGAACATTTAAAACATGTGTTCAAATCGCGAAAGTTTAAAAATTACTATTACATAATATCTATGCCTATCATGAATGGTATGCAAGTTATCTGTGCCTCAGATAACTCATAGTTTGTACTGTATACGTCAAGGATACGATTACGTTACACGTACGCATATTGTGCTAGGCCCACTGATGGTGTATTACTTACTTTTCTTAACATAATCCTCGAGCACAGCCCAAAGCACTTTGATCCCAGGCAGTATCGCTTCGCATTTCCTCGCGTCGGCTTCGCTGTCCGCGTCGATTTCTGTACTCGACACGCGCACTGAAACGATCGTATAAAAAGATAATTAATCGAGATAATAATCAATCGAGAATATAATCAATCGAGATATTAATCAATCAAGAAATTTATCAATCGAGAAAGTGTATTACGAATCACTTGGAAATAAATATCATATTGTTAAGATGAATTTAATTTTTTTTTTAAATTTTTTCCTCTTTCAACCGGTCCTTTTGGAAAATCATGGGAGAGGCCTATGTTCAGCAGTGGACGCCCTACGGCTGAGATGATGATGATGAAGATGAATTGTAATAATAAAACATTGCTCTCGCTTTTAACGGGTACATAAAATGAAATCTTGTTATTGGCGAGATTTGATAAATATTTAATAGTTTGGTAATAGTTTTATTCACTAATGACCCTACTTACATGATTATCGAAGACACGTGACACACGCACTGTTTTTAATTTTTTTTTCTTAATTCTATATTACATGGACGCTGTGTTTTGTTGTTTCTTTAATGACAAAGGCTAAACATTCCATCATACATTTCCCATCCCAAACTAACATGCAAGCGCACTCACACACTACACACAAACTACACACACTCACACCCACTACACACAACACTCTCACACTTGTGTTGACTTATTCATAATAACATAACATTCACAATAAATAATAAATTTTACTAAATTAGTATACCTACATGAAAACGCATTACACTCTATGCTTGGACCCCACGCAAATACGACGCACGCACTCATACAAATGTGTTGACAGCACAACGTCACCGCCGCGAACGCGGCCGGACAGCGGCGAGCCCGCGCACTCACACATTACACTTTTGATCTTTGTTGATTGTAGGTAACTACCCCACATAATAGTGTATAAAAAAATTGTGTTAACTATTACTTACTTTTCTATTAATGTTTTATTTAAGTAGAGATAACGCTTAATATGTATATTAAATGTTGTGGAAGAGCGTAAACACCTAACACAAGTATTACCTAATACTTAAAAGGTGTTTAGAACCAGGGAACTACCTATGTAACTTTTATAACTGAATAAAACATTATTATTATTATTATTATTCCAAATCGGAGTACAGTTTAGAGAAACAATGCGACACAATGGTCAAAGAGAAACATTGAGTCTGAGTGGATGGCACTGTGCACCAAAGTGAAAATATGAAGCATTACAAAAGAAGTGATCACGTCATTAACTGACCAAATTATAATTAGAGTAAGCAAGACTGAGTCGGAATCAGATAGTGAGGATGAGACAGAAGATAGTAATCAAAACCACGAACGAAGCGGAAACGTCTTTGTTCATGGGATGTTGAGTAGGATAGCTATAACAATAATAATTAAATGTACCAATAAGGAACTGGCTCAGCACACGTTTGATAATGCTCTAGCAGACGTAATACTTTGGATGAAATCAAACAAGTTGAATATTAATATAAACAAAACTAATATAATACAATTTCAATCATATAATTCTAATCCATCTAAACTTGACATTAATTATAATAATGAAATAGTTGACATTGTGGACATTTATAAATTTTTAGGACTGACGCTTGACAAACATCTTAATTGGAAAAAACATGTTGATTTATTGTGCAAGAAGCTAAATCGCTTTATGTTTGCTTTAAAAAAAATTAGAAACACTGTATCTGTGGAGACTGCGTTGACTGCATATCATGGCTACGTATCGTCGTTGCTCAGATACGGCCTGATAATGTGGGGTGACTCGGTCGACGTAGACAGGGTGTTCAAGATTCAAAAGAGATGTATTAGAATTATAAATAAAGCTTGGTTCTTGGACAGCTGCAGACCGCTATTCAAAGCATGTAACATACTTCCTCTACCATGTATGTACATCCTGGAAATTAGTATTTTTGTGAAAAATCATCCAGAGTATTTCAAAAAACGCTGTGAAGCTCTTACCCGGCAAGCGCGAGCAAGGTTTGACAACCTTCTGTACCAACCCCCAGCACGGAAGGATTTGTACAGAAGGAATGTTTATAATATGTGCATAGTTATATACAATAAAATACCAAATGACATTAAAATATTAAATGGCAATAACTTTAGACTAAAATTGACTAATTATTTGCTGGACAAGAGTTTTTATAGTGTTAAGGAGTTTAGAGACTCAAAATTGTAATGATTTGTTAATAATTTGATTTTAATGCTATTTATTTCTTTATTTTGACATTTATCTATTTTAATTCTAATACCATTTGATTTTTTTATTTAACTTGACTTTTACTTTAATATTATATACAATCTTAATTTTTGGAGTTCAAGAATTCGCACGTCTGCTTGCAGATTGAGTACAATTTGCCACATTTATATTATTTAAGCCCTTATGACTGTATTCTGGCGAATAAATGATTTGATTGATTGATTGATATAGGTGTGGGAAAGAGAGAGAAGAGCGTGGTAACTGGCACTAACAGGCTCTTACAATGAATCGGACGACGGTGACGATGACGTCATGCATTATTCAAACAAATCCACTTCGTTATCAGATTTTATTACAGGTGGAAAACCATTATAACGTATTAAACATTTGTTTTCCAGTAACAAACTGTATTTTACTGCTTAATACTCCACAGATTTATTACCGGTACATAATTTATGAGTGAGCAATGTCACATTTCTAAGTTTTAATACGATATAGTATATTTCATTACAAATGGGGAAAGGCTGTCATCGCAAAGAGTTCCGACAAATGACTACCCGAGCCGAGGCGCAGCCGAAGGCGAGGGTTGACAGTCGGAACAAGTTGTACTGAACGACTATTTTTAATACAGTTACGAAAAAATAAAGCAATTTAATAAAATAAACTCGCAAAGAAAATCTCTGGAAAATGGCGCCAACCGTAGAATATAAACAGATTTTTTTTTTCTTTACCCATTCTGCTAGGCAAAGGGAACTATGCCCATACAGCCAAGTCTTCAGTAGAATTTTTTTATTGATATGAAATGAAAATGAAATTTAATGAGATGAAATGAAATGAAACCTAACCTAACTCATTCAACCAAATCATTAAATCTGATATTGAAACAAATTAGTAGTTTCTTTTTAGAAATATACGTATTTGCATGAATATAAAAACTTCTATGATGTTTTTTTAGTAAAAACTTCATGGTTGGTTTTCTTTTTAAAAGACATTATTTTGACAGTTAGGAAAGAGAACGCAAGAGTATGTAATAGCCCACATCCCGAACGCTATACGTCCCTGCAATACGCCACTTTTTGAGCAACTGTATTAAAAAAATATTAGACTTAAATATTGTGTGGCTCACTGTACCCTCGCGCGAAGCAACAGCGGACTAAAATTTCGGCGCTATCTGTACCACAATAGACAGCGGAAGTGTGACGTCACAAATGGCAGTATGTGACATTTTGGGTAAAAAGAAACTTCTGCGAGAAGGGATTTATATCGTTTTTTTAGAATTAGCACGTTTTTAAAATGTCTTCGATTGCTACATAGATTCAAATACGAGGGTGAATCAAAAAGTTCTTAGAAGTGCATATATATGAAACCTTTTTGGATCAAGTTCGATATTCAAATTAAAGAGTGTCTATCACACTATATTTATGCAGACTGTCACTTGTTTTTGTCAGTTCGTTCGCATGTAATAAATTTTTTTGTGCAACGAGTTGCTAAAAAGTCAAAATTATGGATAAAAGTGAGTTACGTGCGGTGATAAAATATCTCAGTTTGAAAAAAATGTCTACGAAGGAAATTTTTTTGGACATTCAGCAGACATTAGGGGGTGATGCTGTACCCTATTCTACGGTTGCGTACTGGGTGGCTAAATTTAAAAGAGGTAGATCAAGCTGTAAAGATGACCCGCGTTCTGGGCGGCCTTCAACCTCCGTTACAGAAGAAAATGTCAAAAAGGTTGAGAATCTGGTTTTGGAAGACAGAAGAATGACTATAAAACATATAGCTGAGATCCTAAAGATATCTTTTGGTAGCGTTCAATCCATTTTAATTGATTCACTGGGGTTCAAAAAAGTGTCTGCAAGATGGGTGCCACGAATGTTAACCGACGAAAACAAAAAGCGACGTTTGGAAATTTCCAAGCGTAATCTCGAAATGTTCCAGCGTGATTCGGATAATTTTTGCCGTCGTCTTGTCACCATGGATGAAACGTGGGTCCACCATTTTGATCCTGAAACTAAAAGACAAAGCATGTCTTGGAAACGACCATCCTCTCCATCCATTAAGAAATTTCGAGTTGCTCCTACCGCTGGCAAAGTTATGGCCTCTGTGTTCTGGGATAGTGAAGGAATCCTTTTTATTGATTACATGCCAAAAGGCCAGACGATTACTGGACCCTATTATGCAAATTTAATCCCGAAAGTGCGTGAAGCGATTAAAGAAAAACGTCGTGGAAAACTGTCGTTGGGCGTGTTGTTCCTTCAAGATAACGCTCCTGCTCATCGATCGGAAGTTGCGCTCAACGCAATCCGCTGTGCTGGCTTCAATCTCCTTGACCACCCACCATATTCTCCGGACTTAGCCCCAAGTGATTTTCACTTATTTCCAAAATTAAAAGAGGAAATTCGTGGAACAAAATTTCACGATAATGACGCGGTTATAGCTGCCGTAGAGGACTTTTTCGAGAGTCAAGAAAATATTTTTTTTTCACAAGGAATAAGGAAGTTAGAAACGCGTTATTCTAAATGCATTGCATTGGAGGGAGATTATGTAGAAAAATAAAATATTATTATTTAAATCTTTGCATTTTTTAATATCGATTCCAAGAATTTTTTGATTCACCCTCGTATATACTAGGAATTGGATTGTTAGATAATTTATTGATTCAGGCGTTACTTTGCGGAAATCCATTATCAAAGAACGATATTAAAAAATATTTTGTGACTCGAGCGCTACTAGCACTCGACGAGTCAACATCTCCTGAGGATGCCTCGTGTAGAGGCGAAACACGTGTCGAATCGTTTTTGGTTTATTTGGGTTTTCTTGTGTGTTTTTATTTTGTATTCTTCCTATTAGCAATTAATGCGGGAAGGTGGTGCACACCCCCAAATAAGCCAAAATCATTGTTTTTTTTTTCAGCGGAAGTGTCACTAAATATTTTTTAATATCGTTTTTTGGATTGTTAGCACAGTTGCAGATCAATTTAAAGAAAACTTCTGTGTTTAAGGTAACTTCTGTGTTAAACTTACTGGTATCTCTTCTTGAGACATGGTTGCACCCGGAGGTAAAACAATACGGCATTTTATTTATATTTCATAATAAAATAAGCGCGTAATCATATAAAATGTTAAAATCGCATACGATTTTGTTTTTGTTTTTACCCAAACTGTCATTTTGTGACGTCACAGCTTCCGGTCTATACCACATGTACGTGTATGGTACCCACAACCACATGTTAATGGGTTTTTTTATATTTGAAAGCTGATGCTTCACTTGTGGAGGCATTTAAATTTGATTAAGATCTGAGCAGTTGTTTTGTTTTTGATAATAATTTATCAACATCGAATAGAAAAGATTGGAGGTCGGTTGCACCTTTAATTAAAATAGTAGTTATTTTATTTATTGTTTTCCTATTATTCATTGTCATAAACGACGTTTTTATCAAACAGTTTGAGTGCAGACAACGCTTTGGTCGAATAGTATGCTCATTGTACAAATTTCTAAAAGTTTTATTATATAGACATAGACATAAATTTTATTGTGCCAAATAAAACAGGTTACAGAAAAAGGAAATAAAACATAATTAAGAAAATGAACTGGTTTTCGTTGACACAAGCCGGTCCCAACTCAGCATAGTGCCGGTTGTAAACAACCAACGCTGGTCTTCCGTTGGGTATATGGTATATGACTAAAGAGTCCCGAGTTTAAACCATGGCTTAAGGGAATTTCATATGGGACATATGCTTAAACCATAGCTTAAACTCGGGACTCTTTAGTCCACGTTTTATTACCCAGAGCGAGCGAATCGTCTCTGCTTACGCTAATTAGCAAAGTCCATTTGGCCAGTTAATGTACTTAATAATAATAGATTTCATCTGCCCGTATGTTTGTTAGGTTATGTGTTGGTCGCATTTTTCAACCAACCTTGAAGAAACTTGGTATGCATGTTCTACTATTCAATAATTTTTTGAGTAGGGGGGTATTTTAGGGTAGTATTTTACCTTAATAGGGGGGAAGTTTGATGCGGCGCTATTTACTGACCGAAATGGATAAAATTTGGTACACACACACACCTAACTTTCCTTTGACTTAACTTTTAAACATGAACATAATTGGTCGAGTGGTTGCCGAGACAAAAGGTTGTGAAGTACAGCAAAAAAATTGCCGCTGTTATATTGCTCGCGAGGTCTACTGTTTGCAGAACTAGTAATAAAGTAATAAGTAAAAGGCGGAAGTCTAAATAATTATACTTAACCATAAAAATACTTACCGGGATTACTTTTCAACGAAATAGGAGACGCTTTCGTCGAATGGTTGTTCAAGAGATTGGTGTCTGCGGTCGCTTCGTCTTTGTGAAGTACGTCCGGATTGTAGGCCAGGGTGACATTGTCAATGTAGTCCGTTTGAAGAGCTGTAAATACTGCCATAAAACATTATTATTAGACAGGTCGTCGAACTTATGTCAATTAGGTCAGTTTGACCGAAAAGGAATAACAATTAGGTTGTCGAACTTAGGTCAATTAGGTTAGTTTGACCGAAAAGGAATAACAGATAGGTTGTCGAACTTATGTCAATTAGGTCAGTTTGACCGAAAAGGAATAACAGATAGGTTGTCGAACTTATGTCAATTAGGTCAGTTTGACCGAAAAGGAATAACAGATAGGTTGTCGAACTTATGTCAATTAGGTCAGTTTGACCGAAAAGGAATAACAGATAGGTTGTCGAACTTATTTCAATTAGGTCAGTTTGACCGAAAAGGAATAACAAAAGTTGAATAAGTAAGTAATTCAGCACCAATTGAGAACCTTTTAAGATTTCGAATACTCGATAACAATCTTCTATAGTTAGGTAAGGTAAGGGTGATTCTACGAAACACGTATAATCTCCAAAAGTAATATGAATCATGGAGTTAATATCATTTAAGTCGAACTCGACCAAACAAGAATAATTTCTATATTTAGAATATGAAAATCTTTAGATATATCATTTTGTCGAAATCGTGGTCGAAATCGAATAAACGTAAATACTATTTAAAATGGTTTTAGACCAAGCATCACATCACACATCATGTTTGGTTATATTCTACTCTACAGTAATATTATAAACAGGAGAGATTTGAATGTTTGTTTGTATATACTAATATTATAAAGAGGAAAGATTTGTATGTAAGTATGTTTGTAACGAATTGGCTCGAAAAGTACTGTACTGATTTCAAAAATTGTTTCACCATTGGAAAGCTACATTCACACTGAGTAACATAGGCTATATAAGATTCATCATCATCATCATCATCCATCACCGCGCGGGTGAAACCGCGGAGAGCAGCTAGTAAATGATAATTAAATAAGCTATTTTAAAAATTCTTTCACCAAGAGAAAGCTACATTATTCCTGAGTGACATAGGCTATATTTGATTCATCATCATCGTCAATCACCACGCGGGTGAAACAGAGCGCTGCTGGGGTAAAAAATGTGTGATGTTTACAACAAGTCTTGATGTTTACCAACCAAGTTTTTAATAGTCACTATCACCTAATAATTTTACTAGCTACAGTGCTTGGGGTAAGCTACTGCGGTGGTACCCATAAAGACGAGTGCAGATGATTCACTACACACTTAACCAAAGACCACCTGGTTCACTGGATATATTCATATATCTAAATGCTGATCGTTATCACGACGAATTCAATTGATTTACTTTCCACCTGTCGCTTATCGTATGACATGATATTCAAGGACTGATAATATTGTAAGTAGGTACCATATACATAAAACAATAGGTTGATTAGATACTTTTTTATCTATCAAGATATAGGAACTGCATATAAATTACGTCATATTTTCGGCAAATGCAAAAGTATCTGTAATTTTAGATCAATAGGTTTAGTTAAGCACTTGAAATGGACTTGAATAATTGTTTAGTCATTCGTTTCGTTGGGGTAAGAGAGTTCCGGGGTAAAGGGGTCCTTAATGCAACGCAAATATGGCATAGACTTGATGATTCCTGCAAAGAAATGCTGGTAAAAGATAGCACAAAACGTACGGGTTGCTGGAAAAGAGAGTACAAAACGTACAGAAATCTGGAATATGTAGCCCAAAAAGTTCGGAATGACGGAACAGATAGCACAAAACGTACGAGATCGCTGGTAAAGGTAGCACAAAACGTACGCAATGTATGAAAATGCAGCACTAAACGTATGAAATGCTGGAATGGTAGCACCAAAAGTTCGCAATGATGGAAAAGGTAGCACCAAAACGTAGGGAATACTGGAAACGGTAGTACAAAACGTATGAAATGCTGGAATGGAAAGGTAACATGCTAAATGCTAAAAAAGATAGCACAAAACGCTGGAAATGGAATGGCTAAGAGCTCTTACACACGAGCGGCATGTTGTCAACGGCAGAGGTAGCTGCAGTAGTCGACACGCGTCGACGGCAGCCTTCGACTTTCTAACTTTGAAGATCAGCGCCGGCCATCGTCAGCACGCTACAAATGCAAGTGTCGCTGTAGGTCGACGACTGCCTCAGACGCGTCGATGGCAGCAGTTACCTATGCCGTTGGCAACATGCCGCTCGTGTGTAAGAGCCCTTAGTATCTCTTGACACTAGTACCAAATTATTTCCATGGAGAAAAGCGGGGAATACGTTAAAGTTTGTATATACTGATAATTAATCTTTTTAAATATTATTTTGATTTTGAAATGCTATTGAACATTTCTTTGTCAGATAAACCCAAGAACTGTCCGACCCGGGGATCAAATCAGGACCCTGGACACTCCAAAGCGGTGTTTCACCACTACACCAACGAGGCTACTATTTCTTTGGCTTAGTATCCCATAGACCGAGCGATGTAGCGTAGGGTAGCTACTATGAAATAAAACTATCATTCATTCATTCATGCAATTTGTACGTTTCCGAGACTTCAAGCTCCCTAATAAAACGATCGTCGAATTACGTAGTGATGACGTTAATAAAGAATCATTGAACATATGATTAAGTACCTAAGTATATCTATTCCAGTTCATATGCGTAATTTATGTAAAATTTAATGATAGTATATTTTTATGACTTCTACAAATTCTTATCATGTCATGACACAGATAAAGATAACATATCTTAATTGCTTCTCCATAAAGATATTCGAACTTCTTCAATAGCTAAGTGGTGGGTTGAGACCAAATTGAGAACGGTTTGACAGTAAACTGTCAGCTCTTTCAGTTTTCTGTCAGTTTCAGTGTGAACCGAGCCTCATAGGTTGTAAACGGCACTGTTGCAAGTAAAGTCACTGGCCAAATGAGACATAAAAAAGTGTCGGGGGTTACGACTGCAATACTGCAGTGCCATACAAAATTTAATTCTAACTGATTTTTGTGTGACACTTCAACTGTCATGGGCATCCAATACATGGTGGTGAACGTGGCATGGCATGAACCGTGACCATGTTCACTGAAGAGTGTTCGAGGAAATAATATACCCGATTTAATCCGTTTAAATCTGTTCAAATCGCAAAAGCCTTGTTGATGACTGATGAATTCAAAATCAAAACAAGTTCAATTGGAAAAATGTTATACCGACTTCCATTATATTCAGTTATTGGAGTGTAACTCACAAACTACTGGGTTTGATGAAATTAAATGGGACCACACGGGTAGCACCAGCTTTCAAACAAAATGTTGAGAATCGGTTCACCCTATCGAAAGTTATGAGGTAACAAACATAAAAAAAAAACAAGTGAAATTTGAAAAATTTAATACCGACTTCCATTCTATTACTTTGGTAAAAATCAGTTACTGGAGTATATCTCAAAAATACAGGACCGAATTTGAATGAAATTTAAATGGGACAACATGGGAAGCACCAGATTTCAAACAAAAAATAATTCTGTTTGTGAAAAAGAATCGGTCCACCCAGTCGAAAGTTATGAGGTAAAAAACATTTAAAAAAATGAGTACCTGCTCCTTATATTAGAAGTCGGTAGAAAAAATAATAATAATACAGTCGAATTGAGTACCTCCTCCTTTTTTTGGAAGTCGGTAGACGACTACACTTCTTTAGTATTTTTCGTTAACGAAGTATTCGACCCCATATTACAGACCATATTATATGGAACACCCGATGGACGTAAATTTGCCAATGGCAAGGCCTAATAAGACTTGCCCGAATTAGTTTTGAAATGTATATGTCGTAGGATAATTTGATACTTCGAATCTTCGCGAAAAGCCTAGGGGTTTTGCGAAAACGCGGATAATTAGACATAGGCGAAAAATTATCAAATCTTACTGGACAAAGTCAGGATTTTTGCAAAAAGTGCGAAAAGTGCCTAATACCTAAAATTAACGTAAACCAGTCTAAGGCAAAGTCACAAATAGGTACGACGACGAGCGAAGCGAGGAGGAGTGTTAGGTTACTTGTGACCACAACGCGCGAGCCGAGCGAGCGCAGCGAGCGTGCGCTGTTCGCAAAAATCCTGACTTTGTCCAGTAATTAAGATAAGATAATTTTTCGCCTATGTCTAATTATCCGCGTTTTCGCAAAACCCCTAGGATTTTCGCGAAGATTCGAATTATCAAATTATCCTACGACATATACAAGTATCTCTTTTATAAGAGCAAAGGGAAATTTACATACCATTTTCCAAACATTCAGTCAACGCGGCCGTGCTGTCCTCATTAATAAAAATCTTCACGCCAATCTTAAGATTCTTCCGTTCTTCTTCAGCCATTTTGTTCTGAATGTCATCATGAGGCCTCGTGATGTTCAGGACTGCCTGCGCGCCTGATGATGCGGGTACTACCATATAGTCTGAGGGTTCGACGAAGGTCCCCGGGAAATCTAGGTGCGCTGTACCGTTTTGGATTGGGCCTACGCCGTTTTGGATTGGAGAATTTTGGGAGCCCCATTCCGTCAGAGTCAGCTTGATGCTTTCTGAAAGCTAATGAAAAAGGGGTTTCAAGAAGTTGCCTCGCGCTTCAGGGTATTGTATAATTCCATTTTGGGCCGAATGGTGTGGGAAATAAAGAAATACCACGATATAGTTTTTATAGAATTTTGTTTTTATAGAAAGTTGACAATGATGCGTTCGAAGCGCTCGTAGCGGAGCTCGACTTGGCGATCTTAACCGATCAACAAGTTAAGTAACACTTGCTGCGGTCAGCAGTTGGATGGGTGACCGCTAGTGGCCTTTTTCAACTGAGTGCTTCCGTGCTTCGGAGGGCACGTTAAGCCGTCGGTCCCGGTTGTTTGTCTTAGGACAACAGTCGTTAGTCTATGTCGAAGCCCTTCGGGCGTCGTGAAAACTTCGACATGGGTTGGCCACTAACCATACCAATCCACAGTGGACCCGCGTGGTGGATTACGGCCCAACTCCTCTCCCAGAGCGGAAGGCTCGAGTCCCAGCAGTCGGAACAAAATGGGCTGATTATGATTATGAATTCATTCGAATACAGTTTTTTTTCTGTGAGTTTCATTTGCATTAATTTCCGCAATGTCATTAATTTATCGTTTTCGACCGGGTGGGTTAAATTTGCGAATTACTTTGACATACTAACAGGTTCGTAATGCATGTGACAAATCACTGTAAATAGCAAGAATAGAAGAGGATTTTGAAGAGAGCGTTTGAGAAGAGTATTTGAAGAGTATTTTTTCTACAACTATTACTTTTTAAAGTTATATGATTATTAACGGGATATTTACCGTGGTAAGGTTGTGGAATGAGCTCCCGATATTTCGGCGCAGTTACATGCACCATGTTCACGGGAAGACTGTGAACAGTCTTCCCGTGAACATGGTTAATATCCCGTTAATAATCATATAACTTTAGAGAACAACCGTGATAGTTTAAAACAGTGTACTTATTACTTTTTAGGTTATGCTATGTTTAAATTTGCTTCTTTTTTATTATCTCTTTTATAAACGTTGGTAGCTTTCAGTTATCTTTCTGCACCAAGTTATAACTGTCTCGGCGTGAAATTTATACGTTCTATACGTACAAAGTGACATCATGCGCGAGTGACGTTTAGCTAATGTTCCAGTTCGGAAACGGGACATTATACGAGCGTGATATTATGCGTAATTGACGACTTAAATAAAAAAAAGTAAATCATTTATTTCAGACACAGTCGATCCAACTTACAATAAGTACATATACGATTAAAATAAAAAAAAATAAAAAAATGAACATAGATTTAAAAATTGTCTACTTAATCTAAAATAAAAAAAGAAATGTCAGAAATTTAGGTCATACATAAAAAACAAGTATGTAGTTACAAAACAGAAATTAAATAAGACTTAAGAATGTGACTTTTTTTCGTCATTAGGCCATTTGATAATACGTTATCAAATAGCCTAATGACGAAAAAAACATTGTACACTGCGATAGTAATACCATACAAACAAAATATAAGACTATTTTATTCATCAGATAAAATACTTTTTTAATCATTTATCAGTTTGGTGTATGAGTTTTGGAATTCATACTAAAAATTTTGAAAATTGTACCATGAGGCCAAGTCACACCGAAACCGAGAGATCATAGTGCAGATTATTGGGACTGAACAAGTCGGCAACGGCTTTCTCTTGCCACCTATTTCGTTCGGTGAACCATATGCCTAAAACTATGTATACATACATAATAATTATATAGATTGAGCAAATAAAAATGTGTTTAAAAACAGCGCAAAAAATACAATGCTGATGTCTTGTGTTATTAAAGTTCAAATTCAACCATACGATACTACGCAAATGCCCTTCAAACATAGATAATGTAAGTCATCTCGTGTCATGATAATCAAATATTTTAACTACTGATTTGAGTTGGCAAAAGTATAAATATATTAAATAAACCTAATCATAAAACTGCATGATGTCATCATGATTTCATATCATGATACGATCTTGTCTTATACATAAAAATGAACCCCTATTTCTCCTGGTCACGCCATAACTTCAGAACGGAACAATCTCGCTTATTCTTTTTTTGTTGTGTTAATTATTGGCAGGAGCAGGTACTTATGGAAGAAAAACCAAGAAAAGATGGGAGGTTTTGGCGAGGCCGAGCCTACTACGTGAACGAAGTCGCGGGCAATCGCTAGTATATATATCTATATATATATATATAAAAATTAACCCCCATTTTCCCTGGTCACGCTATAACTTAGACTGGATGGAAGAATTTATGTATTATTTTTTTGTTGTTTTAATTATTGTCAGGAGACGGTTTTTATGAAAGTAAATCAAATAAAAGATAGGAGGTTATGGCGAGGCCGAAGACCAAGCATACTACGCAAACAAAGTCGCGGGCAGTCACTAGTGAAATATAAATATAGTTTAGAGTTGAGATTACTTTAGTTTACGCATGAGTTACCTATATGTAACTGATGCGTAAAAAACTAAAGTGTACTAAAGTGTGTGTAGGGCTACGGCCTAAGTACGTCTGAGTTGCATATATTCATGTATCAATGTGTGTGTGCGTGCGTGCTAGAGTATGTATAAATGTGCCTGTATTGTCATGGTTTGCACATAAATTATATTTTGGTGCCAGGGCCATGTTTTAACAGAGTTCCAAAAAAAGGAGAAGGTGAATCACAATCGATCCCGTAATTAGCAAGGTTCACTAAAAACAGAGCAATAAAATTGTTTTACCAAAAACTTGAACCGACTTAATCGGTCCGAATCAGCAAACGTCCGCTTCATTCATAAATCTTTTGTTATAGCGTGAACCTGATGCGGACAGATTAAACACTAAAAAGTGTGAAATAACTTGTCGAAGTCGGTTTCCTTTACTTGGTTACAAAAAAATGTTGTAGGAAGGTACTTATGAACAAGCTTATAGTAAAAAGTTCTCCTTATAAAAAAATATATAATTTGCAGTTTTTGACTAGCGAGGTGATTTTTTTGGTTTATCTCTAGATTCACCATCTTACTAATATTATAAATGCGTGTGTTTGAATGTATGGAGGTTTGATACTCAATTACGCCAAAACTGTTGACCGGATTTGGATGAAGTTTGGTGTGTTCTTAAGGTTCTGGAATAACACATGGGATAATTTACACAGGTATAACCGCAGAGCTAATATTCAGTAACCTTTAAAGAACCCAATCATAAAATAATACCTTTTAAATTTATTGTTTAAAAATTAGTTTTGAACTAGATAGATAGTTTATAATACTTATAGTACTTTTTTTTAAATTAATCTTCCACACTACACACTCTTTGGTCCGTACCTTTTTTAGATTTGTTTTTTTTTTCATATTACATTTTCATGGAGATTCGCTCTCCAAACATCACAATAAACATTCTTAAGCTATGGTGGAAATTGCTTAAAAACTAAAGTGAGTCCTTATAGTACGTTTAATAACTGCTTAATACCTACGCAGGTGTTTTTACTATATTGATCAATGACTCACCGACTACTATCTGAATAACTAACTCTATTATTGGCTCGGTATAAAAGTGTCAAGTCACGTTAGGTTGACGTCATAACAGACACTAACGGCCGCCATACTTACACCATCCTACCTATTGTCTTATCGGCAGCGTCATGCCGGTCAGTTAGAATTGATCATGTGTGGGAGTGGGTTGGCATGATAGTTATACTTGACGGCACAATCAAATTACAATTCTTTTGGCTTGATCATGCCGATTGGACCAGTTAGAATTGATCGTGTGTGGGAGTGGATTGGCATGACAGTTATACTTGACGACACAATAAAATTACAATTCTTTTGGCTTGATCATGCCGATTAGACCAGTTAGAATTGATCGTGTGTGGGAGTGGATTGGCATGACAGTTATACTTGACGACACAATAAAATTACAATTCTTTTGGCTTGATCATGCCGATTGGAGCGTGTATGGCGGTCGGCGATTAACAGTAGAGTCAAGATTTTGCGTATCTCTTAACAGTGTCGTGCTTTTCAATTAGAGGAGTCTAGCAATAGAAGTTTCATGTACTTAAGTTTCTTCATTCATTCGTAAATAATAACGATAATCTTTTGGCGTAATCCTCAATTTTTTAATAAATTTGTATGAGTACACTGATTTCTTTTCATTAACCAGTGTTTGCACCACTCTGCTCGATCTTTTCTTTTTTTTGTTTTTTTTTATCACGAGTACAATGTCCAAACCGGCTGTCACTGGTGACGCCATAGCTTTAAGTGAACGTCGCTGCTGATTTGATAGTACTGATCATGTATGGTGTGTCACACTGCCGATTGGACCAAGCCTGCAGCGTCATGCCGATTTGACGATAGGAAGGATGGTATTTGGCGGCCATAAAACTAAATGGTAATTTACGCAAGATGACGGGATAAAACCAACTTTAGTCGAAATAGACTTGTGTTCCTCTAGGTTTGATGCCTGATAATGGTGGATTAATACGTGTTCGTATACTATACGTCATGATTTGGAACATAAAAAACATGAAAACATAAAAAAATACTAAAAAATTGAAGAATTGGGACACAAACAACTCATAGTGTGTACGCCGAAACGTGACGCGTTGACGCTTGCGATACGAATACTATTTCACAATTTGTTTGTGCTACGGCCTCAGTATAAGTACACACATGCAACTCACGCATCCAGAAACTCTTCGACACGTTTCCGAAAAAGTTCCCTCGCTCGTTCGTTCGTCGTTCTAGCGCTCGACGAGTCAACATCTCCTGAGGATGCCTCGAGTAAGGCGAAACACATGTCAAAGCGTTTCTGGGGCCCTACTCCCACCTCAAAGTAGTCATATTTAAATCTTACCATTCAATTACGCGTAAAAACGTCAATATAGCTTAAAATAATAATGGATAACGATAGACGTTTTGATGGCGTATTATCAAATATCAATTCGCGTACTTTGCAACTGCGTTAGTGTTCTATTCGGGTTGGGCATTATAGGTATTGATCCTGGAACGCACCATTAGTATCGATTTCGGCTTAAAAAGGAACACGCCGTAAATAGTATTGAAGTAATATGTTCGACAGTTTTGTGTCGGCGGGAGTACGATCGTAAGTATGATTACTTTAAGCTTATTACATAATGCTTCTGATTTATGATAGTGTCGTAAAAGGTAGGAGTAGGTAGTAGAGTAGTAGTATTACTTCCTGCACCCATTTTTTGCGGGAGGAGGGTGTTGCCATAAGCAATTTTCCAGTGGAAGTGTCGCTAAATATTTCTATTAAATATTATTTTACTAAATCTACTTTTATTGTAATGAAAATCTATCAGTACAGATGTAACTGAAGGACAATGTTACAACACTACCTGACCTTTGACCTTATGACGTCAGAACTACGTTCACGCCTGAATTGGTAAACAGTCCTAGGACAGATGGTATCAGCTTGTTATCGATGATAAATATTATTTTGTAGTTTGATTTAGCTTGTCGTATTAGGAAGTAAGGTATGACCTTCGGTAAAGTGATAACTGATAATAACAATAGAAACTATGAAGTATCGGAATACGTGCGGACATAAATCATCGATATGAGTTATTGGTATTTGTATGATATCATTGGAAATAATATAAATTGGATATTTATATATTGTATATTTAAAGTAGTGCCAAATAAGGATGATTTTCAGATATCAGTATTTTTAGTAGTACCTGACCCGTTTCGCGGTTTCCCTCGCTTGGCCTCCCGAGATAATATTTTTTGTTTTTTTAATATCTCTAGTTCTATTTCTAAATTAAAAGTAGCCGCAGTTACTCTTTTAAACATCAGCTTATTACGCACGTCACGTGCAGTAAAGCACGTCAAAATTGGTGCAGTCGTTTCGGAGATTAGACGGAACAAACACAGACAGACAAAAAAATAAAACATGTTTGTTATACTCGTATGTACCGTTTATACTTATTATTATTATGTATTAAGTAAATCTCTACTTTTCTATTATTTATATTTAATCATTTATTTTTATTTTTATTTTATATTATTTTGTTTTTCTATTACTATTAACAGTGAAAGGCACGTCGGAATTGGTCCAGTCGTTTCGGAGATTAGACGGAACAAACAGAGAGACAGACAAAAATAAAAATGTTTGTTATACTAGTATGCACCGTTTATGTATACATATTGTTATTTTTTTTGTTCTTGTTATCAAGGGACTTTTAGCCGTCACGACCATGCCAGCCCCATTGTTGCATACATAGTTATAAGGAGCTTTTCAGTATTTTGGAGCACATGCTGTAAAGCATTCCAGCAATGTCTGATGTGAACACTGCTAGGATACTCTGGAATATACCCACATCCAAAAAATGTACCTATACCCCATTCAATTATTATTATTATATATTTAGTACAACTCTGTTATATCGACGTTACAAACACTTTAATTATATTTATTTGTAAGGACGTCTATACATATAAGTATAATTATAATGTATGTATGTATACATTACTTAATTTGTAAACTTTTGACTCTTTCAAGCAAATATCGTGTACTTATCTATTCCAAATAACATGTATTACGAGCTATCTACAGTTTAGCTCCCAGAGTTTCCCTTAGACAGAAGTTTAAAGATATAAACATTCTAACTGTTGTCTCTCAGTTTATCTATGAAAGTCTAATGTACGTCAAGAAAAACAGGAACAATTTTGAAAAAAGGAGTGATGCTCATTCCATCAACACGCGGAATAAGCACAAGCTATACGTACATGTAACGCGTCTCCACAGAATAAGTCATTCTTTTATTGGACAATGTATACGATTCTATAATAAACTTCCCAATGTTATCCGAGATTTGCTGAATAAGTTTAAAATTACTATTATAACTAAACTCTATCAAAAAGCTTATTACAAAATTTCGGATTACTTGGAGGATAAACCAGCTTCGGACTGATTACTCCAGAATCTACTTACTCGTGTATTACCATGCCAAAGTGAAGCGTGTCTTGCCCTACTGATACCATTATTATGGTCTCTTTTGGAAGGCTACTGGAGCTAAATATAAACGAACATTTGTTTTATTAAGAAATTGGCGATACAAAAAAATTTAAAAAGACAAGCCCGCTGTGTTTCTTGCCGGATCTTCTCAGTCGTGGTCGTGTTCCGATCAGGTTGTCGATTTAAGAAATATTAAATGTAATTGACAATTTGTAAGTGCCCCCGTAGGCCTATTCAGAATAAACGATTTCATTTCATGTATTACTGAAGAGCGAGACACAGGTATTTTCATGCCTAAAAGGCGGTCTCAAACCTGTGAAATATATCTTAAGTTTAATTACAGAAATAAATATTTGTAATGTATAGAAGATTACTCACACACTCCCTCTTTGGTCAGTGTGTGTTACTTGCATGGTCAAATTGTTTCTTTACCATGCCATGGTGAGCCATGGTGGTGAGCTCATAGTTGAGTAAGCATTACACATGGCTATGGGGGGGGGCTATCCTTGGATATCGTAGTAAAAATGGCGTAGAACACATTAGCAGGCATAAATGATGGCCGATAGAACCAGAAGGTTCTAGAGTGTAGAACTCGGAACATGATAAGCGCAGCATAAGTTTAACACCACCAAGGTGGACAGACGACCTGCATCCCTATTCTCATTCACTCGGAAACGGAAACTGTCTATCCGCAGCTGTCATCTACATTTAGGATGACAGAGACGGATAGAACGTTTCCGTCTCCGAATCGTTTCCGAGTGAATGAGAATAACCCTACTGATGTCGGAGAGACATTGGAAGCAAGTAAAAACGGTCCGTTCGGAAATCCTAGAAGCTTATGTTTAGTTATTAAATATAGTTTTATCACATCTATTCGAAAAGGGCTAGTTTGTTCCTCGTATCAGAGAATAAAATAGCTTTTTAATCCCTAGGGATTTAAAGAGATTTGAATTTGGAATGTGGATATTAAATGTTGCAAGTAAATGTTTCAATCACCATAATAAATCAATCAATTTGTGTGAACGCAAGTAGGTAACAGGTAGTATAGAAACCGAATTAAAAATAAGTTTGTAGAGAAATTAAATACGCGCGAAATACAATCAGCCTTCTTTTTTAGTTATAAGTAAGTAGATTTATAAAAAATGTGTGTGTCTTCCTCAAGTAATAAGAATGAAATAAAATTGTATCGTGCATTATAGAAAGAACAGTCTTATTATTTATATTTCATGTCTCATTGCTCCTAATTGTATGTAAATAAATAAACGTGCTATTTATATTATGAAGTTGCATTTATTCTCTCATAGAGGGTGAAAAAAATTTAAGTTTCTAACTCGGGAGCAACACTATTTTAAGTTGGAGTGCCGTACGTACTTTGAATCCCTCACTACTCAGGATTCAAAGAAACACTCTTGCCTTAAATATAGTGCATAGTAAATCTACAATTTATGTTATTTTTTTTTACAATATATCATTCTGTATTTACGTTCATTGGTAATATGAATAAAAATATTAATGATGACATGAAGATAAATTTTTTTCAGTGTCAGTACCATTCCATTTACCTGGCATGACAATTTATCATTTCAGACGTTCTACTTGTAAAGCGTTTTAAATTCTATACGTTTGCACATATGATGTGCGTCTTCTACCGACCCGCAAAAACAGCAGAGTGGAGACCCGATTTTTCCCATTAGGTACTTGAACTTGTTACCCGGAATGTGCCCGGTACGAAGTCTAAGTAGGGCTTCAACACATTGCCTCATGTCAATTGTGTCGAAAGTACTTTTTTAGAATATCAACCACAAGTGGTTGTTGCGTGCTTCCGTAGCAGATATATAATATGTACAATAGATAACGCAAATGCGTGTACTTCCCGTGTCCAAACCCCGACCGAGCGTCAAGGTTGGCCGCCGCTACTTACAGACCGCGCAGTGTCTGTTGTTGCATTCGCAAAAACTAAATAGCGTGATAATTAATTGCAATAGATCAAAAAATTTGAGCCCCCAAAAGCAAGAACATATTTTCCATCACAGCCAAGTTTTTTATAATATTATGCGTTTTAAAAGTGTTTCAATTTCTATGAAAAAACTCCTGGCTTGGTTTTTATCTATTGTGCATATGTATACATATATACATACACAGATATATAATGTGTTCCGAACCATAAATATTTATTCACATGGAATCAGCTAATGTGGTCCTATTATTTGTTCGGTGCCACCAGCTGTATGTCGTGCCGTTTTGTGACTGCCGCGAGTGGAACGAGCCTTATTTACGTCTATCGATGTAGTATGTTGTCATAACATTGTCGGATTATATATATATACTATACAGTATATCGTATAGTATTATGCATTTGTATCATATACGTTTGTAATAGTGTGGGTGTACAGCCTGCGGCACGTAACTCTAGCGTTGAGCAAAATGTGGAGGGGATAGCTGGGCGTGGGTACAGTCGCGCACATTGACAGAGAGAGACAAGAGTCCCTCGTCTTCCATGTGACAGAGTGAGACAAGAGTCCTTCTTCCCTCTAGCCCCCCTGTGAAACCCAATTTTTGACTTCTGCGCAATAACGGTCAGCGCTAGAGTTACATGCCGCGGGCTGTAACTATCTACTTCCTACTTCAGTTAAACAACATAAGTTGATTGAAGTTGTTTTTGTCTTGTACATGTGCAATGAATGAATACATTCATTAAACTTTCTAAGAAACACAGCTGTGAATGTTATGTTTGTTCCTTGTCGACACAGGACTCGATTACTTCTAGCGGAGCTTGCCTGTCTGTACTTATTTGGCGGTTCACTAACAATAACACGAGTACAAAGCGGAAGCCGGAAACCAAAGACTGACTCTACGTGAAAAAACAAAGTTATCAATGCGGCTTGAAAAAATAATTGATAAAAAATCTTTCTTTCTTTTAAAAATTCTTCAAATTGTTTAAATCAAAAAGATAATGGATTTTCTTTAGTGCATACTATACTTCACTAATTTGTGATTTGTTTTAACATGTGAAAACATACTTGTACCGACTATAAAACTTAAGTTGAATTATTATTCAAATTTGAGTTTACAAATCCAAAAATATACTTAGAAATCGCGCCTTTGTAAGTCGAAATTTCAGCAGTTAAATCATATGTATATCTCGAAGTTCTTCTTACTCTTGAAAACTTGTTAACTTGAATTTTTTGGCGTTTCCCTTGACATTCAAGTTATAGAGATTCCAATGTATTGTACAGATAACCCTGATACATATAAATGTTTCTCTAAAGTAAAGTATGATTTTTGCTTGAACTATTACCCATATTTTTTAAGACTCTTTGAGAATGAGGTTGTTCAGGGTAGTACTGCCACCATACCATTTACTACTGTAGAGCAGTAATGTTTGCAATACTGC
Organism: Selenia dentaria; assembly: GCA_917880725.1. Lineage (NCBI taxonomy): Eukaryota > Metazoa > Arthropoda > Insecta > Lepidoptera > Geometridae > Selenia > Selenia dentaria. Next base: position 11,724,153 of record OU862897.1, on the reverse strand, counting down.
ATTTTAGTTTGACGGTATGGGTGCTGGCGAAATTACCTGCACATGAGACTTAATAACCTATTTTCTACAGGTTACAGGTGCAGTGCAGTTCATCACTTGTGTGAAAATGCATCTGTTTAAGGCAGAAGAAACCACTTAACAACAGGTGGGCCTCGTGCTTGTACTGTTTCCTAAAAATATTTAAGAAAAACATGAATTGATTGCTATTTTTTATTTATTTTCAAGTGATGGGGTGGGCAAGTTGTGAGTAAAATAAAATTCTCTTGCAACCCATCACACTCTTTAACAGAAATGCTTAATTGCTTCTCAACCTAGTACCAGGCACTGCCATGGTACCATGATATGAGATGAAGGCAAAAAAGCTACAGATTGTAAGCCCAAGAATATTTTTGATAGGAAGCTGGCATTAGAAATTTCTTTATTTATATGTTTAATGTTGTTTCCATGTAGAAATGTTTAATGTTAATGTTTACAAAAAACTGTTACCATAGCTGACATAAAGTGGAGATATTTTAAAATACTAGTCCCTGCTGCTACTGTGTAGAACCCATAGATGCTGCAAGCTGCAGTTTAATTATAATTCTTATTTAATTCTGAGACAGTGTCTTTTCTACCAGTTTTCTATCTATTCTTTGCAATGGTATTTTATCTAAGTACTCGTACTAAGTATAAGTTTCAGTTTTGTTTTTCATTTTTGGCCTCCAGTTGAAATGAAATTAAAAACAAAACATACAAACAAGACAGCCACTTTTGTTTAACCTGTAGACTCGCCTTTCCCCATATTTAGCCAATAATACAATAGATTTTTCAGAAATTAACCTACTTGTGCAGGAACTGCAACATGTGTGGTAACATATATTTTCCTTTCAATCTATAAAAAGGTTTGAGACAAAAAGTACCTAATATAATAAAATTCTACTACTGTGATATATTAATATTGTTTTACTCATAGCAGAAATAAAGTTATATGTCTTTGTGGCAAATATATATTATTATCTACATTAAGAATAAACCTATATGGTCTGTGGCTCTATTTTGTTTCTGTTTTTTCTATGTCTTTGGCAGAAATAACTTAATTTGTATTTACATAGACTTTATTGTTTATGACCTTAGCTATAACACCACCATTAGCTAAGTTGATGGCCCTGCCTTTATTACAAGCTGGCCTAGGTTCCATCTCAATTTGGGGCAAATGTTCATTAATTTGCAGTTCTTGGATGTCTGTGATGTAGTAATGTTTGTCAGTTTACAAGTCCCAAGTCATGTCATCGAAAATTCTAGCATGTGGGTATGACTGTGTTATTTTGTTAATGTTGCACAAACATGCCGGTGTACAAACTATTTCAATGTCTTGTATGTGTGGTTAACTATTATGAGAAATAGTTATTTATGTTAAATTTATGCCGATTCATTTCTTTTACTCTGTTCAATGAAAAGACTAAATGGGCACCTTAATAAAATGAGTAAATAGGTATTGCACTGTTTGAGGAAAATCCATTTGAATATGATATCTACCTATGCTTAACTACTAATGGATATATTGACATAAAATTGGTCTGGAATGCCAAAAGGCTGAAAATTTAAGTACAAGGTCAGAATTAAACAATATTCTAGGCAAACCAGAAGTGAAATGGAAACCTATTTTACTGGGTGGTAGGTATTTTGTGCAAATGGTTGTCCACTGTAGTGCCAGAGATTCTTTTACATAACAACAACATGCAAGCATTCCTGTGTTAAGAGTGTGGAGAGCACTGCATATCAAGTAAAATTACTGGGTGATGAGGCACAAAAAGGAACCAAGCCCAGTACAGTGCCAAGCAAAAATTTACTTATAAGCTCTGGGTGGTGAATGCCATGGACAAGCATATTGTTTACATCATGCATGCAAGTTGTCCATTTCATAAGAAAATTTATTTGTTAGCCATGAATGTTTTCTGCTCAGAGTTTTTAGCCCATTTCCCCCCGTCGACATTAGTTTAATTTGTAAATCTTTTGTTAATTACAGTTGAGGAGTGGTTTAAGAAGTAGTCAAATTTAGCAAAATTTTACATCAGTCATTAATTAATATTTACCCATCAAATCTTTGATAAAAATAGAGATCATAATGAGCCTAGCATATATCATGCCACTCAAAGATGTTATTTGAGGACTTAATTTAATCTAAACACAAACACTCAGACAAGAAACACTATATTGTGCTCAAACGTGAAGATATTTTTTGTACTTTTGTAAGTACAAAAAATATCTTCAAGTTTGAGCACAATATACTGGGTATAACAACAATTTTATTAATCAAATAGAAGCTGAACAAGTTTAGATTGATGTGATAAGATGTATGCAGTCACAATTGCTGCTCAAGGCCAGTTAAAAAGAAACAAAGTCTACTAACCTCTTCTGTTACATTTTGCCCTGCCTTTTTCTTGATATCAATCAAGTTGAGCACATTCCCAGTATTTATTGTCACTTTAGACGCACTTTTCGACATCGTGGCCACTTAGATTAGTTTAGCGAATTGTTCTCTGACTTGAGGCTTTCTTTGTTATGCCAAGGTTACCGGCGGCAGAATATAAATAATAAATTTGAACAGAGAATGAAGGCGGACCGCTATCGAGCGTGTTGATGTGGTGCCGATCGGCTGAATACTGGCATTACTGGCTGTGGCTTTACAAGTTACACGGGGAGGCTCATATTTTTAGTCAAACCGTAGATAAAGTTAAGTATTCAGTGTTTAGATTACATGTCATAGGTATTGCATACTGTGACGAAATACTTTATAGCAATGACATCGTTGTGGTTGACTAGTTTCTGCTGCTGTAACTTGTATATTTGTTGCAAAAAGCAAGGTACTTTTTTACAACTACACCGAGTTAAATTATATGAACTGAAAGAAAACTGAAAAGAAAAGTGGAGAAAGAAGAGAACAGAAAAGAATTTTGTTTGTTTTCCTGCTGTCTGGTCTGATTTTTTTTTTCCTTCGGCCTTTTTGGCCAGGCTATAGTCTTGACGACCTTACTGCCTTTTCTTCAGTGAATATTCTTCAAACTGTCTGGTCTGACAAACAAATACGTCATGTCACGCCAGTGTCATAGTCATGTCAATCGTCGATTACGTGCCCTTTTTGGGTACGTTATGGTAAGCGCCGTTAGTCAACGCTCACAACTGGGGCGCGTTCAGTACCTCAGTGTGCGGTTGTTTAGTTGTTATCTAACTCGCTCTGAGGTACGGAATGGCCACCACTGGCCACGGTTGTTTTCTAACCTCAAACAGACTGATAAATTCGACAGTGACAGATCACTTGATCCATAACTAATTATCTTTGAGAAGAGAGAAGACGAAGAAGTTTGTTGTAGTCTGATTGGTCAAAGTTATGTCAGATGCAAGTTGCAACCGTTTACCGATCGATTTTGAAGGTTAAAAAGTTGCGACGCTGCAAGGTTTGGAACTCTCGAGTTAGAACAACTGAGTGCTTTACCCTGAGGTTCGGAACGGCGTTAGTGCGAAAAGCTCCAAGTGGGCCCCCGAACATGCTCATTTGGTTTGTCGGACCCTCTACCAAACACCCTATATAACTTATATTTATGCACATATTTACGAACTTACATTACCTATATTTGCAAATACATTAATGGACGACAATAGGAACATCGAAATTTTATCATCTTGCGTTAGGAAACTTATATCTTCAAAAACCTATGGCATGCGGCGTCACTGAATTTACTTACAGTCTACTACGCCATATTTTGTCAATCAGTCTTAAGTTATTGTGTCTCGATTTGAGGTGGTACTTGCAAACCCATACTATTAAAATTGGAAAGATGTCAACGCTCAGCGTTAAAAGTAATGACCTTTATACCTCATCGATATCCTACCTATCTTCTATATTTAGAATGGATTTTTTATCAGTTCGACGACTTTTCATCTTTTATTTTGTTCTCTCGTACTATAGAAACCCTTACTTCAATCCCACTTAGGAGAATTATACACGTTTATGCAAGAGTGTATGTGAGGCTATAAAGGACTGCATTCGCTCCAAGACACCCCTACTTTTTTGGTGCTTACATTTATAATAAATTAAACAAAATTTTGAGAATATGTCCTATGGTTACGGTTTTTTTTGGTCAATCTATACTGTAACCTCGGAGCATTTGCTCGATATATCGCTTCATAGATATAGTCATTTAGTCCCTTTGACAACGTTTAATTGTACGCATACGAGTTTCCAAAATTCATGTTTTATAGGTGTGGTCTATGGCTGGCCAATGTACTAATGGGTCTCTTAATTAATTTTATTATTCCCCTTAAATAAATAAAAAATCCTCGAGTTCTTACAATCTCTCAACGTCAAGTGGCGAGTTGGTTGTTTGAAGAAGTTCGGTGTGGCCAGCTTGTGGAGAATTTGACACAATGACGGTAGGATTAGCGATATAAAAAAAGTGGGGAAAATTAACTTTTTTTTTAACTTAATTTTCAGAAAATGCATGAGACGACCTTACTTTCTTTACAGAAGTACTTACGGAGTGACTTAGCGGTGTTGGCACGAACTAAAGCTCATTTCGCCTCATAATCCGGTGCCCAGGTGCTCAGTCACTTTTTCCAGGTCATTCTAACCATGCAGGGACATACTTCGGACTTTTTACTGCTAGATTCTCCGCGTGAATGCGTGTTTTGAATTCGAATATGTTGCTCCGACTCCTATCTGAGGTAAGGAGAATTGCATAAGGGCCACACTGAAGAAGATTTTTCTAGAATGATCGTATGGTTTTTTCATCTGATCTATAAATAGTTGTAGAACAGCGAGAGCTTTCTTTCCCTGCCGGGCCTGCTCGATAAACATCCCAAGAAAGGGGTTCTCCGATACCGGTGTATGTATAGTAAAATTCTTTCTTGCCGTTGTAGTATCATTTTGCTGCAAACACTGAATTGCATTTTGGTTTTGTTTGCAGGCTTGGAAAAAGTGCCAGCTCCTGTCCCTTCCTGCTCTTGTCATCGCCACCCTCACATACCAGTAAGTACCTGCTAGTATGAAGGCCGAGACGTTTCTATGTATTGTTTTTCTTTGTCCAAATTCAGTCCTAAATTACGTGTTATTTTCAGGCCTTTTCGTTCGACCCCTGCATTTTGGAAACCCGCTTGATAATCGAGTGTACACGTCATCCTCGTGGGATGGACTCATCGACCAGAGATGTGCCACGTGCCGAGCCAACTCAGCCTACCACAAACGCTGTGCTGAGCTATGACAGCTCTCCCATATTTGGACGGGTGTCTCGCCCGGCCCAGCTTCAGTCAAGTGTTCCCGGCAGAGCGCCACGTGGGATCAGTCTGCCAAGCAGCCCCTGGTCTGCAGGTTGCGGTGACCTCTCAGCACCCACTGTTCCGGTATTTATAGTGTTTTTATTCTAATTTTCCCGGCGTATTGACCGCCGGTGGCGCCCTTCCTTTTTTTGTGATCACAGAGTCAGACGGAACTAATCTTTTACTTTGAGCGACACACGATTTTTCTTTGACCCTGAAATTCCGAGCTAGCTGGCAGGAAGTTACCTATTTGTATTGTTTCTCAGTACCTACCTAAATTCTTGGGCAAACTTAGCATATTCTAATTTCAAAGTATTTGTCAATTTTTCTCATAACTATCCTACGAAGAAATAATAGTCAGGAACAGTAACTGCGTTAAAAAAATGACCCAACAAAAGTCGTGTTCAAGTAGGCGGGGCTTAAAAGTCGTGTTCAGTACGTCATCAGTCGGACATTTTTCTTGCAAGCGAGCACACTTCAAATCTTCGCGTACATTTTCATTTTTATCATTGTGAACTTCAGTTGTGGATCATCATGCCAGCATTCGTTGTGAAGTGGTGCAGAAACATTACACGATTAAAATGTCCAGGGATCATTTTTACTAGTAAATAATATTAAAATTATAATTATTCAAAGATGTTCAAATACGGTAACAAATCGAGATGGTCAATACTATGCAAAATAAAGTCAGTCAATTTTTATTTAATTTAGGATGTATTTTTTTCTTCAGGGCCTTACTATCAGCTTCGTAAAAACCATGCAAGTTCCGTGCAGTTCTTAAACCTATCATAAACAGTTTTGAATGAAATCATACCATGACGCTCATTTAGGTGAACTGTTTGAATATTATTTTCTCAAAGGTGAACGGATATTTTGTCTCTGGCATTCTAATAATTTACTATAACCAACATTGCAGACGCCTAGACGTTTGTAAGATAATAAACTGAGTGGATTTAGAGCGACATGTTAACGAGAGTCCATACTAAAAAAAACAGGTGAACGGTTTTACTGCGGTTCTTGAATAGTAGGCCTGGGCAGGCCTGCTTTAAAGTTGTCATGGTACCAATAAACCGTGCAGTTGTCTAAAAGGCCTGCTTTAAGAGCTCATAGTAAAGCCCCAGGACTAAATATTGAAATGTATGTAATGTGCAATGGTTTTGCTTGTTATGTTTTATTCTCACTTGCTTGCTGATTCAATGCGGCAAAATAAGTGCCTAGCTGCACTTAAGCTAGAAAAACAAGAGTATGACTGCCTGTGAAAACCAGCATAGTTATACGACGTTAATTTTGACTGAAAACAATAACATTATAGATAATCAAAAAATTATGGACCATGTTACACAAAACTGCAGTACCTACCTACCACTTGGTACAGTAAGTACCTACTGTTTTTTTTAAATTATGTTATATATAATATCATACTTATCTTTTTATGCTGATGATTTGTCCCGAAGAAACATCAACATCTTTAAGAGCCTTTATTCTGCGCAGCACTGCGCGAGTTTAGGTATTTTACATTAGCGAGTTACTTACTAGCGCGCCCTGCGGCAGTAACCTTACCGCGTGAGCAAAATAGCGCGCATTAATATTTGGATCTTTTTTTTATCTACTTTGGTTTTTCTGTCACAAATAGACGTAGGTCAAAAAGGTGAAATAAAATATCACGCAGGACACATTTTATTTTTAATATCGACATTAATTAACATATTATGATAATTATAAATCAAGTACATGTTATCTACAAGAGCATAGACTAGAAAAAAGTAAGATTTAACTCATGTACCTACCAAAAAGAGATGAGAATAGCAAATAAAACAACCATCAAATAGTTCCTGCTACCAGTTTCTCGATCCAGCATCAGGTCCTAGTCACCAGCTAGAATAAAGGTATCACGAAGACGATTCATACGATCCCAAACACGGTGTGTCTACTATTAACCATCACATAGTTCCTGCTACCAGTTTCCGGCTCCAGCATGGATTCCTGGATACCAAGTATAAGCATAAGAAATTTGGTTAATAGCAAAATACTAGCCCCTCAAGGGTCGATGTCATTACAACAATGAAATTTCTATTGTTGATGCACAGATGTCATATAAAATTATTTGTTAGAATCCCACTTAGAAATGTAACCTAAATAAGTATCTCACGAAGTTTTGAGCGCACTAATATTTAGTTGTGTAAGCGCGGGCGTCAGAGCGATACGGGTACGACTTTCCATTGACTGCCGCCGAATTAAGGAAGGAGGGGGGAGGGGGGAGGGGGGGGGGAGGGGTTTCCCTCCCCCCTCTTCTAATAATAAGCACGGGAACCCCCCCTTTTTTACTTTTTTTTTAATTTTCCTAATTTTATGGATTAAAATTAAGATAATATTTTTTAATAGATTGGCATGAAATAGGGGGTTGAAGGGGGGAAGGATAGGGTCCTCCCCTCCCTTTTTCACCATTTTTATTACAAGGTAATGCATAGTTTTTGAGTTATGCTTATTTTTGTAAAATCATGACCTCACGTTATTTAACACTTCGCTGATCTAATTTATTGTTTTGTTGGATGTGTAACTGACTTTTTAGCGCTTCGCCGGCCGCTGCCGCGGCACGCTCGCTTCGCTCGCTCGGCTCGCGCGTTGGTTGTCGCAGTTTCAACCTAACCTAATTTTTTTTCGTGTGGTGTTCTTATTTATAATGTCGTTAGATTTCTGTATATTGTTTTCTTGTAAAATATGCATAAGAGGGTTATTGTTACCATCAGAGACCAAACCCTTACCCATCCCCACAACATTTAATATCAATCTTGTGCCAGTCAATTCATAATTCAACCCAAAATTAATAATAATTGTAAAAAACAAGGTAAGACCATCACCTCCGCAGCTTCAGCTTGTTGGTCACTTTTACCGACTGGAGGCCTACCCTAGCTATTCTCTAAATTTATTATACTAGGAGCTAAAATTAAATCCGCCTTTCATTGTCGTGTAAAAATATATAATGACATAAATACAAAACTTCAAAAAGACTCCACATACAAAATAATTCAAAAGTGAAAACACTGGTATAAAAACATAAAAAGGCGGTTGCAAAACAGTTTGCCACATGCTTCCCTTTTTTAAAGAGGCACAAGCTTTTTCATGGGACGACGCAAAAGCCCGCCTTGGGTACGGCCTTGGGTACGCACATCTGCCACCCGCACTATGCCGTCGCGTCCTGGATATAGTGCCTCAATAACACCCCGAGGCCAAGTACCCCTTGGCAGCTCTCCGTCGCCTATGAGTACTGGGTCCCCAACCTTAATAGAGGCAGGTGTACCCAGAACGCGACGAGGTGCTAGGGTTGGCAGATATTCACGGACCCAGCGGCGCCAAAAATGGTCGGCAAGTCGAAGCGCTTTTCGCCAACTGCTCCTGCCACATAAGTCCGAATCGCTGACTTCCACAGTGTCCATGGCTGATTTTCTTGAAGATTCGCCGAGCAGGAAATGATTAGGCGTAAGTGCCTCTGGGAAGTTCGCATCCGGTGAAATGTGTGTGAGGGGCCTTGAGTTGACTATGGCTTCTGCTTCCGCTAACAGCGTGACCAAAGTCTCATCTTTGGGAGCTCTTTCTCTTAGAGTCACATGCAGGGCTGTTTTTACGCTCTTCACCAGTCTCTCCCAAGCCCCGCCCATGAAAGGTGCTGAAGGTGCTATGAAACGCCACTTAATTTTATTGTTAACTGCAAAACCGGAGACATCACTGTTGCAAAGTTCGCGAAGTTGTCTATTAGCTCCAACAAACGCAGTCCCGTTATCGGAGTATATGGTGTCTGGGGTGCCACGACGAGCGATGAATCGACGCAAGCACATAATGGCCGAATCTGAAGATAAGCTATGCACTACTTCCAAGTGCACCGCTCGCGTAACCATGCAGGTAAATAGCGCCCCCCATCTTTTTTCTCGTCTGCGACCAACCACAACCTGCAAGGGACCAAAATAATCAAGGCCGACGGCAGTGAATGGCTTTCTGTGATGTGTCAGCCTCGCTTCTGGAAGATCCCCCATAGGAGGTTGCATAGTAGGCGCGCGTAACAGCTTACACATTTGGCAGCTTCGTGTAATTGATCTTACAGCGTTCCTTACTCCCAAAATCCAGTACTGTTGGCGCAGTTCGTTGATTACCGTCTCAGTATTGGCGTGAGCGAACTTCACGTGAAAATGTCTGATGATAAGACGAACAATTGGTTCTTTGCCATCTAGTATAATAGGCCGTTTCATTTCAGGATTAACATTAGTTGCGGCAGAAATGCGTCCAGATAAGAAAATCAAACCTCTTTCGTTTAAACCAGGTGATAGAGTGGAGAGGCGACTCTTCTTTGGCACGTTTTCTCCTCGGACTAAACAGCACATTTCTTTTTCAAAAGAATTGATTTGGCTCTTCATTAGCGCGTGATATTCCGCTCGGTAAATTGCCTCCACATCCAATGACCTTAATGTGCCAGGAGCAGTTGTCGCTGCGCGATTGTCATGTGCTGTAAAGAAATTTTCAACTATATCCTCAACCATGAAGTTAAAAAAACAATGTTCCCGTTTTAGAAAAATGGTCGCAATTAATTGATGGAGCCGTGCAGTTGCCCTTACCATTCTAATCCACGAGCTAAAATGTATGATATCTACCACTACTGGTAAAGGCAATTCACGCGCGTGGTTAAAATGAATAGCATCTGATATAGGAAGTGTAGATGATGAAGTAGAGGATGGGGTTGGATTTACTGTACGAGATCGAAAGCATGGTTTTAACTCTTCCTCTCCTAAAGGGGTTACGGTGGTCTGCGGTTCACAAGGCCACTCAGAGGAAGGAGCTAATAAAAAACTTGGACCTGCTATCCAGCGTGACTTAATGTTCAGTGATTTTTGAGTTCCTCTTGTTGCATCGTCAGCGACATTGAGAACCGTAGGAACCCAGTGCCACTCACCGACTTCACTACCTTCCAAGATTTCACCCACGCGATGTGACACAAAAGGCTTAAAATTTCTGGCGTCGTTACGCAACCATCCTAGCACTGTCATTGAATCGTACCAGAAATAACGCCGTTTCGGCTTGAAGCGATGAGCTTTACAAATAAAATTAGCGAGACGAGCAGCTATCAGAGCACCTTGCAACTCCAGACGTGGGATTGACGTAGGTTTTAGAGGTGAAACACGTGCTTTGCTTGCAATAATTGCGAGTTTAATATTGCCATTGTTGAGAATGAATCGCCAGTATGCGACAGCAACGTATGCTAGCTCACTTGCGTCGCAAAGGACATGCAACTCAAGCTCAAAATCTTGAACGACCGACAGGTTATAACATCTAGGGATTTGCAAGCTGACTAAAGAGTTGATACTGTCGAACCAATTCAACCAAACACTTTTATCATTTCCTGATAGACACTCGTCCCAATCAAGACCTTTACGCCACAAATTTTTATATAAAATACGGCCTCTAACTACCAATGGAGCTAAGATACCTAATGGGTCATATATGCGCATGACTTGTGCTAAGACTATTCGTTTGGTCAATTGATTTGGCAGCGGGTCTTTAAATCCCATATTAAAACTGACCATATCAGAGACGGGCTGCCATATCAACCCCAATGTGCGAGTGAAGGTGGATGTTCCTAGCTCTACACCTACTTCATGTGGTCTACTATCAGCACTGGCGCCGAGCAACTCGCTTGGCAAAAGATTAAGCGCACTAGGTTCATTGGAGATCCACCCGCGCATGATGAAACCACCATTTTCGTGGATCTTAACTATTTCAGCAGCTAAGCGAGCTGCGTTTTCCACTGTATCAAAGCTACCTATATAGTCATCCATATAAGTATCTTTAACAATTGCACCAACGGCTTCTGGGAATTTTTCTTGGAATTTTGATGCGTTTAGGTTCATTATAAATATGGCAGTCGAAGGGCTAGAGCAGGAACCGAAAATCATTGAAGACATTCGATAAATTTTAATAGGTGACGAAGGGTTGTCGCGCCATAGAAACCGTTGCGCGTCCCTATCTTCCTCTCTAATTTTTATCTGCGAAAACATCTCTTTGACATCTGCCGTTAATGCTACCTTGCCTTCTCTAAAACGCACCAAAACTCCAAGCAAACCTTGTAAAAAATCGGGTCCCGGTAATAGCAATGAGTTTAGGGACACTCCTTGCGTTTTTGCGGCAGCGTCATGAACAATGCGAATTTTTAAAGGCTTATTGGGATTTACAACTCCGAAATGGGGTAAATACCAACAAACAGAGTCAGATTTTGTAGCTGCACATTGCTCCGCGTATCCTTTATTCAGGGTCTCATTGATATTATCACGGTAACGCATCGCATATTGTGGATCCCTTAGCATATGCTTTTCGAGGCTTTTGAACCTAGCTAAAGCTAATGAATAGCTATTTGGCACAACAAAGTTATCAGCTTTCCACAACAATCCAACCTCATAACGACCGCTAGGTAACCGGCGCGCCGTTTTGTTTAGTATTTGAAGCGCACGCTGGTCATCTGCGCTGCGAGGTTCATTCTTAGTGATTCCTATGGCATCTAGTTTGTATTGCTCTTTGATGATCGTCTCTAACTCTAAGCGTCGCTCAGTGTCTTTGCTGAGATTAATGTGGTAAGCATATTCTAAAGGTTTAGTTTTACTGTTAGAAAATCCAAAAACCACCCAACCTAATACGGTTTTTATAGCAACGGGTTGTGATTTAGTACCTTGTCTACTTTCAGATGCAATACTCAAATGCCAGTTATCTACCCCTATTACTAATGTGGGCTTAGCATCTACGTAGCACAACTCGTCTGCTAGATCATGCAAATGAGAGTACGAACAAAGGCTATCGTGCGTGGCTGACTGTCGTAACAAACCTAAGATATTTATAGAACGCACCCTACGAATCAAAAAGGTTTCAGCTGCAAACTTTCCCTTTATTTGAACATCTACATATTGTACAGTGCTATTCCGTGATAGACCACCTACACAATCAAGGTGAATTTGTGCTTTGGGACCCTTTGCGCCTATCTCATTGGCAACCTCCGAGTCGATAAACGTTGCTGTTGACCCGTCATCTAATAATGCAAATGTATCAACGCTTCCAGCAGGTCCAGATATCGTTACTGCAACTATTTTTAATAGAGGTTGAAGCGTGGTGTCGCACGGTGTAGCAGCTGTGTTAATAATCGCTTGTTCAGTATGTTCAGATATCTTAAGTTGCTGAGAAGACGTAGACGGTTTGCTCTCTACATTCTCGGTGATGTGTGCAGATGTAGCACGACTGTAAAAATTAGGATTGTGTAATAATGTGTGATGTTTTCTTTTACAATCTTTAATTTCACAGTTTGTTTTATTTTTATTGCAGAACCTAAAATTATGCGAACCTTCTTTTAGACACCGGTAACAAACTTTCCTTTCTTTGACAAATTGCCATTTGTCATCAATTGACATCGCCTTAAATTTGTCACATTTTGACAACGGATGATTTTGAGAACAACACAAACAATGCGTTTCACCACTATTTTTATTTACTATTTTAGCACCAGACCCCGATCCAGACTCTGACACGGTGTGTGCTCGCGCTCGGTGTGAGGTGGTAGCATCATTGACAAAACCAAACTGCATCGTGAGGTCAACTTCGTTCGATAGAAAGTTGGAAAGTAGCTCTACCTTGGGCTGGCCTGACCAATTGTTTTTTGCGTAGTCGAACCAACGTGTGCGTAGAAGTTGTGGAAGCTTGCTCAGTAACGCTCCAAACAGCTCTGGTGATCGTAAGTAATCGTGGTGCTCCAACAACTTCGCAATCTCCACACAATTACGCACACGGGTGGAAAAAACGTTCAAATCTCTTACCTCGTTTCCAAGTTTAGACAAGGCTCGGATAGAGTTTACTTCCTGAGCAACAATTTCCTCCGGACGACCAAAACGTCGGTCCAGTGCTTCGATGACGTCGGATGTTTGCCGCGCCATCACCAGCAACGTGCCTACTGCCTCACGCGCTGTACCTTTTAACGCTTGATTAAGACGAGCTAAGTTTTCTACCGTTGAGTATGGACCTGCAGTGTCTAAGAAAGCGCGTTTAAACATTAACCAATCTAATGGCGATTTCCCGTCGAAAGTGGGAAGCGAAATTTGGAATCGCTTGACTCTATCAGGACATGGCACATTCTTTTGTGCTATAATCTCCAGTGCATCAACTAGGCGAGACGTACAGTCGTTTCCTCTATATTGGTCAGTAGCGGGCACCCTGTCACCGCAAATATTGGGCGGGGACGTTATAGGGTGTGGATTGGCCGCTCTGAGAGGGACATAGTCACCGTGATAGCCCTGTGGAGATAAGAATGTATTAATATTAGGCTCTACCTGAATTTGAGCTGTGGACTGTATAGGATTATTGTATGGAGATAAGACAGTGGTATTGTCGTTAACAACATATTGATCTTTATTACCTTCAGTGCATTCATTATGATCTAACCACTGCTTTACGCTCCTATCGCTCCTGATACTATGGGAGCGCACACTCCTTTCTGCGTCAATTGCGGCAAGCTCTGCACGCAACTCTAGTTCAGCAGTTTTGCGTTCAACCTGTAATTCCGCAGCTCTGCGTTGTGCTCGCATCTCTTCAATTTCCAACTCAGCGAGGTGGCGAGCATGCTTGGCCTCCATTGCGAGCTTTTTCGCGAGGGCCGTCGCCGATGAGTGGCTAGTATGCGTGGACACAGAATGAGTACGTCTAGCTTGAGTAGTGGGCTGTTGAACACTGCTACTTGGAGGACCACTATTTTACCGACTGGAGGCCTACCCTAGCTATTCTCTAAATTTATTATACTAGGAGCTAAAATTAAATCCGCCTTTCATTGTCGTGTAAAAATATATAATGACATAAATACAAAACTTCAAAAAGACTCCACATACAAAATAATTCAAAAGTGAAAACACTGGTATAAAAACATAAAAAGGCGGTTGCAAAACAGTTTGCCACAGGTCACCTTTGACAACCAGCCTCAGCGGCTCTGGCTCGTCTGATGCCTACAATTATAACAAACAGCAGGCAGAGGCAGCTAAGCGCTTCAGACTTTATAAAAACACTAGAGGTAGGACATTCTCGTACCAAGTAGAGTGAGAGTCAATCAATTCAGTTCTTTGATTTAAGTTGAACCTAACCTTTATTTGATATCTGCCCTAATAGGTACTGTTAAAATAAAACATATTAAATACTAATTAATCAGAACACGAAACCTGGGGCTTCGGAGACGCCATGTTAGTAGTCAAATGTTGTTTACCGACAGGAGTACGAAAACGCGCTCAACTGCAAGGAACACAAAAGATGACTGACTGACGATGACAATGACAATACGAAATGGCGTCAATTTTACGTTTCGTTTCACAAACCGGCAAGAGACGGTAAATACTACCCATTTTAATAGCTAGTAATGAAAAACAGCTGAAATAAGTACGAAATATAATTATTTACGTAAAAGTAATGAAAAACAGTTGAAATAACTTCAAAATATAATTATTTACGTAAATTTATATAAAATAAAATGTTACCGAATGTACCACAACTTAACTGTAGTTAAAACGAAACGTTCAATTGCGAGAATTCTACATAATCTGTGGTATGGATTCACGTAAATATTGCAAAAATAATTGATTTTCAATAATTTTTTTCTCAAAAACTACGCGTTTTCTGGTATTGAAACTTGGCGTGTGTTCATATAATAACGTGACCTTTCTGTGAAAAAAATATCAACCCTCAAACCGACGTCAGGCAATGGAAAACTGAGCCGCGATACGTCCTCTGACCTCTCTCTAAGAGGTCTCAGCCGCGTCTGACGATTCGTGACTGGCGCGACCTGTTTTATGATTGATTTTAAAAACGTGTGTGTGTAGAAACCGCCCGGCAATAACAAACTGATAAACAATTTCTAAATGTAGTCTATGGAACTTGAACTTGTTAATCAAATAATGTTCTATTAGATAAGAACATCAAATAAGAATAATTGACATAATATACTATATCAATCATTATTATGTGACCCTTCAAACACTCAGCAAATACGCGAATTGGCGCTTCCAAAGCGTTTACGCTCTAAAGAGATATTTACTACAGACAATGAACAATAAACGATTGCCTACAGTTGGTATGTAATATATAGCATTAAAAAAACAGTTCATTGTCTGGTCAAATTAAAGCACGATAAATTTTTCAAAAAAATTAAAATTCACTTTTAGCAAATTTTAAAGTGGTTTAGCTGAGTTGCTAATTAATTTGTCAGTAATATCAACACAGTGCTTTTCCAAAGTAATTTTATAAATTGATTGAATTTTCTAAATTGATAATGAAGGTATTCTGTGACCACTGAAAAACATCCAGCTGGCAAATAACGACTTATTTTTTTTGGTAAAATGTATAAGCCTAAAATGTTTCATAATCTTTCTTTACTACATTGCGAAGAATCTCTTCTAATGTCTTCTAGACAAAAACTTAATAAATTAATCATATTTCGCGAGACATACGAGATTTACGATTGATTTATTATTGAGTTGGTCCAGTCCACTTGTTGCATAACATCGTCCACGCCGCTATGACTCTGCTGTCATTGTAGACGTTGCAGCACGCGTGTAAACCAATGCCTGCTTTCCTCCTGAATTTAAACCAATCACAGAACATGTCTATTTGTAACCTCGGAAGTAATTTGTATTTGGAATCATACGTTGTTTTGATTTGAAGGGCCACTTTTTATGTGGAATTTGTTCTGAATTATGCTTCCTGACTATTATTTCTTCGTAGTAACTATCATACATTGCTGGCACACAGAAATGAACTAATTGTCATAATTTTATAGGAAACTAGTAGGGTTTTGTTCGCTGACACCTGACCTCAATCAACCTTGGGTTCAGTCGATGTGAGATCACTGACTTTTTAGAGTCAGGTGCAAGCGAGCAACCTTTTTTTTAGTACAATACTGCCATGTAGAAAGGTGTGTTCTTGAAGTAGTACTTACCTTGTAACGCACCGATACATACCTACCTATCGACCGCCCGATCTGCGCACGCGCTCCCACCCGCATAGCACGCACACAAGCATGCGCCCCGATAACACATACGTTATAAAAGGCAGCGCGGCGTTTGAAGTAGGGGCATTTGCTCGAAGCTCTCGCGGTGAACGGACATGTGACCGGCACACCAGCCGTACCGCTCGTAGGAGTTTCCATCAAATCGCCCTGTCCCGTGTTCCCTACTAACACGCAGAGGATAGCCAGTGCGCGTGGTCCGCCCATGCTGTAAGGTCCCTCATTCCCGATACCTGTTTCCCATCCAGGAGGATAACCAGTGCGCGTGGTCCGCCCATGCTGCAAGGTCCCTCATTCCTGAAACCTGCTTCCTATCCTGGAGGATAACCAGTGCGCGTGGTTCGCCCATGCAGCAAGGTCCCTCGTTCCTGAAACCTGATTCCTGTCCTGGAGGATAACCGGTGCGCGTGGTACGCCCATGCTGCAAGGTCCCTCGTTCCTGAAACCTGATTCCTGTCCTGGAGGATAACCGGTGCGCGTGGTACGCCCATGCTGCAAGGCCCTCGTTTCCGAAACCCGATTCCTGTCCTGGAGGTTAACCGGTGCGCGTGGTACGCCCACGCTGCAAGGTCCCTCGTTCCTGAAACCAGATTCCTGTCCTGGAGGATAACCGGTGCGCGTGGTACGCCCATGCTGCAAGGTCCCTCGTTCCTGAAACCTGATTCCTGTCCTGGAGGATAACCGGTGCGCGTGGTACGCCCATGCTGCAAGGCCCTCGTTTCCGAAACCCATTCCCGGAGGATAACCGGTGCGCGTGGTCCGCCCATGCTGCAAGGCCTTCTTTGGATCCCGAATCATCCCGTTACCACAGTGCTCACTAACCGAACCGCCGCCTGTCGTAATCCGCGTACCGTCAACCCGATACTCCTCGCAGGCCGTCGCGCTCCTGCTAGAGGTCCCGCCGCGACCGCGACGTCCCGGAACCCGTGGCCCTCCTCAGGGCCAAACCAGTTAATCCCGTCACAGTGTAGAACCTAGTATAAGCTAGTTACTGTTAAGACGCCCTAAGCAATCAATGTGGGCACCCGAAATATATGTTGAAGTACCGTTGACCCAACACCGTGTGTTTCTCTCGACAACGACCCTCCACAGACTTCCCCTATCAAACGTTCCATCTCTTACCGCGAGGACCGCGACAAGGAGTAAGAACATCTTCTGGACGAAGTGCCCAGGCCAGCTAGCCGCACGGGGCACTGCAAACGTCACAACCTACTTACTGTAACTGTTTTGAATGCCTGCAGAGTTTTAATAAAACCAACATTGTATTGAACACTTCATGTATTTGTTTAATTTCAATAATAGTCTCCTATTAGGCAGGTAGATACTTAGTTGTGTATGGAGCTTCGCTCCCTCACCTCGGTCAGCTGTAATGGGAAAGTTATAATACCCCGAAACATCAAATAGACTGTAACACTATGAACAGAATCGCCTGCAAAATGTTTAATTGCACAAGATTACATAAATACTGAATCGATCTTAATTATTTTATCGTAATTTGCGCATATCTGACAGTTATTTGTTATAATCCCCAATTTATGTTCAGATATTCCCTTCTTTACACACGCACTTTCTCAACGTCCTTAATTATATTGATAAACATATTACAAAAATATATCAACTGTTTGGCACACTTACGAAGTGTGCCCAGCATAAATATGTGAGGCTACAAGCAGTACAAAAATATTCTCCTGCTCTGTCACTCCTTGGGAATAGTGTATGTACTCATTTCGCTCACTCACACTACAAACTACAAGACCCAACAACACACATTTCTGATCACTAACCAAATAATTCGGTATGTAAAGTTTTTTTTTGGTATTTTTTTTATATTTTTATTTCGTAGATTAGGTCATTATAAGAAACTAATTTCAATTTTTTTTGTTTTATATTCAGTAGTTATTTTATAATATTTTTTTGAAAATTTGAATCCTATGACGTCACTTTTTTGCACAAATATGTAGTTGCGTTGAGGAGCCAAGAAAAGCACGCGAGTAAAAAAAAAGAAACTAGAACACTTGACAGTGACACCTACTAATACGTAAGTCTCTATTCAATCAAAACAAAAGTGCAAAAAAGTGACGTCATTTAGAGGTCAATGAAAGTCGAATTATTTCATCGTTTTTTGTTAAAATAAATGGCATCTTATCGTTTTAAAAGGTCAGAGTAGAAAAATAAGGGTTTGTAACATAAAATCTCGAAATGGTTTCGGAATTGGCATAGGTTAATTTTTTTTAGCATACCGAATTGGCCCATTCAGAGATTAAACCTGGGACCTATCTCTAGATCTAGCGGGGCCGGCCACGTCATTTGTGCACTTCTACTTCCATTTGTTTCTTTCTCCTTGGAGTATTTATTGTTCTATGGTTTCGTTTCTATGCGTTAGCTAGCAATTATATGTACTACGTATTAGTAGCATCCATCTCGTTTGTTTAATCTGTTAGCGTTGTTAGTTGTTACGTAGTACATAAAATTGTCTTTGATCTTTTAGTCTGTGGTTTATCAGTGGTTTAGGTATAGAAAAAAAGCCGAAAGGACGGGTTGCAGTTCTTTAGATATACCATAGATTAATCAGACTATATCTAAAGATATACTCCACAGACAATTATATGTAGGTACTACGTAAAGAGTGGAAAATCAACAAGCGAGGGGTATAACGTTACGACAGGGGTACGGGAGGGGGAACTGATACACTAGAAGTCACCATTTTTCTTTCCTTTTTTTTCTCTCGCCCTTTGTTACCTATTTATTGTAGTGACAGGACAACCGAATATGAAATCTATCGATAATTAAAATTACGTTGAAGTTTCACTGTTTTTTATTATTATTAATTCAATGTTTACATACAATAATAATTTCAATATTAACATAATCACTTTATACACATAATGACCAGTTATCAATTTCAAACCATCCCATCCAATATTGTGCACTAATGAACAAATACCTTAATTATGAATATTTTAGTGATTTTTTGATAATTCTTATAATGCAAATAGCTCGGCCCCGATATATTTTAAGCAGTTGTTGTAAAACTATAAATTGTTTATATTGAAGACTTCTTTCCAATAATTCCTGTTTCGTTAGTGGCAGACGAATTTAAAAAAACGCCAATTTTGCGCATTGCCCTTTCCTGCACAATTATCCTACTAGCTAGAGCCGAGCCAACCTACGAATCTTTTGCTGGTTAATAATAATAGGTTCTGGCCGTTGATTCCGTTAAACTATTATTATTAACCGACAAAACGCTCACGTTAGGGATCGAACACTTTGACTCCGTGTTTAGTTATTACTGTTAAGTATTTTCAAATTAAAGTTCAAATATTTTTTTAAGTTTGTCATCACAACACATCAAAACTCTACGGCTTCGAAAACAAAATAAAATAACATGTTAAATTAGTAGATGTAACTTTAACTTTTTTCAATTATGGCCTCAGCGGGATTGCTGCAATGCCGCTAGTACCACGTGGATAGATTAGAAAATAAGCTAAGAGTGGTCGGTTATGGGACACTGATCAGCGTCCTTCAACGAATGCCAAACACAGAATCAAGTAAACCAACTAAATTGTAGTCAGATTTCTATGCACATATTTCTTTTAGTCACAGATTCATAGGCACAGTTGACAATGTTGACAGTCTTCGTTTCGTGGGATTTACCGTTGGGCCTAGCACGAAAATCTGCGTAAGTGTAGCGTAATCGTATTGTCAATATTGTCAACTGACACGTGTTGTGTTTTTTGGTAAACATTTAGAATCGTGGCGCCTGAATTCGGGGGGGAGGGAGGAGGGGGAGGGGGGGTTCGGGTAGTGCCCCCCCGCAAACCCGACCCGCCGGAAACCATTAGTTTTCGAGTTATGTTTGTTTAAGTATTTTGAGGTTAAGTATTGCATTTCGATCTACTACCGCGTCGGCTCTGCAATCCGACAAGACTGCTTGAAATCGGGGTGCTATGAGTCGGTTCTGTCACTGATTTCGACCTATTCTCACTAACTATAACTAACCTATAGGTATTTCACAGACAAGTGACTTTGCCAATTCATTAGATAGCTACTGATATACTATTGTGCACAAATTTGGAACAAAAGTAGTTTGATGAAGCGTCACCTGGTGGGTCACAGTTCAAACCTAACCTAACCTATAGGTTTGTCACAGACAAGTGACATTGCCAATTCATTAGGTACTAATATACTATTGTGCACACATTCCTACTAGTATGGGTCTGATAATTAAAAATGAAAAACAATTTGTTAATTTTAGAACTTATATTTTATAGACATAATTTATAGCATTTATAGTTTCGATGAATGGGTCTTTTTTATTTTTAGTCACATTTCTTCTCCGTAAATACTCTATGATGGAGTTAGTGAAATTTTCAGTATTATTATAATTGTCTTTTTTTAAATAACGCTTCACTGCTCTCCATTGGAACTCGATGCGTTGAGTATGAGTCCCATCACTACTTACAAAAGGATTGTCCGGGTCAGAGTGATTCTACTTTTTATGGATGTAACCATTTTCTGCCAGACAATCATAATTATGCTCTCCAGCAGTCAGTGTGGATGGTGGTGCCTTCTTCCACATGTTTTTTAATTAAAGGCACCAGCACTTCAGCAGAGCGTACATTGTCTGGGCACACTTCTAATCGAAGATCCTCTGACCCGTCTTCAATCATTCCGAGGACCCAATGTCCCTCTATGTGGCGTCCTCGGTTAAACTTCCTCTTTCCAAATTTTGATTCATCTATTTGTACAGTTCTTCCAGGTCCTCCAATCTTGCCCACATATTCATTTCTTTCAAGTTGGTAAATAACTACACACTCTCGACAGTAGTTGTACCAATCACTTAATGTTGAAGTACTCAGGCACTGTTGTTTCTCTTCTTTTAGAGGGTCTTTGTTTCTTGCCGAGTCAAAAGTCCATTTGGGGGCAAATGCATATATGAGATAAAATACATGTCTTATGTCGATCTTGCCATTTTCAAAAAATGTCCCAGTGTTTCGGCATATTTTCCCTTTTTGTTTGCACTGGCCTTTGGTGCACACCCAAGCCCCAAACGATTTGTTTGTTTTTGATAAACGCATAGGGGTGCGATGCGAGCGGCACATTTTTTGGCGTTACACCATGTTGTTTTCTTCAGCGAATTTTAGACACTGGTCAATGGTTCCCAATTCGCGCACAACTTTGGGTAGGCTCCACATTTGTACAACTTCCTCCGTGTTCAAATGCCGGTCCAAAACGGGTCCGTCATCTACAAAGTCCGCCCTTGATGAAGGTCCAGGCACAGGAGACGCTATCGCGATGACTAATGAGCACGTCGAGCTGGTACCAGTTATCAAATCTTCCAAAGGCAATCGCAGTGTCCAGTGAGCAAGCAGGTGTCGTACAGTAAAGCAGCAAAATCGGAGTCCAAAATCGTAGCAAAGTCGTTGAGATATCAAAAGAAAGCGCAGAAAAACAGGAGAAAACATTCACGTACACTCGGAAGTAACGGAATGACGCGAGTATTCCGACAGTGACATTACGCTATCTTCGATGTTTGCGTTCCGTTTCAAGAACTTACATACAACGTACATGTCAAAAAAGGCTAAAAGTTACCTAGAAACGTTTCGTTTTACGCATTAATGTCATTTATGTCACCTGTCACTATCAAAATTACGGTGTTTTATTGCAACTTTAAAAAACTATTTAGACTATTTTGGCGTGTCTCCGGCAGCTAAAATGTTGTAAATACGCTTTATACAAACCCCTTCAACCCACCCACAGTTTTTGTTTCACCAAATTCAGGGGTCACGATTCTAAAGCCAACCCGAACTCTTTTCTATGTATCTCATTGCATGACATGTGTAACTTGTTTATGACAGAGAATGTTTTGTCACAGCTTAACTTGACTTAATTCGTGTAGTCACAATGTCTGTAAATTGTTGTTTTTTGTTACCATTCCAGTAATTATTATTATAGGAAGCTCTGTAGTATACTCTTACAGCATAACTGAAGTTTAATGTCAACATTATTTTCAATATGACGTGGTATCAAAAAAGGTTGATTTAGGGCTTAAGGTAGTCGATAGGTAGAATCAAGATAAAATAGGTAGATATAGCTATAAGCTGGTAGATATGACAATATGAAGCCTCCCGATGGGGTCGGAAAGCTCGACTAAAGTCGGCTGAACAACAAAGACGGATGACATGCGGACTCTATCGCCGAGAGTTTCTAGCATAAAAAAGGATACCTCGAATTCTAGTGTATCGAGATGTCAAAATCATAGCCTTATATTTTTTCTATGAAGATTCAATAGCCTGGATGCCGTGGATTAATCTATGCAAAGAGAATATAACGCTACGCTAGAAATTAGGTTCTTATTCTAAGCTAGAAATCATATATATATAATATACTCACAAATTATATAGGCTACGTTCCGGGAAGGACCGAAATCACTCGCGGCGCTCGATACGTCACCAATGACGTCACCGAAAACGCGTACGCCGCGCTCACAACGCTCGCGGATCTTAGGTGGGTCTACGTGATCATTGTGAGCTGTCACTGTCAACCAAAGGGAACGCTAAACCGGGGCGCGACAGTTGTGAGCGTTGATGGCGCTTCCCGGAACGTAGCCTAAGTAGTATGTCCAAAATATACTCTGTGGTTGCGGTTGCGGTGAATTGATTGATTGTGTGATTGTGTACAAAAATATTTTTTAAGATTGCACTTATTTTGCGTTGTTCAGTATCAAAATCTTCTAATAATTTTATAAGATGGGTGTCGACTATCTGGGCTTCGCATATGCTGCCACGGTTGCCGCCGGCGGTATTATGGGTTACATTAAAGCAGGTTAGTAAACACTTTTTACACATTTTATCTTATCGAATTCTCTCGAATATTTACCTACCTACCTACCGCATTAATTATCGCCAAAAAGCTGACTTTCGAGACTAGTTAAAGTGCTTGGTAAGAAAATCTTAAAATTACAGAAGTGTAGGTGTACACTCTGTACTTACTGCTACATATATTATGTAGTACCTACTTGGACGAGAGATTCATTATATAAATAATAATAATAAGGGTGTGCCACAGTATGGATGACATAGCCATCTATTTTCCTTACACATAGAAGTTCATATCAATAGCCTTGTTATTTATCCCATTTTTGTAATAGATAATCCATGTCATCGGCATCCCAAATTCTGTTTTTATACTACTTTGTATTTTTTGATACCAAATATCCCTCTTAAGTGTTCGCTACAGCGCCACTTATGCTTTGGTAAAGGACTGGATGAAATCCATGGTAGAAATTAAATAAAGGGAATAATAGTAATTTATTGCCAGTAAGTAAAAGGGGCATGTTAATAATTTACAGGCATAGGACTACCTCTTTGATATAATAAAGTATGCACCTTAATTTAAATAATAATATTTATGTTAGTATCTGATGACACCTGAATTAGTAATGAAACCATATTTCAGACGCCAGAGCCCTCCGTTTTATGGTAACTAAAAAGTTGGTTATAAATAGGTAAAAGTAGTACATTTTTAACATCTTGGCTCCCACGGTCAGATATTAATTTAAAAGAGCTTTCTTTTCTCAAAAGACATACACATTTGTGTACTCATGATCTCTAAATAATTAAATCATTAGAAAATTAGTAATGTCCTATTTTTCAGTCCATATATAATTAGTTTTAATAGGGTCATTTCACCAGTTCGCGTCCATTTAGTGCAGTTTGCAAGTTTGAAGGAGAAGATAAAAATGTTCCAGCACTAGTTTCAATGAAAAAGTTATGTAATGTGTTCATTATATAGTCTACTATAGGGTTCGCTTTCAGTTTTGTTTGAAACTATGTACTTGTGTTTTTTTTATAAATAGACAAACTTCAAAAATACGCATTTTACCCACTATGCGTCCAAAAAATCTAAATTGCATCCACCCATAGACCATTTTGCGACCACCAGCTAAGAAAAGGAATGTAGGGGTGATATTTTTAAGATAATGTAAAGAAAAATTGTACATATTTTAACAGATTCTTTATTCAAGAATATAGTTATTTGATAATCAACATTATTATCATTAATAAATCACTATAAAGAAAATAAGAATACCTATTTATTCTTCTCAACATTGATAGAACTTAAAACAAACCTACTTGAAAAAAACGAAACATTATTCTAAAACAGGTAATTAATAATTTTCAACCTTTTAAAGGTTGCAGGTCAACAACAATCAGTTCTGTTAATTTTACCCTAAAATCACAATATTACAATATACAACACAATAGTTTTGCCAAATCCGAATACTAAAAGAAATGTTGAATCATAATATTATGATTATGAGACAATGTATGATTACTATTGCCTTCGAATTTTAATTAATCACACAAGTCACATTCAAAAGAATTATCTTTGGCTTCTGAATAACTTAATCTTAGAAACCGCGTGCATTTCAGATGATATCATCTAATACACTTGTCCACAGCCAATGTTTTTCTCATCGTCATCTTCTACATCAGAAATTGATACATCATCACATTCAGCACATTTCATTAGCTCCACGGCTGGTACATTTTCTTTCTCAGATTCCACATCTACCGACTCTATCGTTTCCTGTGTGACTTTTATCTTCCTTTTTTCGTTTCGTAGCAGTTTTTTGCACCTTTCGAGCTCTATCCTGTTCTTTTTTCTCTATTCATTCTAACTTTTCTTTTTTGTATTGCTTTCTGTTTTTCGTTAAGAAGCCATTCAACTACCTTTTTTCAGCCTCTACTCCTAGCGCTGGTTCTGGTCCCGGTTTCTTAACTCCATCTGGTCTGCGTCCACACATTTTGTCCAATATGTGGTCTTGGGAATAGCATATTCTTTGCATATTTGTCTTATCAATTTTTTCTTCTTACAAATGTCTCTTAATCCTTTCTTTAAATCTTCTTCTGTGTATGTTTTCTTTTCTTTTATCTTACTACCTTCCCAAGAACTCATCTTAAACAGGAAAAAAAAATTAAGCATTACACTGAATTTAGTTTGTAAAAAATTTAATGTTAAACTCTTAGTTTTAATAAAAAAATTAATACATATTAAATTATTTTTACAATAAGTTAAAAAAAAATATTTATGCTATTATTTGTATTTAATGAAAAATGGACGCAATTTGGTACAATACTATTTCCCTGTAGGTACAGTTTGCGTCCACATGTGATGAACGATATTTGTATCTTTTTCTACTATCATAATAATGTGAACACAAATTGTAAACGTAATGAGCATTACGATTGCATGAAATTAGTACATAAATAAAAAATAAATACAAATTCCCTTTCATAATTTAATCACATAAAAATAAACACTAACTAAATCATAAATAGACGAATTCGCATCCACCTTATTTTAATTGTAATTTTTTTTTTAAACAACCTAATATATAATTATTATTACTCCTTTTTTCATGCTTTATGTCTAGAAACAACTGTGTATTCTAAAATACGCATAAAACAATAAAATACTTACCGTCGAACGCGCCCCTGCACACTATTTTTTTGCCGACATTCCGCGCGTCCGCGCTCTTTTGTTGAAGAATGGAGAATAACTTTTTTTTTACACATGATTGATTGGGCACACAGAACTTTTGTCTATGTGTGTGTGCCTCTTATACGATGAGGTATTGGCGGTAACGACTTTTCGGTGATTTAGTGTGTTAATATACCTATTTTCGAGAATTTTTATAGGGAGGTCCGAAAAATGGATGCGAATATGGTGATGGACGCGAACTGGCGAAATGACCCTATGTCATTGTTGAAATTGTTAATCATACTTTATGCTTTCAGGTTCCATTCCTTCACTTGGAGCGGGTTTAGTGTTTGGATCTATCTTAGGTAATGTAAAACATTAATGAAAGTGATTTAATACTTTAAGATTACCAGCCTTACTTATAATAGCATCATTGCTCATAGGTAAGTTATATTATCATTTAGTACTGCCTACTTCAAAATTATTTTGCGTCATTTAAAATGTACTTATTTAAATCTATTCCATTCTAAATTTTTAAATATTTAAAGCAGTGACAGATTAATTTAGCTTAGTGTGGTCCATCATCTGTTGTAACAGTTGGTTCACCGAAAGCCAAATTCATATGAGCTTGAATATCAGTTCAAAATTCTAAACAATAACAACAGAATAATACACAAAGGAAAATAATCATGTGGTGCATACCTATATAACCTACTAAAATAAAAAACAATGATTTCTTTGGTTTATGCAATTAATATGTACATTGTAAGCTCAAAGTCGCACAACAAGCTATGGAGAGGGCTATGCTCGGGGTTTCTCTATGTGATTGTCCACCGACACGGTGATAAAGGCTGCAGGACGATGTTGGATGCAGGCCGCTTCCTGCCGGTCCTTTTGGAAAATTACGGGGGAGGCTTATCTTCAGCAGTGGACATCCTACGGCAGAGATGCTGATGATTATGATGTAATGATATAATGAAATTATTAATTGCATGCATTTTAAATAATCTTTATCTAGACGTTTCTAATACTTCAGCAATCATTGTCTTGTGTGAACTGGATGGCAGATGTCTATAATAAAATTATCTTTATCTACTGCCTAAGATAGGCATAAATTTCTTGTTGATGTATTGCAACACTTTCTGACACAGCCAGAATGTTTTATTTTAAGAATATTGCAAATAATTACTTAGTTTTAGTCTAGGAATATATTGGTAGCGTTTCACTTGTTTGAAAACTATCGTGAGTATCACACATACTAATATAAAGATACCGGCTTCACTCACTTGGTATTATGTCGGTTTAAGTCTGATGACGTTTCGAACGTGTAATGTAAGACGTTCTTCTTCAGGGAGTGTTCACGCTTGGAGATCCCGTCGCGCACTTACAAGTCTTCTCTTCTCCTCGTTCCCTCACTGCTGAGGATCGCGACCACGTACAATCAGTCTCCATTGGGTGCGGTCATAGGCTGTGTGAACCGTGTCAGACCATCTTATAGGCGCCTGACCACGTCTACCGTAAATTTTTCCTAAAATAATGGCTTTCTCCAGACAATGCTTTGAAGACCACATAATATGTCCGAAGAAGCAGAGGACTCTTTGTCGGCAGATAGTGGAGAGCCGTGTGGTGATTTTTAGATCTTTTAGTATGGACTCGTTGGTTCTCATAGCAGGCCAAGGTATACGTAGCAACCTTCGCCAACACCACATCTCGAAGGCTATCTATCTATCTTACTACTATCACGTCTTCTCACAGTCCAAGTCTCGGCACCGTAAAAATACTAGGGCACGAACTAAGCGCACTTTAGTTGTGCGTCAAATACCTCTGTTCTTCCAAATTTTGTTGAGGTTAGACGAAACGTCGTGGGACTTAAACCGACATAATACCAATTGAGTGAAGCCGGTATCTTTATATTAGCGTTTCACTTGTTTAAAAAACTGAACTAAACTACCTAACTAATATTTAATTATGTTAGTCCTTATTCTGTTGAAACTAAAATCCAAATTCATATAACACTTGGATTGACATTTCTAAAACTAGGATTATTCTATTCTATTTTGGGTATTTTTATGTTACTTATAGCGAACACTAAGTTAAATAAAATAAATAAAAATAGCCTATATTCACTGATCACATGTGGTTTCAGTTCTTAAAAATATTACTTATACCTAAAAATATATTATACAATGTTACTAAAAAATAACACCAACAACATATACAGATTAGATTATTGATCAGGTTGTCCACCCTGGACATAGGCCTCCTCTAGAACTTTCCATCTCTCCCTAAGTCTAGCACTCCTCCGCCATCCTATTGGTAGATCGTCTTCCCACCGTTTCTGTGGACGTCCCTTTGTCCTTTTTCCTTCTCTGGGGTACCAAAATATTATGTCCTTGGTCCATTTGTCATTGGAAGACCTGATAATATGACCAATCCGTCGCCATTTGAGCCTCTTTACTTTCTGTGAAACATCTGTCACCCCTGTGGCCTTCCTAATATTCGTAAGTCTCCACTTGTCTTTCAGTTTGATGTGCAACATGCTTCTTTCCATCCCCTGTTGGCATACTCTTAGTTTTTGCCTGTGCGCCTTCGTCTGCGAGCACTCAGTTACTTGACTTCTAATCTGTTTAATATATTGCTACAATTGAACACAAATATCTAATTTTAGTCCTGTCATTCGGAAGTGTTAAACTCTGAAATCTCTCTCTCTCTTAAAAAACTAATCGCTCATGAAAAATGGGGTAAGTATAAACCCTTCCAATACCGTGATAATTAAAACAAAAGATTTATGAATGAAACGCACGTAAATTTACGTCTCTGGTTTGCAAAGGTTTAAAATATTTTAGAATCCTGAATTTTATTACACATTTACCAAACCTCATTCTTTGCATCATACACTGGGATCAGTGTATTTGTTTTTATTTTGTAATCTCGGTATGGTAACCATATATAGAATTCTAAATCCTATTAGTATAATTCTATTCACTTGTATGATCCAGATGTGTGTGTGAGTTCACCAGATTTCCATTATCAGGGGATTTAATGTACAATGCGATTAAAATAAGAATAGGACGGGCTCTCGGCTAACTTCACTCATATAAGTACGGTCAGCAGAACAAACTTAAAAATAGATTAATTTTAAATGAATGACTAAAATTCGTTCATTTTATAAAATTTATATATTTATAAGGTTGGCAGCACAGACGCAGTGTTGCAAAAGTTTCCGATTTATTGGGAGATCTACTGATTTTGGTCATTGTCTCCCGATATCCCGATTTAGCAATTCAGTATCCCGATTTTTGAATTATCATCTAATGATTAATAATATTCATAAATAAACATGGAAAATAATATTCTTCATACGGCAAAACTAAAAGATCTTGAATAAATTAATATATTATTAACATAAAATACTCTTTGTATTTTTTGTATTGAGAAAGACTACTTCGAAAGGGAGTTACTTGAAGACGATGACAATGGCCCATTCAGTTTCATTATACACATAGGTGACAGTAGTAGCAGCAGCAGTGATGATGACGACGATTACGAGGAGTCTGATTCAGTTGGGCATCAGGACATGAGTGGAATTGAAGAGCTGAGCGATTAAAATTAAAATACGTACATTCACTAAATAAAGACAGTTCAATGTGTTTCTGTGTTTACTTTAGTTTACCTACCTATGATTCGTTTTTAGACTAATTTTTTCTCTACCTATCAGATAAAAAAGTACGTGCTATTACAATATAAAACAAGCCAATATTTTTTAACATTGCTTTTTTTGCACACTATACCAAGTTCCCGTAGTGACGTCACAACATGGCGCTAAGCCGGTCCTATTCTTATTTTAATCGCATTGTACTGGACATATTGTGAATTTCTACTTGTTAACATTTCAGGTGTGGGAGCATACCAGCTGAGCCAGGATCCTTCAAATTACACCCTTATGCTCGGAACAACTACAACTCTTGGAGGTCTTATGGGATACAGGTATACTACTGGATATTGTTTTCTTCAACTTTTTATAGCTGTTCAAGTTGAGATGATAAACACAGTCGTCTGATGGAGGTGGACGTAAAAAAACCTCGTGTTGTACACATATTTCGTAATATAACCGAAATTTTAGTGATTGTTAGTTAAATAGCTAGGTTATAAAGATGCTTGGAATACTCCACTTCTGGCAAGCTGTCTCTCTGCCACCCATAAAATGTAATATTTGTAGTACCTAAGTAGAAACATTGTAAACATCCATATAAAAAGAATGGCCCCGAGTTTCTTGCCGTTTCTTCTCGGTGGGGGTTCTATATATTTTGGAACGCGGCGGTAGAGTCTTTAAAGTACATTATAATGAAAAGTTGACGTTCATAAGTGCGTCTTTGATGCCTAAATTGAATAAATGATTTTTGACTTTGACTTTGACTATAATAACATTTCACGTTAAGCAGAATTATGAATGATTACTGTATCTACATCAATCTTATATTTTATCTAGTGTGCACTCTTTTCATCCGCAAACAGATGTGTATAGTGCTATCCTTGTTTTATATTAATTTCATGAGTTCTTCAATCAACATTATACTCATTGGATAATTCAATTTTATTTTATTTTGGGGTTTATATTATTATTTATATTTTTTATTTTATTTAGTCTGATATGACCCATAGTGTGTTTTGTGCATTTCTCCCTGCCATCTCAGCTCTTTAACATAGCAAAGGAAGACTTTTGGTCACGGTTGCCATTGCTGCTGCAGATATGTGTTGGAGGTGTCGAGAAAAGCCCTTTCTGTTGTTTTCAGCTTGTATCTGAAAGTTCCCTAATGACGGCACTTTCTAGAACTTTAGAAAAATTAAATATATACAACTCAAATTTCTAAACATCCCATTGGATGTTTAGAAATTTGAGTTGTTTATTTCACTATGAAGGATAATATAATATATTGAGTTTTTTTTGTACCTATTTTTTTGTTATATATTTTACAATTAACTATAGTATTTTATATTCTAATTTTGCAACAAGTGTGTTAATTACATAAAGTTTAAAATTACAATAAAAACTGTATACAGCATTATGTCATAAAATATTATACCTATCTCATACAATGTAGACTTTGAACCCCTTATCATATGAGCTGTAACTATGTTCTATCTGTTATTAATCTTCATAAATTTGTTTCAGATTCTACAATAGTCGCAAATTCATGCCAGCAGGTCTAATTTTCTGCCTCTCTGCTGCTATGTTGACCAAGTTGTTGCTGAAGAATGTAGGTTCCAATCGGATGGCTATCAAAACCAGCTAAACAGTTTGTGTAATTATTTGTAAGTCAGTAGATTTTTTTCATTTATGTATGTAGAGTCAAAATGTTGCCTAATCGATGTCCATCATCATAGAAGATTTTTTTATTATTGAGTGTATTTTTTGTTTTTTCTTTTAAAATAAATAAGTATTGAATAAATATTACAACCATATTGCTAATTGCATTTAAATCTACACTGAAACTTTTAACCTATTGCCTTCTGTGGACGTTAATTTACGTCACTTTAAGAATATATTTTTTTAAGTATATAATGGTAACGATGGGGCAACATTTTAGTTTTCCGACTATTTACTAAATTTTAATACATTTTTTTCATAAGAAGTTCTCTATTTTTTATTTTGCATAATTTCAAATAAAAAAACACTTCTTAATTGAGTGTCATATTATAATGATTCATTTCATATCGAAATGGAGTCCAATGAGTGTTTCATAGTAGTGTCTGCGATGATCCAATGTTTAAAAATAATCTCTAGTTATCATAATAATCGACTTATAATCAATTCACTTAATCATATGTGTATGTACATAAGGTACAATATTATTGCTGTAAAGTAATGAGTGTTTAAATAGGGAATGGATAGGCGAGACAATAAAGTTAAATAATTAGTCAGTCGGCTAAAAATCAAAATTGTTGTATATTTGAATTTCTTGTTAAAACAGAAAGTGTTCAAATAAAAACGTCTACAAATATATTTCTCTGACTCAATAACATAATAAAACATTGAATCTGTTTGAATAAAACAGTGGACTTGTACTCGTAAAGAAATTTAAAACATCAAAATGGTTTACAATTTTTTTAGATGATTTTAAAGCAATAACGCTTGCTAGCTAGCGAGAAACAAGGTATCTCTAAAATTCCAGTTTATTCATTCAATTCTAAACTAAATGATTATAGCTATGATTGGGTACTTATTACAATCTTTTGTTGGACATTATCTATGGGAATATTTGGTTATGAACTTTGCTCAAATATATTACCAGGATAAATGCATGAAACCATTGTTGACATTAGGTTGATTATTAAAGTTGACAGTTGACTATGTCATAGTAATTTGCATTAATGTTATGTATGACTGAACAAACTTGTTATCTATTTTATGTTTGATATTGTTGATTTTGTTAGTTTAGGCAAAAGTGGTAAAACTTTTTTAATGAATGACAAATAAATTGGTGTTGGTGAATTAGTATTTCTTTAATTTACTATGTTTATGTTTAGAATGTGTTTTTTTTTAACTGCAGATTGTCAGCAAAACACGTTCTTATATATGTGACAAGTCAATTAACTTAGCGTCTGGGTGACACTGTAAAATTTGTTTTCATTGATATAACATAGATGATTAAATATTTAAAAGGCCAGAAATCCTCTTCGCAGGAAATTTCTGGAATAGTTTTTTTTACAAGGTCTTTATTATGGTATAGTAGCCTATATTATGGTAACCTTGACTGCGGTCCGTATCGCGATATTTTTGCTCACAGTGCTATCGTCTACCGTAGCCGGTCCGAGACAAACATCGCGATTTTGATAGCTCATGGCACTGTAAGCGTGTTGATCAATCGGACCAGAGTTGTAGTAATAACGAACAACCATTTGCGCGCGAAAAACAAATGCATAAAATAACGTGCATAGTGTGAAGGTTAACTGTGTGGTGAGTGTGGATTAAAAAGAAATAATGGATAGAGCAACTTTTACATCAAAAACAAGGGACAACACAGTAAAGACCTTGTAGAAATAAACAAACACCTGTCACTTTTGACAGAACGCTCACGACGATTTTGGTGTTTCATGTAAATATGGCGGCAGTTAAGACGTCATCGATGACGTAGCGTGGGCCATCGTAATCACGCTCACGGTGAAAGGGACCGACTGTTATCGCGCTAATATCGATTATGGCATTT
Organism: Selenia dentaria; assembly: GCA_917880725.1. Classification (NCBI taxonomy): domain Eukaryota; kingdom Metazoa; phylum Arthropoda; class Insecta; order Lepidoptera; family Geometridae; genus Selenia; species Selenia dentaria. The sequence goes on along the minus strand of OU862897.1, from coordinate 11,691,105 downwards.
ATGGCTCAATTGGGACCGCACTCTATAGATGACATTTATGTTGCCAACTCATGGCTAGGGCATGCAATTATCCGTATACATGTATCATCTATAGCATCCGTATACATTTTACTATTCGGATATTTCGGATAGTTCCATATCAATATCCGGGTAATACGAATAATTCGGATATAACGTTTTAAAAGGTAAAACAAACTTATTAATGTCTCTAATCAACATAGGTAGGTATGTATTACAAACGCTCTTCAATAATTAACACAATTTCAGACTCCATACGTAAATCGCTTACTTAGAGCTAGTAATCGTGGTTTAGGTAAAGCCCATCACACACGACTAAGATAATATATATTATAGCGTCGAATGTACAATGCGATTAAAATAAGAATAGGACGGGCTCTCGGCTAACTTCACTCATATAAGTACGGTCAGCAGAACAAACTTAAAAATAGATTAATTTTAAATGAATGACTAAAAATCGTTCATTAAACCACTGGACCTATTCGAAGCATATAACTACTGAGATAGCTATCTCTTTTCCTTTACCTTTTTTCCCTACGTTTCTAGCGCTATAGCTCTGTCTCGCTTACTCATGACGTCACCTTGGAGGTGGCGCTCTCCGATCTTGCTCATTGGCGTTCTTTTCCTTGCCGGTGACGGTCGCTGCTAAGAGCAGGTGAGAATTTATTTTTATCTTTAAAATAAAAAATTTCACTGACCGTTATTTTTCCCATTTTTAAATTGTCGTGCAATTTTCTTGCGATCTATTTTTAATCATTTGTTTCTAGTGCATGTATTGTGAATATTCTTTGAATATAACGGTTTTTCCGTTCGAGTGTTTTGACATTATTGTTCTAAGTGTTTTAAATACGTGTGCTGTGCCCTGAAATAGTCAAACGGTTCGTATATTGTAGGTTACGATATGGATGACAACAATTCGCGAGCCTCACAAGAGGAACCTGTGCCTGGTTCTTCCAAAACTGATGAGAATACCGACTACCGTACAAAAAAGCGAAGGCGTCTCGATTCTACGAGCAGTAGTAACAGTAGCTCGGATACTAATAGTTCATCTAGTGCCTCTGACCGTAAGGCTAGAAAACGTAAGCGTGTGCGTCGCCGCCATCACAAAAAAAGAGGGGGCAAACATACACGCCGCTCTGAACGTAAAATAGAACAACTTTCAAGTGAGATTCGTGAGTTGCGCAATCAGGTTACAAAAAACAATAGTTTAATAAATACAGATGATGCACTATCCCTATATACCGAGGATGACTTTGAGCATGACCTTAATGAACGTGGCGATTTCTTACGCAATTTAGAGGTAGGAACCAAACTTAAGGAACCGGCAGTTCCAAAGACAGATGAGCGGTATTTAAACATTTTAAAAGATATTCAGTTTTTTTAACAAACCTGACTGGAGTGAAGTTCGTTATGCAGAAACTCAAAAACTATACAATTACAATCCGGGGTTTGTAGAACTTGAGGCGAACGAAGAGATTAGGTCTTATGACACGTTAAAACATCTAGGTTACGCGGAAAGAGCCTATGCTTCCTTAACTTTTGGAATAATTAAACAAAAAGAAGCCTTAAAACGTGAACTTTGCGAGTTCATGACATTTGTCAAAGACCAAGGGGGTGCCAACATCGAAACTATGACCAAAAAAATTAACGATATTTACACTTCCGGTGAGTTTAGCAAGATTTCGGCGGACCTATTACAAATGGTTTGTGGCCACAGAGCTGAAACTATCCAAATGCGTAGAGACGGTATTACTAATGCAGTGCGTGATCCATTAGTGAAAACATCATTACGGAAAATACCCCCAACCGAAATAAACTTATTCAATTCTGATCTGTTAGTAACAGCACTGGAAAAAGCTGGAGGTATCAAAAAGGCTTTCTGGCCTGTTTCTAAGTCGGCTGGTGGTCCAACTTCGCAAGTTGGAAAATTGCCAATTCGTGCCGCAAGGGGACAATATCCCAATTTTCAAAAACCCTCGCAGGGTAAACATAACGCTCGGATGCCTTCGCAAGGCTACCACACATGGAATGCTCCCTCGCAGGGTAGCAATACGTACAATGCACATTGTCCTTCGCAAGGACACTCGGTGGAACATAACACATGCATCGGGCATGCATATCATAACCATTCTCAGCGGAGTGGTGGCATAATGAATAGAGGTTCCTTTCGCTCTCGCGGGGCAAAACAAAACCAAAGATATCAAAACCCCAAGCGTGGCGGTTTTAAACGAAGGTCTTCACCTTCAGGACATAATGACAAAAGTAAGTATTGACATGAGGTTTTTCAAGGCCGGTCAACTATCGAAGTTTGTAAACCGCTGGAAAGAAATGCAAGCGCCAGAATTTCTTATTCAAATAATTCAGGGGTATCGAATACCGTTTTACCAAAAACCTCCTTTGATTATGCCCAGATTAAAAAACAAAGTGTTTCACACACCTGTTTCAAAGGAATTGACAATAATCATCAAAAAAATGTTGAATCAAGGAACTAGAATTCCTTGATTCAACGAGTCTAACTCCAAGTTTTCTATCTACCCTCTTTCTAGTACCGAAAAGCGATGGCTCAGCACGTCCGATTTTCAATCTGAGAGCCTTAAACGAATTCGTGCTGACCGAACCTTTCAGACTGATAAATGTATTCAGGGTCCCAGATTTCATTCAGCCCCAGGATTGGTTATGCAAGCTGGACATTTCCCAGGCTTATTTTCATTTAAAGGTCGCAGAATCTCACAGACGGTTTCTGCGCTTGATTTACAAAAATCAGCTTCTTCAAATGACTTGCCTCCCATTCGGTCTCAGCACGGCCCCGAAAACCTTCGCCAGTTTAACGAATTGGATTGCTCTTTGATTGGATTGTGTGAGGATCCTGGTATTTTTAGACGATTTTCTCCTAGCTCATCAAAATCAAAACTCTTCTCAAAATAAAAACCACGTGAATCTACTGGTAAGGACTTTGCAAAATAATCAGCCATGTCCCAACTGGTGATAACCCGGCGGATCACGGGTCACGTGGTATGCTCCCCGATGATTTGATGCGGTGTGAATCATGGTGGGCGGGGCCTTCATGGCTGTCGCGTCCGGAATCAGAGTGGCCCCTGTCAATTCCTGAGTTTGATGGGTCAGCTGTCGATGAACAAAAAATTCTGACTTTGTTCACAGCCCTAAACTCAGATTTTGTTGATAAAATCTTGTGTCGTTTCTCATCCTTTCGTCGTGTAGTCAATGTTTTGGCTTATTGTTTTCGTTACCTTCACAATTTGAAGAACCCTAATTCAAAATTAATTGAAAAGGCGTTGTCGTCAACTGAAACCAAATTCGTCATTGATTTCCTCGTTTCGCACGTCCAAGATCGTGTGTTTGCGACGGAGATACGGAACATCCAATCTGGGCTGGCAAATCAATTTGGAAAAATCGATTCAAACGCCACAAAAGTCCCTTGTCTACTTGGGAATTCTGTGGGACCCTTGGTTAAACCACAAGCGTTTACCACTAGAAAAAATACCCTCATTGTTAGCCAAGATTTACAGCATCGTCAATTCAGGCATTGCGAACCTAAAGATATTACAAAGTGTAATAGGTATTTTGCTGTGAACCAAGGGAGATTGCATTATCGAGGTCTGTTAAAGTTTCTAAACACGCTAGACCCGGACAACACAGTCACTATACATACAGTGGATGTAGATGCAATAAGCGATCTGCGGTGGTGGATACGAAACTTGCATCGTCCGTCGGTTCTACATCACTCACCAGCGACGCATTTCATAACAACAGACGCGTCCGACTTAGGTTGGGGTGCTCAGTTGAACAACCAATCTCTGTGGGGTACTTGGTCTCTGAGCGAGCAGAATCTTCACTGCAACGCAAAAGAAATGTTGAGCATTCTAAAAGTCTTACAAAGCAATGCTCTGTATTTAAGCCAGTCCACGGTCACTATACAATGCGACAATCGCACAGTAGTAGCGTACTTGCGTCACGAAGGGGGAACGAAATCCCCGCGACTGATGGACATAACCTACGACATATTTCGTCTGTTAGATCAGAATCAGATTCATATCAATGTGTACCACATTCCGGGGAGGTACAACAACCACGCAGACCATCTGTCTCGGTTTCGTCACACTCCCGAATGGCATCTGTTGCCCCAGTTTACAAAGACAATATTCAGAAAGTGGGGAACCCCATTGGTGGATCTGTTTGCCTCCAGCAATGCCCACGTAGTCCCCCATTACGTATCCAAAGATCAGAACTACCACGAAGCTGTAGCCCACGATGCCTTTACAATTCCATGGATTTTCAATCTAGCATGGGTGTTTCCTCCCCCGTTTCTAATTCCCAAAGTTTTGAGTTACCTCAACCAAGCCTCGGGAATTTACTTAATCGTGGCACCACGCTGGGAGAGAGCATTTTGGCGCGGGGATCTCAAATCTCGGGCACTGGACCCACCATTTACAATACGGGACCTGAATCAAGTACTAGTCGATGTGACAACGGGATTGCCTCCCCATCGTGTCCAAGACCTAGTTTTGGAAGTGTGGAGATGTGGGGGTGGTCACAAAATTTAAATAATTGGGATCATTCTCAAATACAACTTTTGAAAGACTCTTGGCGTGCATCCACCCTCAAAACGTACAGACAGTTGGGTATCATGGTGTAAAGTAAATAAGATTAACCATGAGAACCCTTCAGGATCAGATTTAGCTCGTTTTCTAGCTGATCTGCATATAAAACATAAACTGTCACACAGTACCATAATGTTGCATAAATCTGTGGTTTCCACTTTGTGTAATGTAAATGATTCAGGGACCTTAAGCAACCACGTCTTGGTGAAGCATGTACTTAAATCTATTTCAACAAAAAAACCCACTTCTTGCAAACTACCCATATGGAATATCGATAATTTTGCAGAATTTCTTAGAAAGCGATCGATAAGACATGACAATATTTTTGATGTCGCGAGTCAAACTGCTGCTCTTTTAGTCCTCTGTTCAGGCAGACGTATTCACGATTTGACGCTGATTAAGATTGATGAAGAAAGTTATGTTAAATCTTTGGAACATAGCTCTATAACTTTGTGGCCTTCCTACGGGTCTAAAACTGATTCGTCTGATTATAGGCAGTCAGGTTGGCAATTGTTTAAGAATAATGAGATTAAGAATTTAGATCCTGTCTACTGGGTTGAACAGACTATATCACTGCTTGCCGTAAGACGTGAGGAAGCTAATTGTCAAAACTTGTTTATAACAACAAGAGGCGCGCGCCGCCTCAAGGGCGGTTATTGCAGGCTGGATTAAAACATTGATGCGTCAGGCAGGTATTGATGCCCCTCCTGGAAGTGTCCGTTCAGCTGTAGCTTCCAAAAATTGGCTGGATAAATTCCCCATGGAAGATATCATGGCTCGGGGAAATTGGAGGTCTTCTAACACTTTCATTAAGTTTTATAAGCGGCAAGTATTGGATACTTCCAGTAGTAGCAGCATTACAACTTTCTTCAAACCAGTCAGGTAAAGGAATGATATATGTAGATGATTTTTTATTAATTAATATAATTACAAGTAGATATTGATAATAAGAAGATCATTATTGTACATACATGTCCTAGTAATAAATATTTTCTAATCCTGATTTGATCATAATCAGCATAAAAATCATGTGTACCTATTACTATTATATTCTGTTGTAGGTAATAAAACAATCATAATAACATTATTTCATTTATTATTTCACTATCACATTGGCGTTCCTCATAAGCGTCACCAGGCGATAACAGACACATCTCAGTAGTTATATGCTTCGAATAGGTCCAGTGGTTTAATATTGGCGTTTTACCTGAAATAAAACGTTTATTAAACTACTTACCTATTCGAAGCATACTGTAATTTCTGCCTGGTGATAAAGTCATCATCCAATGAGCAAGATCGGAGAGCGCCACCTCCAAGGTCCCCACCTACCTGGTGACGTCATGAGTAAGCGAGACAGAGCTATAGCGCTAGAAACGTAGGGAAAAAAGGTAAAGGAAAAGAGATAGCTATCTCAGTAGTTATATGCTTCGAATAGTTAAGTAGTTTAATAAGCGTTTTATTTCAGGTAAAACGCCAATATTTTATAAAATTTATATATTTATAAGGTTGGCAGCACAGACGCAGTGTTGCAAAAGTTTCCGATTTATTGGGAGATCTACTGATTTTGGTCATTGTCTCCCGATATCCCGATTTAGCAATTCAGTATCCCGATTTTTGAATTATCATCTAATGTAAAATAATATTCATAAATAAACATGGAAAATAATATTCTTCATACGGCAAAACTAAAAGATCTTGAATAAATGAATATATTATTAACATAAAATACTCTTGTTTTATTCCGAATAAAAATCTCCCGATTTTTAGATGGCAAATTTGATTTGATGACACATGTCTTATTTATCCGTCAGTGTACTACGCGACACGTTTCCAAGTGCATTTTTATGTTCTTACGCCCTTTTTGTTGATAATTTGTTTTTGTTGATTGTTTAATTTGTTCTACAATGAGCAAAAGAGGTAGTGTTTTACATCGGCGAGCTCGAGAGATTATCAGCAATGTTAATAAGTACTTCGAGGAAAAGAAAAAACGTGCCATTATTTTGTGGCTTTATCGACGGGGCATTGCTAATGTTTAAAGCGAAACAGAAAAGTGGCGACTACCACGATGAAATGAATGGTGAAAATTTTATAAAATGGGTGAATGAAAAACTAGTCCCGAACCTTCCCGAGACCTCACTTGTGGTAATGGATAACGCTCCTTATCATAGTATGGAGGAAACGAAAGCCCCGAACATGAGTGCTAGAAAAGTGCAGATGCAGGAATGGCTTACACAAAACGATATTCAATATGAGCAAACATTCACAAAGGCTGAACTTTATGAATTAATAAAAAAAACAGGCCACCGAAAGATTACACAATAGATAACATATTTAGATCGCATGGCTATGAAGTGTTAAGACTGCCACCCTATAATTGCGATTTAAATCCGATAGAATACATCTGGCATTTGGTAAAACGTAGAGTGGCAGACAAAGATGTTGAGCAATTAGAAAGCGCAATCGAACGTCTGACACTTGAGTCGATCGCATCAATCACGAAAGATGACTGGAAGAAAGAAATAAAACATGTAAAAAGGATTGAGAAAGACTACTTCGAAAGGGAATTACTTGAAGACGATGACAATGGCCCATTCAGTTTCATTATAAACATAGGTGACAGTAGTAGCAGCAGCAGTGATGATGACGACGATTACGAGGAGTGAGGAGTCTGATTCAGTTGGGCATCAGGACATGAGTGGAATTGAAGAGCTGAGCGATTAAAATTAAAATACGTACATTCACTAAATAAAGACACTTCAATGTGTTTCTGTGTTTACTTTAGTTTACCTACCTATGATTCGTTTTTAGACTAATGTTTCTCTACCAATCAGATAAAAAAGTACGTGCTATTACAATATAAAACAAGCCAATATTTTTTAACATTGCTTTTTTTGCACACTATACCAAGTTCCCGTAGTGACGTCACAACATGGCGCTAGGCCGGTCCTATTCTTATTTTAATCGCATTGTATAAGTTATGTTAACTTAACCCACCACACACGGCGCAGATACTATAATATATCACAAGCGTTCTATCGGAGTACGTCTCGGGAGTCGCACGTCTCGATCGTTCACACTGTAATATACAGAGTGTTCATATTCTTGATTTTGCGATGCAGCGTATTTTGTTGCTCGACCTGTTGGATAGTTCCTCAGATGATGATTCAGACTGTGAATTGTATATAACCGTCATATTAGCTAAAAGTAAAAAACGAAGAATCTGGATAGAAGATCACATAAAACACAGGAAACAACACCATGGTGAATTTAAACTTTAGAAAAATCTTCCAGAATGTAAACAGCTTTTTCTTACATTCACGTGGTTATTTGCACGATACCTACCAGTTTTCTTAATTGTTTGTCAGTCTGTCTCTATAATCCGGGTAATTTCTGAAAAGGCTGGACCAATTTTGATGGGGTTTATTCTGAAAGCATTAGTTAAAGGGCTACTCGAACGACGTCGCGGCTGCAGCATAATATAATGAATTTCGATGTTTTCCTTTGTTTGGCCAAGTTGATGCGTGTAAGTCGGACGTTAGTTTCAATTTAATTCACAAAGAATATGCCAACAGGTTCATATCAAAATAGGCACCTAAGATAATGTGAAGCTTTTTTAGATTTTGTTGTGAAAATATAAATTTGTTCGGTAACTGAAGACCAGACCTCCATTTACTGCAACGGTTTTGTCAACAACCGTGTGTGTATTTGATCTAAGATCAGTATCGGACACTATGCTAAGATGTCTTCATTATCTGCAGTAGTCTTAGCGTATCTTAACATGCCTTTCGAATATCGGTAGCATCTTAAGCTACTCTTAAGGTAAAATATTATAGTATATTCACCGTGTGGGGTTGTTCATTGAATTATATGGTGAGCGATATGTCCGAATCTGCTCTAAGATAATATATATTTTATAGTATCTTCATCGTGTGTGATGGGCTTTAAGCTTACATTACTTATACCTAATCTATGAACGCCAAACATTTTGAGATCATGTTCGTGAGGCTACTCCAGCGAGTTTTACAGTCCAAACAGATTTACACTTAACTTTATTGACCGATTTATAAAAAGGAGGATGTTCTCAAATTCGTTTGAATCCTTTTCTAATGTATGGCAACTCAACGACGCCTGAACCACAACAAGAAATTATCGACGAATAATATCGTCAAGTAATTATACCCACTCAAAATATGATAAATACGCCATATCATGTCAGGATCGATAAAAAATAGAAGTCACGTGGCAGTAAATTCGCTACATTAAAAATTCAAAATTTGTAATTTATTTTATATATTTCTGATTTATAATTATTCTTTGGAACCTAGTTTGGTTTGTAGAATTCTTAATAAGATTTCCCATAAAACAAAATCCAATAAGAAAAGTTATAAAAATATTTCTGTTTTAGACATTCAAAATATTTATAAATATCAATTCAAAATCCTGTCTTGGTAAGCATTATTTAACTCGGTAAACTTAAATTTTGTGGTCAGATTGCAATTTTTTTTATGATAATATTTCTTCTACGAATTCAAATATTTGAATATGTATTGGGGGTCTTCCGGCATTAATTTGTAGTCTGTGTACACTACCAGTTTCTCAGATTCGCCTATGCCTACACTCCATTAAAAACTGATACATGGGGTAAACAGTGATTAGGAAACCGATGCGAATGATCTTGACGAGCAGTGTCACTGTTAAGCCGGGTCCGCAGTGCCAATTTTCTGACAAAACATGTTATAAAAGTAAGTTCGCAAAACATGTTTGCAAAACCGCCCGTCCGCTGCGCCTATTTTTGTTATTGTTTTTGTTTCATTTCTAAGATGAGTTCCGACGAAGAAGACGTGGAAGCTGTTATAGCAATAGTAGTAGATTTAGTTCTCTAAATAAGAAACAGAAATAGATTCCGGGTCCGACTTTACCTGCAACCTCGTTCGTTCAATATAATATATAACAACATAGAGAACATGAACTGATTATTTCTTTATTCTACTCCATCACAAATGCCAAAGAGAAGAGAATTGTCACATATAATTATTTACGCTCTTCCAACGATAATGACGTCTTGCTCTACTGAGCGCTAACACAAAATGCGTCACTTCCCTTCCCCGCAGGCGAACGCGGGGGATGTTATCCATTCGTCTCGGCAAACATATTATTGCGTTGTTTCTAACAACTATTTGGTTAGCGAAGCAAACAATGTTTTCATGTTCATAACAATGAAAACACGGCGCAGCGGACCCGGCTTTACTGTTGCAAAAGTCGTAACAAAACACAATATCGGCGTATTTGTGTAATTTTGAAACATAGTCTGTTCATTTTGGTACCTATATATTATTATCTTACATATTCATCATCATCTCAGCCGTAGGACGTCCACTGCTGAACATAGGCCTCCCCCATGATTTTCCAAAAGGACCGGTTGGAAGCGGCCTGCATCCAACGTCGTCCTGCGACCTTCCTCAGGTCGTCTGTCCACCGTGTCGGTGGACGACCTACGCTGCGCTTGCCGGTCCGTGGTCTCCACTCCAGAACCTTTCGGCCCCATCGGCCATCTGTTCTGCGTGCTATGTGCCCTGCCCACTGCCACTTCAACTGGCTAATCTTCTGGGCTATGTCGGTGACTTTCGTTCTTCTACGGATCTCCTCATTTCTGATTCGATCACGTAGAGAAACCCCGAGCATAGCCCTCTCCATAGCTCGTTGTGCGACTTTGAGCTTGTCTATGAGGCCCATAGTAAGAGACCACGTTTCAGTGCCATAAGTCATCACTGGTAACACACATTGGTCGAAGACTCTTGTCTTGAGGCACTGAGGTATTTTTGACGAGAAGACTTCGCGAAGTTTCCGGAACGCTGCCCAGCCGAGTTGGATTCGACGATTGACCTCTTTCTCGAAGTTGGACCTGCCTAGTTTGACTATCTGTCCCAGGTAGATGTACTCGTCAACAACTTCGAGAACTGAGTTCCCAACTGATATTGGGGTAGGTACAACATGGACATTAGACATAATTTTCGTCTTGTCCATGTTCATCTTAAGACCTACCCGTTGGGAAACTCGATGGAGGCCTTCGAGCATTGTACTGAGGTCTTCCATGGATTCTGCCATGACTACAATATCGTCGGCAAATCGAAGGTGAGTGATGTATTCGCCGTTAATATTAATGCCAAGTCCTTGCCATTCCAGAAGCTTGAAGGCGTCTTCCAATGTAGCGGTGAACAGTTTCGGAGATATAACGTCTCCCTGTCTCACGCCTCTTTGCAATGGAATTGCCTTCGAACTCTGCTCCTGTACTCGGACTGACATGTAGGCGTTTTTGTACAAACACTTCAGCACTTCAATATACCGATAGTCAATACGGCACCGCTGGAGAGACTCAAGCACTGCCCACGTCTCGATCGAATCAAAGGCTTTCTCATAGTCCACAAACGCTAAACAAAGAGGCAAGTTATACTCTTCGGTCTTCTGTATAACTTGCCGTAGCGTGTGGATGTGGTCTATGGTACTATAGCCTTTTCGGAAACCGGCTTGTTCCGGAGGCTGGAATTCATCAAACCTGCGACTGAGACGGTTCGTTATGACCTTCGAAAACAGCTTATAAACATGGCTCAAAAGCGAGATGGGTCTGTAATTTTTAAGTAAAGTGTTGTCACCTTTCTTGAAGAACAGCACCACCACGCTTTTGTTCCATGCTTCTGGCGTTGAACCTTCGAGTAAGACGGTATTAAAGAGCTTCTGAAGGACTTTAAGTACCGGTGTTCCACCCGCTTTCAGAAGCTCAGATGTGATACCGTCGTCACCAGGCGCCTTGTTGTTCTTAAGCTGTTTCAAGGCCATTCTAATCTCGTACAGGCTGATGTCCGGGATATCTTCGGTATAATGTCGGGTCAGCTTGGCTCTTGGGTCTTTGGCCGAGCTGCTAACAGGTTTAGCGACCGAGGTGTATAGCTGTCCGTAGAAACTCTCTACCTTACATATTACAATTTCATATTAAAAATGAAACTACAATATTAACTATTCACTTCAAAAAACACGGCGCCAATTTGTAAACTAAAAAAATCAATACAAAATGCAAGCGTGAAAATAAAAAAAGTTTTTGAAAAAAGAACTCTTTGAAAACTTAGTTTTTTTTCTTAACTGGCCAGTTTGCCTCCTGCATTGGCTTAGGTACGCATTAAACCTGTTTGCAAGATATTCTAACAGCGATTTTAAGTTTAGTTCGAATACGAATTTCCGCCTGCTAACTTTGTGATATTATTTTTTTAGTTTCTTTGCAAGTATCTGGTTGTTATGCAATGTTTTGTTGGAGAGCTTGAAAACAATTTACTAAGTAGGTACCTATGTTTTTGAAATAATCAGCAAGCCAAGTTTCATAACTTTTTTTGCTTTTAACGCATTTTAGTAGTGTTTAGTTCATAAAATGTTGAAATAATATCGTTTTGTCTCCCATTTTTAAATTTGGATCGATAATTGTTATTTTCATGTTGATAAATAACCAGTGTTTAATAGTTTTTATAACTTAGAAGAAAAATGAGATTTAAATTGATACGTTCATTTCATACATACCTATTTGATGTTGAATGATTATGTATTATTATTGACTTTAGAAAAAAGCTAAAATATCTACCTGATAACTTAAAAATGGTTCACTTTTGCATAATGCATATAGGGATTAAAATTATTGCAAATAATCACCTCTATCACCTAACGGGAATTTGTAGAATTACCAATAACTCTGTACAAAACAAAGTGTTATGTCATGATCAGATCATAGAATTGAACATTTGACATTATATTAGCTACATTATTTGTTGACCATTTCATGATATAGAATATAGATTGCCCAAATTAATAATTATAGAGATTGTTTGCAGATATAGTCAACTAAACACAAGGTCATTTCATAATCTGGTCAAACATCGTATTGCAGACTGGTAAAATAGTTACATTTAATCACCACTAGCGGCGCTGATTGCGGCAAATTCAGAGAGTTGAAATACATAGAGTAGTTATATAGGAACAACACTGCTCTAAAAACTAACTAGAATTTACCTGTTTACATACCTATGCACATGTATTTGCAGTTTGTAATGACAAGGAAAGAATATTCAAATATTATGCGTCATATCTGTTGTTAGAAAGAGATAATTAAGCAATTTGTGTTACGGTGTTATTAGCTACTAGTTGATTGGCCAGAGCGCTCGCTGGTGTGATGTTGCTGTGAAAGAGGAGAGTAGGGCAAAACAGACACTCTGATAGGTCGTATTAAAAATTGTTAGTGGGAGTGGTGTCTGTGAACCTAGCATAACAATTTCCAGAATCTCAAAATTTGAGTCAAATTTTGTAGTCATTTTTCCATAGTTACCGTACACAGTGTATGGTTGTGTATGTGGTACGTAAAATATTTGATGTGCGAATTATGATTAAAAAATTTCCAGTTGGACAGAACACATCAAATTTTCGATATATTTTACTTTTATCCCGTTTACCCCGGGCAAGGGGTAAACGGGAGCGAGGCGGCTCTCGCCCGCCAACCAGTCACCTTTTTAGAGTCGAAGCTAGCGGACGTATACCGCTACGCTTCCGCGTCACGACCGCATGGCAACCGCCCTTATCAGCCCCGAGTCACTGCAACTGACTTCGCCACGAGTGACTGCCTAAATCAGCCCGTGTTTACGCGTAAACCAGTGACCCAGACGCATTCAGCTCGCGCGCACGCTAAATCCTGAGAACCGCTCTGCGCCGCCGCGTTTCGCTACGACCCGGATACGCCCCCAACTTTTACCGACGTAGAAATACGCGTACGCGAGTGCGTGAACCAGTGCATCCATAAGACAATACAAACACTATAACTACAAGTGAACAGTTCGTTACCCCCTTCAGCCCTTCCCTTTTTCCACGATCGTATAGTTGCAGGAAACTGCTCAACTATTGGTTTTATCGTAATAAAATATTTAATTACAATTTTAAATTATTTCGAACAAACTCAATTTATTTATTTTTTGTCTCTTTTAATCAGGTTTGCACTTTGGATTATTTTTGTGAGTACAATGTATACGAACTTTTAAAAATGTTTCTAATACCAATCTGTATTAACTGTATAACACAAATACATAGGTTTAAATATACACTTACTATGAATAAAAGAAAATTATTCTTATAAAATATAATATATTTTTTTAAAGGTAGCAATCAAAATGCATTTTATACAAAGTAAATCGACCCTAGTTTTCCCTTACACAGTAACGTAATAGTCGCCACGAGACGTTCCGATCACTATTGCGCTGCGACCTCTTTCACTCTCAAACACAAAACGATCCACACATCTCGCTCATCCATTTCATGGAGGCAACAGTCGCCCAAGATAAAACAAAATGACGATATTTTCTATTTCAATCAAAATAGCCATACTTATGCGTGAACTGAAAAATTTTTCCTATCTCTCACAGTGCATGTATAATTAGTGCAGCAAGACACAGGAAGGCATTTTGTCCACAACTTTTTCCTAAAAAACACGATTAGCGGTGACGTATTTACCGGGCGCTTGGAAGTGCAAGACTGGTAGCGACTACGGCAATTACCTTGCATTCGTCTAGTAAAAATGAGGAGTTCACAACTCATCTACAGGTAAAAAAATCTTAGGGCAAATTGTTATTGTTTGTGCGACGCATCATGACGGCGCTAAATAAAGGAAAGTAGGGTGACCATACAAAAAAAGTTTTTTTTCTTTTTATTTTAAAGACTTGTCTACGGCAAAGTCGTATATAGGTTTGAAGCGAGCGCACCGTGCATCGGCCGGTGATGCGCCAGAAATGAAATGCGAAATAGTCGACCATTTCATGAAATGTTCAATTCTATCATCTGGTCACAACAGTTACACCATTTATAACTCTAAAATGGCTGATTTTCTTTTGATTTTTGTGTTTTTCTATTTGTCATATCTCGGGGAAGGATATAGGATACTTTTCATCATCAATCATCATCCATCACCATGCGAGTGGAACTGCGGGGCGCCGCTAGTACTTTATAATTAAAATGAAAAACAAATTACAATTTGTTATTTTCTATTAGGTACTTAGACCATTCATAACTCAAGAATGGCTGAATATTTTTTGTTCTATTTGTCATATTTCGGGGAAGGATATAATTATGATACTTTTCATCATCATCCATTACCACGCGGGTTAGACTGCGGGGCGCGCTTTATAATTAAAATGAAAAACAAGTTACAATTTGTTATTTTCTATAATTTTCTCTTACAATTTAGGTAATTTTGGAGAACAGTACAAAGAAACTTAATACATAAATAATATTGGATAAAAATAAATAAGAATATCGACAGAAAGTGATGTGTCTGTTACAAAAATAAATATCACCACTGTACCCATGAAAGGGTAGTTTGATACCATACATCGAAATATGTTTTCTTTATAATTTTTTTTAATATATTGGTAACTATAATTAAAGATCTATGTCACATAAATAAGTTTAAAGATAGAAAACAGACTTAAATAATAACAAAAAAAAAATGTGTCGACTAAAAAAAGATATTAAGTGCTAAAAATAAAAAGTCATAAATCTAATTTGATCGGAATATCGCGAACCAGTCGCGCTATGTCACTTTTAAAAACCAAAAAAGAACCTACAAAACTTATTACAAATTTCTTAATTAGTGTATAAAAAGGCACATCTTGGCAGTTTCTTTAATGTAACCTTATAAAGATATTTTTACAATAATTTCACATAAAGGAGTATTTACTATCCTGATTTATCCTGACAGGATTTTATCGAGGAGTCGTCCCGATAGTCAAATCAGACGAGGCGTCGTAGATTTGATCCTATCAACTCTACTCGAAAACAATCATTCGAATATACGTCACTTAGTACAAATATAATATATAGCGATGTATATTTTACATATAAAGTCATATACATAATTATACGGATTTTGACTTCGACTATTCAACATTGCCGCGCAATCTTAAACAGCTGTATCTTAATTTTTATCGTATAGTAAAGTATCTAAAGTCGTAAATCCAATGATTAATTTCGAGATGACATTATACCGGTTGTCCTTAGTAAGAGACATCTATAACTATGAACTAACTGTACTTAAAGTTTATAAGAAACGCAATCACATTTATATCACCCACTTATTTAGTGTCCGACACTATTTTTGTCTTCAAACACACTATTCACAATACGCGTATTCCCTCAAAAATACCCGTTTACTAAATAAAAACAAGCAAAGCTTTTCATCTGCTCACTTTTATTTCGTTTGATCATTCGTTGTTCGTAAAAATACACATAAAAAAGAAAGCAAGTTATTATTCCGTTTTTTATATTCCGCTGAATTTATAACTTATTCCGTTTCTGTATATAAATATGCAAAATATTACTTTGCCAACAAGATCTTGCTTGGATAGTAATACCATGGTATATCTTAATATTACACCAGTAATTTTCATAATATTATTACTGACAATATACTGTATAGAATAATAAAAATATCTACAATAATACTATATTGAAAATTGTGGGGAATACGCGTGCAACACAATCTGTTTTGTAGTTTTTAGCTGGACATGGGACTGCCCCGTACATAAGTCGAGCTTGACGACTTTGCAGTCGTTTAGACGGCTCTGTGGTCGCACCAAGGACTGTAGTCGCTCCGGCGACTGCAGTTGCAATGACGCTGCAATCGCATTGACGAGTTGCCAGCCCTGTCGTCATCTTAATGACTGAGTAGCCGTCTTTGGTTGTTTGTAGGGGTCGCGTCGATCCAGCGGCAGTCTTCAAGGATTGGTCCGCTCGTTTTACTAGTGGCGGCTGTTGTGAAAAAAAAACATGTTAATAGAGAAATAAAATATACTTAGTGTTAAAGATGAAACATAAGGGTATTTGTTTTTTAACTGTAATATACTGCATTTTATTGCTCTCGTAGTCTATCATTCAAATAATATTACATATAGCCAATCTAAAACATAAATATTGACGTACTTATACATTTTAAAGCAATGCAACATAATATCACAGCTGGGTAAATATGTTTTTACTAAATAAAGACTCATGTATCAATTGGAATTATTCTATAATCACTTTTAAGGCATGCACTTTAAAAGTGTATAAGTGATTCGTAAAAGTAAATTATGGAATGTATCTCGAAAGTGGTTTGCGATACATGCTCAGATATAATTTACAAAAGAAAAATAACACAGATAAATTACATTTTATTTTATACATATAATTATTTACAACAGGCTCAAGAAAGTTATTTACATAATCATGCTGCAATCGACACACATGGTAAGAATATATTTATGAGTAGAGTGTTGAGATTTTGTGAAACGTTAAGGCCAAATTTACATTACTACGACACGATATATTAAAACGTTTGCTATGAATGTCGCTTCCATTATAAATGTATGGAAAGGTAAAAAAATGCTACAATATATACAATATACTACAATATACAATATATAAAACAAGCTACTTGAAGTGTTTCGTCAACAATTATCACTGAAACGCAGTAAGTGCCCCGTGCTTAACAACAAAAATAAAGCATTTTTCAACACGACTTAGTGCTTGCCAAAAATACAAAAAAATCACCGGTCTTTGTTGTGGTAGGTAATACTGCCTAAATTAGAATTGTATTTATAATTATTTTAAAATAAAAGTTTGAGAGGGTTATGTCATAAGTACATTTTTTTTCGTATTCTAATTGATGCCGCAATTCAGTTCTGGCATGACATGCCCTTTCTGCATCTTGTTGTTAGATTTATTGTAGGTACCTAAACATTGCCATTATACTTAGTTTTGCTTTATGCCGTTTACAGATACAAAATAGCTTCAATAGATAATTTACTACAACTAAATTACAGCGACCGCGCGCATTTTTTTAAACTGCGGAGTTTTTCGAACACTGGTTCTAAAATTTAATTATCGTAGGACGCTCGCCCGGTAACTAAACACTGTCGTGTTAATGTAAATCAAGCCTTAAATTTATGTTCGTATGTTGAAGTAATGGCTAAGAATCTATGTGCACATGTAAGTGAGTCTGCATTGTTTGCATGTTTGTTTGACAGTTCATCAGATGTGCGACAAAAAAAGTCTTGTCAGGTCCACTTAATTTCGCTAAGTAATTCAGAAGAGAATTGCAAAGATGTTAAAATGTTGCCATAGCCAGTATTGGTGCTTTTACGATTTTAATTTCAAAATTATACATGTGGAAAGATTTATTTTACACTTTTCTTCCTGGTTGTTGTTGTTTTTAAGTTGGGCTTTAAGGTCTAGGTATGTTTAACAGGTGAAAATTAAATTAATCATCTGAACACCATGAAAGTTTACATAATCAGCAGGGTGATTACATAAACCAGCCCCTATCACATTTCGATCGTATGGAAATTTGCGTTGAAATTGACTTAACAGTGTTGACAGTACCAGTTCACTTACTCACATGTCGTATTCAATGTAGTTTAGTCACTGGAGTTTACAAAACTGATATGAAAGGCAGTTATTTTCCAAGAATTCAATCAAAATGAGTTACATAATTATTGCCCTGGAGATTTGTTCGTTAGAAACGGTGACAATTCATTCATGTAGATGAAGGCCAGACACATTTGGGAGCCCATCAATACTCCGTTGCGGCCAAGGTTTCTATAGGTAGGTTAGTATAGGTACTTTTTCACGAACAATGCGCGAAAATTCAAAGTAAATAAAACTTTGTCAAATTAAATGAACAATAATACCTAAATCAATTCGATAAATAAAATGAAGCGCTTTTTTTGGCAAGTTAGTTTGAAAAGTAAATACAATCTGATAATTTTTCCACTTGGTTGCCATGTTTTAGAGTACAAAGTTACCACTTTATTAAAATTACCTTTTTAATTAAAAATGAAACATCTTTTTTGGCAATTCAGTTAGATATGTAAATAAATTTTCTTCAAATTTTTTCAAGTGGTTGCCATGTTTCGGAGTAAAAAGTTAACCTTTTTAAAATAACACGACAATTCATTTTCATGGTAACTTATTCCGCCTGATGAACACGACGTTTTTTGAACAGTACAACAATTGATTTAATTTAAAGAATGTTGTCAAATTCATCATAAAATTTTCCAGTCCCTTATTTGAGAAAACTGGCATGTTTGGAGACAAATTACGCCAAAAAACTATAACCTTCATCGACTATAAAATCTTTACTGTATTATTTATTACTCTTGCCTGGCTGGTGGCTCACCAACAAGTTATGTTATAGACAAACGTTCCATTTATTATGATTCTGTGGAGTATTTTATACATTTTTGAATTCTCATCTTACACTACCTAGCGAAAAACATCGAGCCTCAGATTTTAGCAGAAGAAACGAATATATGCATGAAGTCCACTGAAATGCTGAAGGAATGTCCGTGAATGACGATGCGATAGAATGACTCCAATGCCGTCCTTCAATCTTACCAATAAGTGTCATAATAGCATGACACTAATGTTGTACGGTCCCTGTTGTCAAATTCCTTTGGTAGGCGAACGCTAATCTCGCTGGTTCTATTTGTACTTGCTGCGAATTGGCATCGGGCCTTATAGAATTATCGTTTGCTTTCGCTTGAGAATAATAAGTTCCAATTTTAAAAATGGTCTTCACTCCTTTATCTTGGTACGGACTTTTTGTTGTTGACCTTGAAAAGAAGTTGTCTTCATCTTTGTTGAAGTACCCTCTTTTCGTTTCGAACGTTTTCTCTGTTGTTTTCGGTGGTCTGGTTGCAAAATCTTTGAAATCGTAAGGACTTTTTGTCGAAGTTATCGAATATTTGTTTATTGAAGGAGGATATGTACTGCTTGGTTTTTGGGTCGTTTTTTCCGTGAACACGAAAGGCTTTCTCGTTGTGAATTGGTAATATTTAAACACGCTTTCTGTCGTTGATGTTGTCGTTGGTTTTGTTGTTGTTGTCGTTGTCGTGAAAGGTTTCGCTGTTGTCTTTTGATATGAGTAATATTGTTGCGGAGGCTTTGTCGTGCTAGCTACATATGGTTGTGTTGTCTCTTCATTACTGTGTGTTTGTGTAAAAAAACTTTATATTAGTATTGGTATGTGCAATGTATTTGATTGTACACACGCTGACATCAGATGAGAGTGTGTGTGTTCTCATCCGTGTTATCAGCATTGTGATATGCTCAATTGTGTGGTTATTAAGCTGTCAATTGAACTATAACAAAAAATATCGGGGAACAAACTTAACATGAATAAGATAATGTATTAAGTGATTTGTAAACTAGAATTGCTAACCGGTAAATATATATCTACTATTGGCGCCCTTCGTCTTATTTGTAATAGTTCAATTATCTAACGTATCTTAAACTACTAGTAAAATCTTAAATACCTACAAATTTAAATTATCACCAATAATAAATAATCCTCGTCTAATATTTGTAATTTTCACAGCATAATTATTCAATGTGCTTGTACCAGTAAAACTGTCTAAGCTGCAGTTCGAGCATGAACTTGTCACATCGATAAACTAATTTAATCTATCGTATCTTATCTCTAGAATGGATCTGGGCATAGCTACACGGGCTGTTTTTTATCGATAATTACTGTAAAAATGTATGCTTTCGCGACAATCCATGATCGCAGTGCCATAAATATAAATAATTACTTCTCTACCACTGAAAATTCAAACTGCCAACAAAAGTATTTATACTAGCACCGACCTGGTAATGTTACTGAAGAACGGACTCGTCTCGGGACGCACGTAGCTCGGCGTGTGTTGAGAGTAGTCAGGAATGATGTTCTCATGCTCGGTTATACACCGACCGTTTATACAGTACTGAAATACAAATGTGAATTAGATTTTGTAATAATTAAACGGGGCGCAACGCACTCAAAATCCTGAAGGGTTTTGGACGAAGCCGAAACATGCGTCGTGATATGGACAACGCGTAAGTCTCAAGTTAATCCCGTTTTATTATTACTTAATTATAATGAAAGTGACTTTTTATTATTAATATATTTATAATAATTCTATTATATTTATAATATTTATATAAATTCTAGCTAATATCTGATCAGATATTAGGTAATATACTATAATATAAGATAATAGACTGCATTGGAGTAATGGTCTAGAAATAACTAAAATAGACTGTATATATATATATATATAGACTATGTAGATACAAAGAATGATGCCTAGAGTAAAACAGGTAGTGGAGAATTGATCTGGAATAGCTGGAGATGAAAATGTGTATAGAATTATGTACTTAGAACAAAGGAAAGAGGATGATTGTTATAGAATTAGTTATAGTTTAATATAATAACAGAGACGAATCGATCTACAATAGCTGGAATGTAAATTTGTATAGATTTATCTAGAATTGATCGGAGAGGAGAAATTGTCTAGAATTACCCAGAAGAGGAGAATTGGTCTAGAATGAGCTAGTAAAAAATGGAGATCTACACAAGGTTACATGTATACAAGGTTAAGTGGAACTATAATTGGGTTCCTGAAGCTCTGTCGTAACGCGCTTGGTCCAGCAATTATAAACTACACTATACAATAACTACATTACTGAACACCAACCTCCAGAATAAAAAATGGGTTACAAAACAGGTTGTAGATTACAATTGGCGCATGCGCCATGTGGTGTGAAAATAATTATTTACTGGACAATTAACTAAATGCATAGTATATTTTATAATAAATATTAGCGTAGTGAGTTAGATGAAGGATAATAGTATCTTACTCATAGGAGAAAATAAATACAGTTTACGGCTATTGTGATTTAGGTACGTTTGCGCAGGAACACACAGAAAGGTTTTCAATTTAATTCTTAGAAAATGTGTAACGCTGTAATGCATCCTAAATTTAGGGTAGCCATGTTAAAACAGCTGTACCATGGCATATTTAGAATGTAGGATTTTTAGTGTTCTATTAATTAACAGGTTTTTAATTTACCTGTCCATCGCCACAAGGCGAGCCCTCTGCGGCTGGTCGGTACGCTACACAGTAGCCACTGGCCGCGTCGAAGCAGAACAACTGAGCGCACACTCGCTCGTCTTTGAAACACGCACTGGAAACAACAACGATAATAATAGCATAATAGCATAGCATTTGAATGCATTTACGCCAGACTAAAATCTAAGGTCAAACCTTAAAAAAATAATTGAGGCTACCAGCGAAATTTTAATCCTACTGGAAATACTATTTGGCAATTAAGTAAACATTGTAGCAGCGCACAAAAAAGCACAGCAAACATTGTTCATGGTTTGCATATGTTTCTCTGGACTAGATGGTTGAATTTCAACCATCTAGTCCAGAGACCGCTGATAACGAAAACTACACGAAATTACTTTGAAAAATTTGAATGTTCGTATGGAAACCAACATAGGACATAACTTAGTGACTAAGTTACCTCGGTTCCGTTTAGGTGTTATGCATTTTTACCCTTTTGCTACCATCAGATTTGGCAAAAACCATGCCATTTTTAGCGTAGCCCCAGTCTGCCAAGGAGCAATAGTGCGCAAGCATTGCTTGGTTATGATGCAAAGGGCACTGTAGCAAGCTTAGAACAGTTCTGAATTATTTGGCAACAAGTGATATTACTGGGCGAATGTTCCAAAAAGATTGCTTTTGACGTGTATCGTAATATAGCGTGTACCGTATCGTCCCCATAGATCGTAAATAAAATATAATACACTAATGCGCGATCAGTCTCACTGCCGTAGGAAAAGTAGAAAATAGTGACCAACCTCGTCCCTCTATCTTTCCGGCACTGTGCGTCCAATGTTAATAATCTTCCTGGCAACACTCGTGGTAAAGAATCGTCTTCGTGTGGAGAGTTGTACAGGCATGTTGCTGTGTCACCGCTGGAAAAAGTAGATTTTTTATTAAGATTACAAATAAACCAGGCTTTTTTAGCTGTTCACGGTATTTGCCTTTGTTCTTCCTGTTTCTATATTTTATTGGTAAGTACTCACTTCAAGAAGTGGTGGAAACTCTGCACAGAGCATGGTGACCACCGGAATCCTTTTTCCGTGTGCCTTAGATCTGACATGATAAAGCCGTCCTCCCATCGACACTTCTCGGCTCCAGGACCTCCAAGGTACGAAGGTGGGGGACTTCCGTCGTGGACTGCTCCTAATCTAAAATCGTGACAGAATGTTTAGCTGTAAATGTTTGACTAGATTAGTTAAAGTTATCGGTACCTTTAATAAGTACCATATTACATATCACAATAAATTTGTATGATTAAGTACCTACTTATTTTCTGAAGTTGATGCGGGTAGATGAGATTTATTGTAGTAAAAGAGAAGCACCTAGGATCAAAACTATATTTATATGGTCATAACCTATGTCATCTAGGGCTGCCAGAATGAAAAACCGAAATCTTTTTTGGGATTTTGTGATAAGTTGTAGTGAAATACATCTAAATGTAATGTTATGATGCGAATTAAATATACATTCTTCTTTATATTACGGTAAAATATTCCCTATTATCATATAAAACAAAATCTATCGATTTACAATACAGTACTTTGAAATGTAGGTAGTTAGGTAAACGATAATGCCAACCAAAGTCAATTTATTAATTTAAGCATTATTAGCTATTGATTGTCGTATTCGCACATTATAAAATTATTACATTATCTTTACTTATGATCTTTGCATCTTAAAGATGCAAAACTAGATTAAACTTTACAGATATATTATATATTGACTTTAAAGATGTAGTATATACAAAATATAAAATGTATAAAAATACATAGACAAAGCCCTCACACTGGCAGATGACCGGTGCGGAAGTTTCAAACATGTATAGAAATGACTGTTCTGACGTGACCAATGTCGCGCGGATAATCTATTGGTGAAGCATCAACTTATAGTTTTTGTATTGTACTTCCATTCTATTCAGATAATGGAGTGTATCTCAAAAACTACTTGACCGAATTTGATAAAATTTTAATGGGACCACACGTGAAGCACCAGCTTTCAAACAAATTTTTTTAGGAATCGGTTCAGCCTATCGTAAGTTATGAGGTAACAAACATAAAAAAGGCGAATTGAGTACCTCCTACTTTTTTTGGAAGTCGGTAGATAAAAAATACTAAATAAATGGATTCGAAATTATACTTACATACTTATGTTAAAAATACCTGAAAAATAGTCAATAAATGTGCAGAAACTTACAAGTGTCCAACTTCGTGCGCCGCTACAATGATTCCAGAGAATCCACCAGTGTCTTCAATAATAGCAACTGAGTTGACCTTCTCCAGGCGTTTGTTGACTACGCACGCGCCACCAACGTACGCGAAACCTGTGTTTTAGGACTGTCTTAGGTAATTTTCTTTAACTTGTACAACAGTCTTATTTTAGATAACAGATACCACATCAGTGTCTAATTTTTGGTGAAATATTCATAACTAGCAAACGTTTTTTTTCTTGTGGCCACATTAATTGCTTGACAACCAGAGCCATCTCTTGGCTATTTGGGAATAGTTAAAAATCAATACTATATCATTGGATTAGAAAATTAAGCTAATCACAATGTAGCGAATTTCAACAGAACTAAGTTTGGGTTGTATTTTCGCGAAGAACGATTAGTGATCTGTTACCTATAATAAGAATTATTCCCACTGAAACATATATAAATTCTAACTTGACTCGGAATTAAAGGAATGTTATGCAAAACCACTTAGATTGGATATGAACATCACATTTGATATTCCAAATACATTAATATTAAGAATAGGTAATAAAAAAAATTTATAAATAAATACTTGTCCGTTTACTTTTGTCATGACATTCCCTTTTTAAATATATCTAATGTAAAACATATTAGTTTTTATTTGAAAAGATTCTTTTTTTACACAAAGAACTGTAATAATGGTTTAAAAGCTTGGGCTGTGGAACTAAAATGAAATTGGAACTTTGTAGGATAATGAATGAATTCTAGGAAATAATATACTTTATATAAAATCTAATAGAGTAGATGAGTCTACTTACATAGTTGCATGGTGAGAGATGCAGAGATGTAATATGAAATTATCATAATAAAATTTACTTATAAATAATAATTATTATAATTTACTGTAGGGGATTAATAATTAGGTACATGCATAATTTAGAACATCCAAAGGCAAGAAGCTAAGATTATTTAGCAAAGCAATATTTAGATTGTTAGTGCAATGTTGCAAATAAAATACCAATAATTTCAGCTCATACATTACTGTTTACTGACATTACGTTCCTTTTTACGTAAATCTTCAAAACTATATGGCAACACTCTCACAGCACTGTTGTGAGGTATGGAAATAGTAGGTAAATAGAGTAAGATCCTCACTATATGAGAATATCCACTTACATAGTTTTGAAGTCATTAAAAAAAACGAAAAACATAAAAGTATTAAAAAACTTAGAAAATAACGAAACTGTATGAAATTTGTATTAAAAAGATTGCCAGATCTACCGATTTTACCATGGCCTAGGGTATTTTGAATATGACCAAGCCACATAACGCAACTTTGAACAACATATTGTTCACTAATGAAATAATTCATGACAACCTAAAAAGGTTGAATTAAGTAATATCAACATAATGTTTAATAGTCTGAAATCACTTTGCGTTATTCGTAGTAACAGTAGGTTATTAGTTAAAAGCTCCTCTTTTAATTTAGTATTTAAATAATTAAAAAGCAACCCATGCATTTATTAGAAATATTTTCTCACGTGATAAATTAACCATACAAAATCGATGATTCATACATCTAGAAACATTCAATAATATCATGAAACAGGCAATACAATAGAAATCGTGGCAGTAAATATAAAATACACAACACTGAAAAAACTAAACTACGAAAGATGAAGAAACAAATTTATTTACAACATAATTTCTGTTGAAAAGAACTTGCTACGAGTATGATCTAGAAGAAAAATATAATTGCGGAAAAGACAGAATATTATTCACAAGGTGCGAATATGATATCACGGAATTGGATAAAGGTATCGAGTGGATTGTGGTCCCAATGTGAATAAAAGGTGAGGGACGATGAAAAAAGGCGTGCTCTTGTAAAAGTATCAAGTTTTATAACACGCCTACCTGCTGTCCCTCTATTGCACGCATCGTTCGCATACTGTCTTCTGCACATGTCTAGTCTGAAATTTTATGGAAACAATAAAAACTCAATAAACATAAAATTATACACCCCAAATGTTTCATCTCGAACTAGATTTGATTATTATAACATTCCGTTTTCGAAATGCAATAAATCCTAAATGTATAACGGCCGCCTTGTGCAAGCGCTATTAAAAATAGTGTTGTGTAATGCTGATACGATAAAACATATTCAGCGCCATTACCAAATCCTTTACCTCATGAATTAAAATATATTAAGCAAAAATTAATGTTCGCTTTGAAGCCTCTGTTAATGCTGATAATACCACACGCCATGGAATCGCGTTTTTAAAACGAATTTACCAGCTGTGCCTTTTGTGCAGCGACCACCCTTGCGTCGTCGGCACATGTCATACCTGTTGGTCAAATCAGTTCTTGTGCCGTCATTGCTATTTGACCATTGCCGTTTGGAAGCGTATTCGTAATAATAATTTGTAAAACTTATTATACATAATCAACTTGGAATAATGGCGCTAAATTAAAACAATCTAAATTAAACTAATACTTATATACCATACATACAACCTTACCTGTACAGCCTCAAATGGTGCAAGAACAAAAACAGTCATATGAACATAGCTATGATTAAGTTTTCAATACAGCATAACTCTGTCTAAATAAGTATAATATTCTATCATTGAAAAAGTTATGGCAACACAATGTAACCGATGTTATTGGAACCAGTCCAAAATGACCACCAATAAAAAGGGCATATGCAAATCAGCTGGTTATATCAAGATCACGGTCAAGAGTCATAAGAAAGAATATACAAATGTGTTTGAATTTGAATGCATCGTTTTTATCATACTCACGCAAATCAGAATTTACCTTTGGTTATGGTAAAGTGAGTGTTGTAACTTCCACTTTGCATAAATTTGATATTTAAATCGCGTTTGAGTGTAATAAAAATTTGAATAACTATTATATTCTTCAAGATATATTGTAATCGTGTAATTTTGAAAGAGGCTGTCATAATACATGGAATGAAATTAAAATAGCGTAGTATTTTGACACTGCTACGTTAAAAAAACAGCCTATATTGTGACTATATAGCTGACCCGCCAGCAAAGCTTCGCTCGCTTGGTTTATGCGATACGAAGCGACAAAAATAAATTGAATTCACCCTCTAACGGGTCCTAAAAGTTGTCCAGGGTCTGCGTTTATTAATCAGTCAACCTTTATACTAATAAAAAATAAACATAACTCATAGTACCACCAAGAAAATTAAAAAAAACACAAACAGTCAAAATAAGAAAATCACTACGTAAGTCAGTGTATATACATACTTGTATTACGATTAGTTCGTTAAAATGAGTTAAGAGTCACTGTTACTTTCTAATTAACATTATATATTCCTAGCGGTCACAGTGGAGATTGCCTTGTCAATTTTAACTGATCAACATGGTAAGATAAACTACAGTTAACATTTGGATGGATGACCGCTTGCGGAACTTTGAACTGCGTGCTTCCATACTCCGGAGAGACATTAAGGTGTCGGTCCTAGCTGCGCAATAAGAGACAACAGTCGTTAGGCTGTTTCGCCGAGATCCAGATGGTGAGTGAAATTTGAAACTAGTCTGGCCACTAGCTTATCCACAAAGCCGCACTAGACCCACTTAGTGGATTACGGCCCATACTACTCTCTTTGAGAGGACTCTCTAAGTCTCAGCGGTGCAAAAGTGATACTTGAAGTACCTACTTAAGTTTTACACTATATATTAATAAAGTAAAGAAAAATGATCATATACTTAGATTGGGTTACCTAAAATGGTATATTTTATTATTAGACTACTCAATAAGTAGTCACTTTTTACCTGAGTTTAGACTACTTTGACGACTACTAAATTAATTTGGTCATACTTCTTTGACCACATCACTATTTTACGTCAGTGTTGTCATAATGTGATTAATGTCTATTATTTCTTAAATATCAAAATTTAGACTGGGTAGATTATTATTAAATTGTAGATCACATTCATGATATATTATGACCAAACCTGGCCTATATCGATTTATGGATCCCAATAATCTATCCACGGTTTTCCTTACTACCGATAGAAATTTGACATAACTTCCATACAAATAGTGTCAAATATCTAACTCTAGTAAGGTAAACCGGCGATAGATAGATTATTGGGACCGGCCGTTAGAACAGTAAAATGTAGGTATGATTAACGACTTACTTAGTAATAGCAACTGCGATGTCATAGACCGGCAACCGCCGCTCTCTGAACAGATACTTGCCCATGTCTGTGAGCGCGGCTGCCGAGTCAATGGCATCCCTGCCGACTCGATTTCTTTCTAGGTATGGTGTTGCGTCCCTACCCTGAAAGAAAAAAAAATAGAAATTATAAAACAATTTATTAGTAATTAAAAATTAAATAAAATTATAATAATAACTAAAATAAAAATAATAATAATAATAAAAATAATAATAAATAAATAAAATAATAATAACTAAAACAATAATAAAAAAAATTTATTATATTTAAATATTACATATTTTGAAATAATTATGCAACTAAGAGTGTGAATAAAACTGGATTTGGAACCAATGTCTTCCGGCAATCCGTGTCAGATGCCACCACCACCGCTAGGCCACAATCTGACCATCGAATTTACTCGTATCTTTCTACTTGATTTTAACCGCCGCATGGCGGCAGAATAGATTCTGCCCCGCCGGAGTTTATGTATAGTAGATACTCTCTAAATTAGTTTCGTTTCGCTAAGCAGACGTTAGTGCTACTAACACTTTAACTAAGTATAAAACATATTAAGTAATGCTTAAAAATACTTGGCTAAATACGAATACTTAACTATTTACATTAAACATGTTATAGTAAAACATTTTTTTTTGTTATAATAAGGCGGACAAAGGCTTTTGTGTAAATGTATACCTACCTATAGCTATTACCTAAATGGTATTGGCCTTGAACGTAGCTAATAAAGATTGACTCTAGACTAGAAAGTAGTTTTTTTTTCATAGAATTGATGAACTCATATACCAGTTCCATTGATATACGATGAAATATAAATTCATTCATAATGATTTTAAAATCATTGAATATTATGATCAAAGGAAAATTTTATCATTTGCGTCACGTGGCGCGTCTAGGGCATAAAGTTCAAAAGTGACTTTCTTAACCTTGAATCAGCAACATAACGACCGCTTTACGATTTTTTTAAATTAGCTGTTAACTTCATAATATGGTGATAAACTTGTTTTTTGTGGCTTGCGTTTTTGTTTTTCCTGTATATATCGATTATGTGCTTAAATAATTAAATGATATCATTAATAATGCAGGTGTTGCTAATTTATACAAATTGATTCTATATTTCATGCTAAAATCTATCTCACGTTTTATAAACAAGTAAACGTACCTAACTACTTTTCTCTCCTGATGTTTAATTACCATAATGTAAGCAATAAAACAAATTAAATTCTTCTAATAATATAACGGTCGACGTTTGATTTTAATATTTATACATAAATGTCAATCTGTGCGATGCCACGCGTGACCACAGTGCTGGCACATAGGGTTCAAACAATCAGTAGGAATCACAATTGAACAGTGCAATGCTGCCAGCATTCTGGGTGACGGTAGTAATTTTATACAGGCTCACAGAATAAATAACAGTACTACGACAGGCCACTGGCACTGTCTGTATAATTCGCAGGAACATCTGTACTGTGGGTAGGTAATTACAAAGCAGCTTGACTGAGCTTGTAGTAGCGAGTCTTTAGTGATTTTACATACAGGCAAAACTTCAGGCGAAAAAACCACACCTATAATTATAGCCACGCTTCGGGTACCAGCCACGCGGAGAATAACTTGCCCAGAGGGATTTTTTTGAAAATATAAGTGTATCTTACTTATGCCATTATTTGCTAATATACTTACTTTACAATTTTTAGCCAAATCGATGCAGTAGTTTCGGAGGGAAAGAATTACACACAACCATATAACTAGATTTATGTACCCTATCTACTTTTACTTTTAAGTAATTATTTTTTGGGTTTTTTGTTATAAGTGGACTCTTAAGGTTATACATTTGGCAGTCCGTCCTCTAAGTTCTTCTACTTCTTCTTTTTCTCCTATTTATTTCGTAACAAATTATTAAGAAAGTGAAGCAAATAAAAATGGTATCGAGATTTTTTATGAAATATGCGAGACTTAATAATTACGTTCCGTTATACGAAAAACATAGGTAGCGACCTACCTGTTTTTCGTATAACGGAACGTAAGCTGTGGAAAGAATAGGTATTGTTAAAACCACAAAACCCCGGTTACAACGTAAATGGTTTAAATTAAGTAGGTAGGTACTCGAACTACAATGCGTTTGACTTACTTTTTATTGTGTTATTCATGTAAACCCTATATAGTTATTCTAAATTGTCTGCACTATCTATGGGAATCTTTAAATATAAATCTCCTAGTACTACTACTTACTTGGGACTCTGACTAAGCTCTGACTACTTGAACAAAAAATAGTACTTGATGCAACAGTCATAAGTAGCTCCCAACTCGAGGATTGGCAAATGTACCTACAAGCGCACAAGTCCACTTATAATGAAAAAAATGAAAAGGGTCGACCAAAGGCATTGCCATCCATGTAGCTAAAAATAAGACATTTGATAAAATATTAGTACTTACGTAGTATCGTATTTCGTTTGTGACTTCGATATAGTCTTATTTATCTATGGTTTGTGATTAGTAATACTAATCTGTGACACAAAGGCGGCAAATTCCAAAAAAATAAAAAATACCATAAAAAACTTATGTACTAAAAATAATGGCGAATGAAGCAGTGTTAAAGTATTTAGAGGACACAAATCGGCCGTATTCTTGTGCAGATGTGACGGTGAATTTGCGAGGGGCGTTTACGAAAGGTGCCGTACAGAAAGCTTTGGACGCGTTGAGTGAAGGCGGCAAAATCAAGTGCAAATTGTATGGGAAACAGAAAGTTTATGCTGCTATCCAGCCAGAGACTGACTCTGGAGATAAAGATATTGAAGGTATCTATTCCATATTTAATTATAAACTAGCTTCGAGCAAAAACCTTTAGGTGTAACACTGGCTTGATTGAAATTATTATATACTGAATATTGTTTGACATCATAACGTTGATAATTTAGTAAATACTTATTAAGTACCTACTTGTTTGGTAAATTTTGTTGTCATAATTTATAAAACATGATCAATCTATAAGTAACATTTATGGCGGTAAACTTGCTGATTTTCTATAAGTTTATAAAGTTGACACAAACAGCGTCTTAATCACGAACGAGCGTTTGTATGACACGGGTTCGCCGTTCTTAAGTTTTCCTTACTGTAGTCACGAATTGGATGGGTGACCGTTAATTATATTCAACCGTTAGGCCGTCCACGTCGTTCTCGGTTGTTAGTCTGATAACAATCGTTACGCTATGTTTAAGGTATTCGTACGAGTTGAAAACTTGGACAGTTGGCTGGCCATTAGCTTATCGACTCCACTAGGCCTGCGTGATGGATTAAAGCCTATAGTCTTCTCTTTGAGAACAAAAGTCGAGTCCCAGCAATGGGCTCATATATGTACCTTACCTTAAATATAACTACACCAAAAAACTATTAAGTAGACCAGTAAAAATAGAATTTACCTCGCATTACATTTCTGATCCAATTTTTTGATAAGGTTAGGGTTACACTTACTGAGCATAAAATCACAAAATGCTGACAGATCCAGGTGGAGCTTCAAGCGCCATCGTGAAAAAGTTTTTGACCGATATCTCGGAAACTATGCACTTTAGGGCAAAAGTTATTGAGACCATATAAAAATATATATTTTGATCTTAAATTTAGTGCGATTATATTAAACTAGCGAAACAATTGTAGCATTTGTTTCTCTTCCAGATTACGATTCCCTATTGAAGAATTTAACAGAAACACTGGCCGAAAAGACAAGTTTACTAAAAACGTCCGAAAACACGCTCAAAATTCTTACATCTACGCCTACCACTGAATCTGCCAAAACAACAATACTAGAGGTCCAAAAAAGTCTGGGCGCGTTGGAAAGCAAGCTGGAAGTGTTAAGAAACTCCACGGAAGTCATTAGTGCTGATGAAAAGAAAGTAATGATGGGGGACCACGAGAAATACCTGAGGGAGTATAGGCGAGTTAAATATAATTTAGCCTTATAACCCTTAGAGATAGATAATCATTTTATATTGATACTTTTATGTTATTAGGAGACGATACAAGCACGATGCCCACCAGCAGTTCAAGAGTGGATCTATCCACGATAAACTTGTCACGTCGATAAAATAATTTTATTTATTGTACAGTCGCCTGCTATAAGAATAATACATTCCGTAATTTTCAAAACTATGATTCAGTACTAAATTTTATAACAATATAGATAAGGATTGTTTTAAGCCGTCAATTAATGTAAGTCAAAGTCAAAGTCAAAATCATTTATTCAATTTAGGCATCAAAGACGCACTTATGAACGTCAAGTAACTTGATTTCAGATTATTTTTGATGTAATTTTTTTATGAAATTGAAAGCTGAAGCACTTTTGAAAATTGGGAAATGTATACATCTTATTGCTGGCGAGTGTACCTTGTCTCTAGCCGCGATAGCTATATCAAAGGCCGTTTTTATCGATAATTACTGTAAAATTTTGTCCTATCGACAATTAATGCTAGCAGTGCTGATGTTAGGTGGTAACCTCTGCCTATAACAGATGCATTTCGTCACAAGTAAAATGAATTAAAAGGCCTTGTTGGCGTCAAAGGCAGAGTTTGCTTCGCGGAATTGGATAAAATAATATTTCCACATAATACATTTTTTTAAATTAATTATGTTTGTTGCAGAAAAAGAAAACGTACTTGCAACGATATGCTAGAAGCAGTTTTGGAAGGATACCCTAAATCCAAGAAAGATTTTCTAGAAGAGCTGTGTATAGAAACGGACGAAGATGTATGTTTCCGACTGATGTCAAATTGAATTCATATTGTTATTGTTACATTTCATGTTGTACATTGTAGATAAATAAACGCTGATTATTACTTGTTTTTACAAATGAATATGCTGTGAAGTTACACATTCTTATACTGACGTTCTTTTAGTTAAAACTAAAAGCAACCATTTTAAATGTTCGAATCTGACAGCCACTACTATTATAGCTTACTATTATATTGAAAAGCTTGAAACTGTAATATAAATAATATCAAATAACATCTAAGTATATAGCAAATTATTCTTTATTCTAATTGAGTTTAATTTAAAAAGTTTTAGACTGACTGATGAAATTTAAATGGGACCAATTTTTTATTGTATGATTGTTTTTTATTCAAACGTATATACGTCCACTGCAAACCTTTTTCTCCTTTTATGAAACCAATTCAAAAGCAAAGTCAACGATGGCATTAAAAATCGCACCAGTAAGGATAAGCGCATTGCACATAGTGAGCAATTGTGGGTTATGGCTATTTAAAATAATCAAAGTCAAATTCAATAAACGAACTATGGCTACTTACCCTAGATATAATAATGCCGGCAATTGAGATCCTTATTCTTGGTCCTTTGAGCAACTTGTAGCGTAGATCAACTCCGTTCCAAAACGACACAAAGTATCGTTTGATTTGCACGTTGTCACCTCCGTGTAATCTGGGAAATATATATAAATTTATTACCAGTTAAAATAATGTTATCAAGTCGCGTCTATGCTATAGGCCCTAGAATAGGGATGATATCGAAGCGTTAAAATTGGTCTCCAGTCTATTCTAGCCAATTCTAGTAGTTCTATCTACATTATCTAGACTATGGGTTAGAATTGGTCCAATCTATTATAATCACATCTAGACTAATTATAGTCCTTAGGTAGGTATCTCGATACAACGGCAAAGGGTTAGAATTGAGGCTGTCAGCGCTAGAGCGGTTTAACTTTTCCAGACACACTTGTAATAAGTTGTGTCAAAGTTAGATATCTCTAGCGTTGACGGACTCACTCGATCTCCAGATTGTAGTACGTACACCCCTCCTTCCCTTGACAATTCCAGTGTCATCAGTTCATCATTAGGCATCCTAATGTTGTGTGAGATTGTGATCATTACGAGACCATGGCCTAAGGCTGTGAGTCTTACCCTGTATTCTATAATGGAGTCCCAGAGTGTCTGCCTTAAAGATGTAGTATGCACGTAACAATTGCTATGTTAGAATTTGAAAGGCATTGCAGTAATTTAAACTACGGGGACTTCATCCACAGACAAGCAATTATATTTAATATTTTTGGTTTTAAAAGTATCATCTTCAATATCAACCAGCTCCTAAACTCCCAAAATTCTCTTATACAATACAAATATTGCCATATTTTTATCAAGATCTGATCAACCGTGTGTTAGCAATATAAAAACGTAGAATTGTCTTAGTAGTCCTCGGTTCGCCCCGTTGCTGATGACATGCTTTATGCGTACTCTATTATTTCGATCATAAATTTAACAATCCGTGAGTATTGTTGAATTATATTTGCAATGCAGAAACGAAGAATTTGCGTAAGTACTTCCTGTCGTGTTTTAAACACCTTCCTTTCTCTGGCCTTCGGAATTAATTCGTGTATAATTTTTGTGAATTATGTATAATAAAGATCAATTACGATATTGGTTACGGACGATTTCTAGTATCTGATATTGATATATATTTAAGAACATATAAAGCTGTAGAACTTTTTGTGAAAGAGTTAGTCTGGGGCAGTACTGTCACCATTCCTATGTCTACCGCTAAGCATGTATGTTCGCATTACTATGTCCCGTAGGTCTACCATGAGTTTACAACATTCGACACCAATCGATTGTCGGTATCGACTGCCGCGCCGCGAAAAAATGTATGGATAAATACAAATTGAAAAACTTAATACCGACTTCCATTCTATTCAGTTATTGGAGTGTATCTCAAAAACTACTGGACCGAATTTGATGAAATTAAATAGGACCACACAGGAAGCATCAGCTACCAGCTTTCAAACAAAAAAAATATTTGAGAATCGGTTCACCCAGTCAAAAGTTATAAGGTAACAAACATAAAAAAAAATCGGTCGAATTTAGTACCTCTTCCTTTATTTAGAAGTCGGTATAAAAAAAATACAGTCGAATTGAGTAGGTACCTCCTCCTTTTTTTGGAAGTCGGTAGAAAAAAGAACAGTGCCACGTTGCGGTCGATTGTAGAACTAAAATCGGTAGCGCGTACGCCAATCACAAGCTCAAATTAATAGGTAGGTGAGATCGAGTATCGACTATAGTTGACATTTATGTTGCATACTCATGGTAGAGCTACCGGTTTGAAGGTGCCGATGAAATTATAGGCACATGAGACTCAGCAAGTTAAGATCTCAGGGTGACGGGCGCTGACAGTTCGTCACTAGTGACGTAATGCATCTGTTATAGGCAGAGGTTACCTTTTAAGACCTGTAGGTCTACTATGAATTTACAACATTAACACCAATCGATGCTCGCTATCGAATGCCGCGAAAAAATGTATGAAAAAACGAACAGTGCCACCTTGCGATCAATTGTAGAACTAAAATTGACAGCGAGTACGCCAATCACAAGCTTAATAGGTAGGTGAGATCGTGTATCGACTATAGATGACATCTGTGTTGCCAACTCATGGTAGAGCTACATGTGGGCTCCGTGCTTGTTCAGTTCTCTTACGATATAAAAACCCTAAGCTGTACCTTTCCTTACTTCTATCTTAAACCCTTCAGTATCTTTCAGACTTTTGTCATATAATTATTGGAGTCTAGGTATATATCTTGGGTTCCAAGAACGCTACTAAGTATAATCCTCCTGCAAGGATCAAGTGTAAATCACGTCCTTACAAATAACCTATATCCATCGTAATTTTGATTATGCCCAGAATTTCTGGGCTTATTACCTACATCCAATTTCCATTTGGTATATGTTCAGCTAAAAAATTCGTCCGGGGCATTACAATTGGTTACAATTCTTACCAGTTTTCATAAAACCAGGATTATGGATAGCTGGATGAAAACTTGACCTGTTTGGATTAGTGTTGCTTAACAACGCCATCTATGTCAAGTAGCTTTAGTATTGATGTATCGGTAAAACAGTTAAATGTAGCAGTTTTTCGTTGCGTAAAATACGGATAAAACGTCGTTTTCTAAAAATGAAACCTAGCCAGATTAATTTATCGCCCCGCAAAATGCATACTAAATTTCATGAAAAGTTTCAAAGATTCAGATTAGATATGATATACTTACGAGTACATATAAACAAGAATTGCTCGTTTAAAGGTATTTATTAGATTTGATATCTACGAAGAAATAATATCAGGAAGAGTAACTGCCTTAAAAAAATGCCCCAATTAAAGTCGTGTTAAATCAATAACTTCGTCCACGTCGCTATGACTCAACTGTCATAGTAGACGTTGAAGCACGCGCGTCGACCAATCCCTGCTTTCCTTCTGAAATTTAAACCAATCACCGAATATGTCTATTTGTAACTTCGGAAGTAATTCGTATTTGGAATCATACGTCGTTTTGTTATGAAGGACCTCTATTTGTGTGGAATTTGTTCTGAGATATGCTTCCTGACATTATTTCTTCGTAATTTGATACATATTTCTCCTTTTTCTCTTCGCTAATAATATATTTGAAATGTTGAATGAACTCCTTCCAACTGACCTGTATCCATCGTAGTCGACAATGACGAGGATTTCTGGGTATATGACATACGGCGCCTCTCGTTTCCGCCTGCTGTGCTCCGTCGAACGCTTCGTCCGGAACCGTTTCCCGATGTGGTCGGGCTCCATGAACGCTGGAAAAAAAAACGAGTTTATAAATGCGAGTTAATCCATTATTTGGCGCAACGTTTAGATTGCAACGTGTAAAAATCTTTTATTCTTTAGAAAATGAATGAGTACGACGGGCCGGTTGGCGAAGTTGGTAGACCCCTAGCTGCTGGCCCCGGGTTCGATCCCCGGAAAGGTCAAACATTTGTGTGCATGAACATGTCTGTTTGACCTGTGCCTGTGTATATCAGTGATCAGGTTACCATTGTACAGGCTTTGCCTAGTTTTGGACCTGAAGACCGTGTGTAGATATTGTAGTCATATTATTATTGATAGTAGTATGTTGTGTTTACGCTTTAGTCGTCGTTGCGTGTCGCACATATAAATAAATACAGTTGTTATACGGTAGGCATGTTTAAGAGCTCGTGGTGGCAATACAAAATTATATAATTAAAATACTGAAAGCACACATATTATGTACAAATACAAGTATACATGGTTATATCTCATGCTAATCGCGGTCAGTGCGCCATTGCGCGTTTGACACTAAGTAACGAAAAAGAAAAATAAAGTAAAGAAAATGTATATAGGTAGGTAAGTCTGATATAAATCACATCCGAAATTTCAATAGTTTTGGTTAGAACGTAACATGCTCAGTTAGTTAGTTCGTGCCCATGTTGCACGTCCAAGCCTCACTAACCTACGAGTACACATCTATAGATCTCTTAAGGGGGATCCTAATAATCTATCTATCCACAGTTTACCTTACTAACGATAGAAATTTGACATAACGTCCATACAAATAGTGTCAGATATCTATCTCTAGCAAGGTAAACCGACGATATATAGATTATTGGGATCGGCCGTTACTGTGATGCATGCTTGATGTCCTTGAAAATTCAATTAAATTCATTTAATTAAACTATCATATTATTCATTTAATTAAACTATCATAATATAAAATTATATTAAAAATAAAATAACTTAACATAAAATGCATAATTATTTCAATTCAAATTACATAGATATATCATTTTTAACATGGATCTTATAAAATTAGAAATAAAATAAGGTTAATATTAAATGTCCACATAACGATTGTGATAATTCGCCTATAATAATCATTTAAAATGATACCTATTTTTTTGAAGTTTGTAAAGTATCGCAAATTTTACCTATAATTGTGATTTACGATTCGGCTAACACTAAATTATAAGTTATATAGAACCGTAGTCGTGGTAAAATATTATATCAAGACATCGCGTGCAAAATAATTATTAGATGCACCGATTGGGACGTATTTGCAGTGCTTTTATGTACGCATATGATTTATCTACGAGCATAATGTTTAAAATCATCACCAGGAATTAAGTTCTATCGCGTGTAAATACATAAAAATCTAGATAACTTTTTAGCAGATCAGTATCGAACAATAAATTAAAAAATAATTCAGATCGGGTTTTCCATGTAGACTATTCTTGATTCACATAATTACTATCAGGTTTTTTATAATAAACATGAGTTTATAATAATAAATGACGTAATGAAGTCGGTCTGACCTTATGACCCCAGCCATCAAGACGCAATAAAGTCGAATATTAAAAAAACATTTACAATCAA
Source organism: Selenia dentaria (assembly GCA_917880725.1). Lineage (NCBI taxonomy): Eukaryota > Metazoa > Arthropoda > Insecta > Lepidoptera > Geometridae > Selenia > Selenia dentaria. The sequence continues at coordinate 11,652,896 of OU862897.1, read as the reverse complement.
CTTTTTGAATTAAGTACCATGTCCTAGTGAGATTTGTATAATTTTTGTTTTGATTAAAATATAAGTAACTACGTTTTGTACAGTGACAAAGTCCTTACAAAAAAATCTATTGGTATTCTAAACCAGACTAACTCTACATAACTAGTCATAGCAGAATGGCAACACCACGTAGCATTTAGTGTTGTTACATTAAATACAAATATATGCAAATTTGATTTTAAATAATGTACCTACAAATATTTTAAAATAAATATATCGATAGGTGTTGACACGCTGATTGTATTGTTAAAAACTTGATTAAAAAATTAATTATTAGTTAGAAGCGGAAAACACAGCACAAAATATAAATTTAAAAATTATTACGTTTGTTCAGGTCAAATTAAAAATTATCTCAATATTGGCATTATCAAAGTATTTATAATATTAAAATATAGGTACATTTAAAAGCGATTTTTTTTCTTTACTTCTATCATGAGAACTAAACATATTTTGGTTTCGTATAAACATACGAAGCCAAATGACAAGAAAATTAAGTAAGTGACTCAAAATATGTAACACTGAGTCCATTCCTATTATTAATAATTTTGTTTTATACCATCAACTGATAAATAAATTTTTACCGACCAAGAGATATGTTTCAATGAAACAGTATAAAGTAGTGTCATAATAAACTAACAGTTAGTAGTTAACTTTTTTGATTCAAAGAACCATTTTCAGGACAAAAGGTAGGCTATGTGTTAGTAAAACTCGATGAAACACAATTATCTCAAATTTAACAAAATTAAAGCCATTGTTGGAATTTTTCCGTTTCATATTATACAAACTTTCCAATTCTGTTCTTCAATATACCCGATCGAGCAATATTTATTATTAAACACTCATAAATAATCAAGCAAATGAAGCAAACCACATCACGTGCACATGAAAGGCACTGTTCTGTGATACTTAATTTTCAAAATGGCCGCCAACAAGTTTATTCAAAATGTCGTCGGGCGGGAAATGTTAACCTTAGGTAGGTGCATGTTAATTAGCGCTAATTAAAAGACGCCTGATGGTCTCTCCGTTGTTAGCATGTGCGTCTGTTTCAAGTCTGTAGCTAGGTGTTAATTTTGCTACAGTTATGTAACAGAACACCTGCCTACGCACCGACCTGCTTAACCTGTCTTAAACTTTACACTACATAGATTAAATTAAGTTTGAGATTAGAACAAGTACCCATAGAAACCTAGTACAGTGCTAAAATGTAAACCGTTTTAATGAAGCCATAAATGGCTCCGTCGTATACGATTTTTTAATAAATTTGGGAAATACCGCTAGTTATTTGTACTTTTAAATAACTTTTAAATGTGTTTACATTTTAAACAATGTAAGTTTTATGGGAATACATTTTACCAGATATATGATGTTTGCGTATGTGTGCGTTACGAGGCAAGTAACAGCTCACATAGCGAATTTGTAGCGCGCGTTTTGAGAAGACGTTGTTTGGACAACCACCTTCTATATGTAGTTATTCTAAGAGTTTGAGTAAGGGGCACCCCGATATAATATCTTTGCCGCTACTGTAAGTATAATTTTAACCAACTTCAAAAAAGGAAAAGGTTCTTAGTTCGGCTGTATGTATTTTTTTATCTGTTTTCACCGATATCTCCCCCATTTGTGAGAAGATTATATAATAATTTTTATTTGAAAGAGTATACTTCCGAGGTGTTGCCATTTAAATTCGGTCAAGCAGTTTTTGAGTTACACTCCAATAACTGAAAAGTGTTTCGCCTACCTTGATGATATCCTTATTGACGGTGAATAACAACCGATCCCGTAAGTAGCAAGGGTCACAAAAAACTCAAAAAATGGTGAAAACCTTATTTTTCACCAAAACTGGAATACCTATTTCACACTTTTTAGAGTTGATGTCGCTACCAGTTGGTATTTTTTTTCTTCTTCCGTTTCGCCCGGTTTGTACATTTAGCCAGTGCCAAGTGTAAAAAAAATTGTAAATCGGTTCACAGCTGACGAAATTCAGTACCTACTTAACATACATTATAGTAAACTAGCTAGCTATAAGTACTTAAAATTACAATTAAAAATTCTGGTTCTTATGGCAGTAGTAACTAGTATAATTGCTTTTTTGCACACACAGTATATAGTTCCTTCTTATAAAATACAGAAAAAGCAAATAGAAAATGTTAAAGCTATCAAGAGGTGCATTCTGCACATAATTTTTTTTTTTCAATAAGCGTTTATTAACCTACATAACATACATTTATATATTGTTTTCAAAAAGCCTTGTATATATTGATCTACCATTCAAAAAAGGATCATCAAAATCAATTCATAACTGGCGGAATAATCGAGCAACAAACATACAAAAAACATATAGTCGTATTGATAACTACGAGACCACTTCTCCTTAATCTTTAAATTAAAATTGAAGTACGGCTATCATTGAAACAATGTTCAAAACCTTATTTATTATGATTATGTTGTCTAAGGCGTATAGTCTTGGACATCACAAAAATATTATGAAACAGTGAAGGTAATTAAGCTTTTATTTTATTAATAACCACTAAAGACTCTATGCCCCGTATCTTTTTAACATTGTTGTTTTTACATTGCAAGATTTAAAATATTTTAAAACTAAATTAAATGGAGAAAATTGTGCAAAGTCCCCTTGAGACTGGATAAAAAGTGTACCTAAAAATACCCTTTAAAATCGAATTCATGCGCATCTGCTGAAGAAAATAAGTCAACTACAACATGCGACCTCAATCATATTCACGTATGGGTCACGTTTGCGAGTCATGTTCAAATATTGTTCTAAAAGCTTGCTGTGTCACTTACTCAAGCCACAGATTAACTAGACCCTAGCATAGTGTGCATGCTCGTGCGCAGATAACGTGATGAATGAATGAATTAACATAAATATTTAATTAAAGAGACAAAAATGAATTAAAAGTCCAATATTTGACGAAACTTTAGGCGGTATTGCAAGGTTAATATTGTAGGATTTATCTGAAACATCGATAATGGTGGTAAAAAAATAAGTAATTTAGGTTTAATTATAAGTAAAAGAAAACGTAATCAGCCAAATAAAAGCCTTTCTTACAATCCTGATACCAATATTATATTAAGGTGACAGTGGGCCCTAGCACGAAATATTGCTTAAGTGTAACACAAAAAACTAAAACAGTCTTCATTCATTCAGTACAGACTCTCACTTATCTATTACAGCTGTGACACAGATAACTCATTGTTTTTTTGAACGAAGAGTGGCGGAATTTTCATTATTACTTACGATTACGATACGATTACTTCCCTGCGAATTATTCGTACTATGGCTACAGGTTCCTTTTCGTCCACGCACTTTATATAAATTATTTGTGTGTTGAGTGAACTAATGACATAAAACTGTCATAAAACTCATTAGTAAGAGCTGAAAGTAGCGGTATTTGGTTACGATTTTTAACCTTCATTTCCTATTATTTTCAGTTTAACAATTCGTGTTCGTGTACCGACATTTCATACAAGACGTTGCGAACTTTAATATCACAAACTAAAAATAAACAAAACATATACGCGGTTATTATTCCAATCCTAATTTTAAATGGAGATTTGTCAATTCAAATTAAAATACCTGTATCACGATTACACAAAAAGAGACGACTTATAAATATTCGTATAATCTCTTAGGATGACAAAATTGTTTTAATGGGTATAGTCAAATGAGTACCCATTTGTACATCGAACGATGTCATTGTTTTTTATCGTAAACTTTTGTTTTATTGTATTTTATCGTAACTATTACGACTATATTTCGGCTACCCTTTACACTTTATTATAAAGAAAAATATATTGCATCGAGTAATAGCGAAACATTTAGATTAACCCTTCATATACCGTGATAATTAATACAAAATATTTATGAATGAAACGAACGTAAATGTACGTCAATGGTACTCAAAGGCTTAGGTACTTAAATATAGATTTTTGAAGTGGTTACGCCTGATTAGCGACACCAAAGTTTTGCAATTTTGGAGAGAAAATTTACATCCTTTGACGGTATTCGAACCCACGTGTTGACAGGGACAGTCAGAAGATGCGGGTTCATTATGTGCTTCTAAGTTACGAAATAATAATAATTTATGCACAAAAATATAAATTACCAGATGCATAACTTCTCTAAGTATTAAAATGAAAAATCGGTTTTAAACTATCACGGTTGTTCTCTAAAGTTATATGATTATTAACGGGATATTTACCGTGGTAAGGTTGTGGAATGAGCTCCCGATATTTCGGCGCAGTTACATGCACCATGTTCACGGGAAGTCTTCCCGTGAACATGGTTATATCCCATGGTATCCCGTTAATAATCATATAACTTTGAAAAATCGGTGTTATGCTAATTGTTGAGTCTTAAATCTCTACGCTTAGGAGTGAAACTGGCACTTGCGCATGGTTATTGGTATACAGCGTGTATTATAAATATTGATTTATATATTATTATTCTTCTCTGTATTTCAATTATATCACGGGTTTAACCCGGCCCTTTACATAGGCATAAGTGGGGCTGTAGCCAACACTTAGAGGCCCGTTTGGTATAACAAATACAATGTAGTATAAAAAACAGAAACTTTTGGATGGATGGGACATGGTATATCTATTATAAAAATGGGTAAAATGGCAAGGCTATTGATATGATCTTATTAGTGATAAGGAAGATAGTGGGCTATGGAAGAGACTATGGCATCTGCCAATTTCAGTCTCATTATAATTTTTTTTTTATAAATCCACTAAACGCCCCCCATAAGGGCCACCATTAATGGTGGTAAAAGGGGCGACGTTGGTGTGGATGGCTAAAGGGTGTCGAGAGGTGTGCTGCGGTTTCACTAGAGAGCTACTACCGGAGTTATGCCCTTTAATACTTCCACTCTTGGAGCTTTTTGTTACTGCGGTGTCGCCACTCACCGACGGCTCGCCACAAAGCCGCCCCTGCGGTTTTATATAATAACAATATAAGAATAATATTATTATTATATATTTATTATTTTTAATTATATAATATTTATATCTAATATATATATCTTATTACTATATTATATTATAGAGAAAGGCGCTCAGAAAACAAGGGCGTTTATGGATAAAAACGGTAAGATATAAGTAAGCTAAATAATATGAATAAGATCAACTCGTATCAGGGAATATATCCTCTTAAGATTTTTCTGTAGATTATTCATAGAGAGGCACGTGAAGCGATATAATCAAATCGTCGAACGTCAACGCCATAATGTCGACATTGATTTATTGCGTAATAAAAAAACAACATTTAAACGAGGTAATAATCTTGTGGTCATGTATTTAATAGTAAAATTAGTAAACTTGCGGTCGTATTGCTGAAACTTTTTACTATAAGTAGTATTATTTTATTAACTACACACATCGCAATTCTCAGAATTGGGATATGGTTTCTGCGAATTCTATTGTATTATTGGCCAAATATGGCGAATCGCGAGTCAACGGGTTCATAAGTTTTTAAACTGACATGATAACTAATGCAAGAGTTAACTTTAGAAACGGGATATTTACCATGTAGGTACCTATTGTATTTTTTTCGAGCTCTCGAAATTTCGGCACAGTTGCATGCGCCATGTTCACGAGCTCAATGTACAGTTTTTATGGCATATGTTGGAAAACGAGCAAGCGGTTCCTGATGGTAAGTGATACCGTCGCCCACGGACATCCGCAATACCAGAGGTCACGAGGATGCGTTGCCGTTTGAGGAAGGATGAGATAAAAGGGGTGAGGGAGAATGGGGATGAGGGTCATCGGGCCTCCGGAACCTCCCACAAACCGACGAAACGCAATAGCAAGCTATTGTTACTTCACGTCGGTGTTATGTCGGAGTGTGGTACTTCCTCGGTCGTACCGGCCCAATCGGCTGTGGGGTTGCTGCGTGGCACTACCACTGAATAGGTACACACCGAGTACATTCTCCTAGATAAGTTTATTTTTTTATTTTATTTGGGGGTTTTAGAGTCATAATTACAACGTAGTGGTGTTTTTAATAGAGGAATGCCATTTACAAGCCATCCAAGCCAAAAATACAATCCGGAGAAGTGATACTAAGACAGTATACTTGATGCTTGCGTATTATTGTTTCGTGGCAGAATGTCGACACTGTGGTGGTTCCAACCAAGGCGGCCTCCTGCTCAAGAGACTAAGTAAGACCAGCAGGCTTAGACAAAATTCAAACAGGCGTGTTTCCGCACACGCTACAGACAAAAATGTGTCTACGAACTTAGTGTGACGTCACGTGACTTTTCCACAGGTAATGTCAACGCCATACATTTTGAAGTTGTCGTTTGACGTTAACGTAACAGAAACTTCATTTGTCTAGGCCTACAGACCACCTAGTAGGTCGGGTTTCCTCGGATACGATTCTGACAGCAGTGAGAATAATGTACTCCGTCCCCTTTCTGTAGAGTAGATGGATTTGTCCCCTGAGAGGACATAGTAGGGGGACAGATGGGCAAAATACCTTAGCTTGTGAGTTAGTGTTGTACTCAGCTACTGCTTAATGTACTCAGTCAATCATTGAGCTGTAGCCCTTTATGTTTATTATTAAACTCGAATAAATTAACAACGGCTAAATAGAAACCCCGGTTTTGTCTGATGTTGTTCCAAATTGTATTTTTTGTGCTTCAAAAATCATGAAATAAAATTTACATTTAGTATAGAATTACTTTTTAAGCACTTACTCCTGCTTTAGCGATCTCAAACATTGAAGTTTATAGAAAGAAAAAACCTTCGCCATAAGACGGTTAGTCAGATAGAGAGTTAAAATTTGATGCTCGGACCCGAACCTCAGTAGCCTAGTTGGTCAATGGCGTCTGACACGGAGAGTCAGAAGATGCGAGTTCGAATCCCGTCCGAGGATGTGAATTTTTCTCTCTATAAATTTCAATGTTAATATTTATTAGTTCATGATGTTTAATTTTTTTAGTATTGTCTTATCTGTAGAAACAATAAACAAAAACCGGAAAATAATAACGTATTACATTAACAATGCAATTTGTTTTTTAGTCGTAAAGAAACTATGCAAAAGTACAAACTATAATTATGGTCACGTGCATCGCATCCGATGACTCGACTACAGCGCGGCAATAGAGATAAATCGATTATGTTAATCGACGCCGCGATACCGGTTTCGCACGCTACCGCCTCTTATTATTCGATCCTTCTGTTTGCATTACGTAATGACATCTTCGATCATCGTATATTAATTGCACAAGCTGTTTCCCGCAGATCTGTCCGCTTAGGCAATAGCTACCTTGTGTTTTATTTAGAAAATATCTAAACTATAGGGTTGTTATGGATACTAGCAGCGCCCCGCGGTTACACCCACGTGGAGATGAGGATGACAAAGAAAAGTATTCTATGTTATGTCGATCCGTTCAGCTTTACGTGATAAGGTAACAAACAGACAGAGTGACAGTGTTACAATCATTTTCTACCGACTTCCAAAAAAAGGAGGAGGTACTCAATTAGCCTGTTTTTTTTAAAGTTTGTTACCTCATAACTTTCGAATGGGTGAACCGCTTCTGTGTTTAAAAGCTGGTGCTTCCTGTGTGATCCCATTTAATTTTTATCAAATTCGGTCAAGTAGTTTTTGAGATACACGCCAATAACTGAATAGAATGGAAGTCGGTAAATCGGACAATCGGTCGGCACTTTTTCAAATTGTTCTTGTTGAATATTAGTATAACCTATCATCTTTCCAAATTACAAAATACGTTCTATGCAATTCTATGGGATTATTATTCTATGACTTATAGGGTTAATGCAGCTCCTCATCTACCTCCATACCAAATTTTATCAAAATTGATCCAGTCGTTTCAGCGTGAAGAAGTAACAAACATACAAACACTCTTACACACAAGCTTTTGTCTTTATAATATATAAATGTGATGATAATTCTACTCAAATACGAAATCCCCACAAAACTTGTCATAGGTGCATACTAATTATTATCAACACCTACCACTATAATTAAATATTAATAATAGTGGACAACATCCACACACGGCACAGACCAATATATCCACAGTGGATATATGGTCTGTGACACACGGTCTACAGGTCCCAAACTAGGCAGAGCCTGTACTACGGTAACCTGACGACTGATATACATACTTATATACATACACACCCAGACACAGGTCAAACAGACATGCTCATGCATACAAATTTTGACCTGTCCGGGGACTACTATAAATGGCATCTACCTGGATATGAAAATATTTTCTTTTTTAGTAAGCGGAACTCTAAAAAACTGCAATTGGGACAAGCAAAGGAAAAAAGTGAATCTATATAATCATAATCATATTATAATCAGCCCATTTTGTTCCCACTGCTGGGACTCGAGCCTTCCTCTCAGTGAGAGGAGTTGGGCCATAATCCACGCGGGCCCAGTACGGATTGGTGTAAAGGTTAGTGGGCAACCCATGTCGAAGTTTTCAGGCCGCCCGAAGGCCTTCGGCATAGCCTTTCGACGGCTTAACGTGCTCTCCGAAGCACGGAAACGCTCAGTTGAATAATGTCACTAGCGGTCACCCATTCAAGTCCTGACCGCAGCAAGCGTTGCTTAACTTGTTGATCGGTTAAGATCGCAAAGTCGAGCTCAGCTACGAGCGCTTCCATATCCTATAAGGGTTATTTTTTCTCTAAAGGTAGAGGACTCTACTATAATCATCTCATATCAAACATTCTCATTTTAAATGAAAATCTTAACTTTTGGAAGACAGTTAAAATATTCTAATGATAAATTTTTATATTATATGATTTTTAAAGCACTAACGCATGCTTAGCTTAGCTTCCGTCCTCATACGACGGTTAAAATCAAATTTGATGATCGGTCGGTGAGCCTCGGTGGTCTAGTGGTCACGGCGGCTGACGCGGGTTCGAATCTCGTCCAAGGATGTGTATTTTCTCGCTAAAATTGCAAAGTCTAATACTTTGTCTAATGTATTTAGAGACTCGATTGGATTGGCTAGAAATCGAGATCACATGAGATGACGTCACGTGACGTATGAATAACAAGTGAAAAACGAAGGATTATTCGTAGAAAATACCAGAGTCCTTATATCTTTTGACCATAAATATATCACACGAAACCTAGGGTTCATATATATTTTGGACCAGTTTATCTTAAAATACTTGATGCTGTCTTACCGTAATCATTCATATGGTCGCCTTCAGCTGGGTCTCGCCTGATGATGATGTGTTGTGCGCCGCTCAATGCTCGCTGGAGAAGGCCTTGCTGCTCCTTGTTCCTTTTAACTGAAACATAAGAAATTTAAGTAAGTTGACTTCATTCCAGAAGCAGCACCAACATTTTGTACTGCAATCTGCAGTTCAAAATGTTGAGGAAATAATTTACATAGGTTAGATTTTGAGCACACTTGATGTGATATGGTTGTAACCAGACCAAGAGTAGCGAATTGCCTTTGAAGACTGTTATCGGAACACATTGCTAAGTGGTTGGCAACAGATATTTTCAATCCACGGAAAGGTCCTACGGTACTGCGGATTTTCTCAAGATATTACCTTCAGCGGAAGTTCACTGCTCTTTTCAGAAGAACTGACTCCTTATCATAACCAGGTAATAAGTATGCACTCAATGGTCGGCTGTCCAGTGTCGACGGAAGCCATACAGGCAATACTATGACGGTCCATGTATGCTTTATCAGCCATGCACTCGCTCTCTTTGAAAGGTGAATATGAGCATTTGAAGCCATGATAGCCCAGATGTTCCAAGGCCGTCGATGAGATGTTTTTGGGATCGATCTCCACCTCGGCCTTAAAAGCTTCTCGTGAAGGTAATATCATGATGAAATCCACAGCATAGCAGTAGGGCACTTTTGGTGTCCACCTGCCTACCCACCCTCAAGTTTGAAAACCGGTCGCTAAGCACCTAACCGTGTGTTCCGGCAGCTGTCCTAGAGAGCCAGTCACTATACAAGGTCTGGTATGTTACCACCTTCGACAGCATCATTACTGACCATGAATTGCAACGGTTGTTGTGATCAAAACAGTTTCACCGTCACAGACGTACTCACCATCTACGACCAGTGTGCCTAACACGAATAACTGCGCAAGTGTAACGTGTCGTTCACGTGTAACAGTACAAACTGTCATGTATCTAGGGCAACTGTCACACAGACAACTCATAGTTTGTGCACCGAAGCGTGACACGTTGACGCTTCCGATAAGAATACTTTTCACAAATTGTTTGTGCTACAGCTTCTGGTTTTATAGTGGTTCATCAAAGTGACACCCTCTCGCCTGATGGAAAGCGAAGATGGAATCAAGAAGCAATGACCATTAGTGCAGCCGTAAGCAGCACTAATCGCCACCCCTATGATTACCTGACAGATGCTTTTTCACGCCCCACTTGAAAGACCCAGAGTCATAGCTGCAAGGAAATACGTACGCCGGCAAAGCATTCCACAATTTACTTACACGAAAGAGGTAGGAACTGACAAACTTTTTGGTTCGTGGTAAGAAGTTTTGAACAGTATATGGATGCAATGCTAGGCCGGAACGAGTAGTTCGGGATCGGAATGGTGAGGAAGGAATAAGATTAAAAAGTGATGCTCACCGATTGGCAGTCCAGTGTCGATGGAAACCATGTCGGCCATACTGTGGGGATCCATGAATGCTTCGTCGTCCGTCGCCGGCGCACTCATCGAGTCCGGTATCGGCCTGATCACCAGGTCGTGACCGATCGAGCCTTCCTGTGACCATAACAGATACGGTAAAATTGGTTAAAATCTACTACAAAATAAATACATGGGATGTCGGAAGAAGCGAGTTTGAATCCCGTCCAAGAATGCGTGATGATTCTCTCTAAAATTGCAGTGTTGAAAAGACCACAGTGTAAGGGAGATGACACTATATTTGAAATCTGGATATTAGATTCTCTTATCTATCACTTTTCATATCTGTACTCTCTATGAGGTTTTTACTTCGTTTGTTTGTTTGGATTGAATAGGCTCCAAAACTACTGGACCGTTATGAAAAATTCTTTCACCATTAGAATATCTTACTGTGGGCCCCGTAAGCAAGCTCAAAGCACAGAAAATAAGCCTGTTGAAGTGGCAATGGGCAGGCCAGATCGCAGAACAGATGGCCGATGGGGCTGGAAGGTTCTGGAGTGGAGACCACGGACCGGCAAGCGTAGCGTACTCCACCGACAAGGTGGACTGATGACCTGATAAAGGTAGCAGGACGACGTTGGATGCAAGTCGCTTTCAACCGGTCCTTTTGGAAATTTGTGGGGAAGGATTAGAATCCTACATTACCGTCGGTGAACATAGGCTATAAGTATATAAGTTTAAGTTTATATAAGTTTGGATTGATGATCATCATCGTCATCCCACACCACGCGGATGAAACCGCAGCGTGCAGCAATTTAATAAAGCACAAAAACCTTTCACTCTCAATGCCATCCTTAACCTAGCTAAGTACCTACATTATGAATCTAACACGTTAATACGTTGACCTACAAGGTTATTTTTCTTTCGGAAGTACCTACTCAACAAAGCACGAGGTGTGCAATCGTCCTTAATCTACATATCATAATATACTATAGAGTTGTACCTATATATACCATTGTCTCTACAGTCGTAAACTGAGATATGCTGTTCTGAAGGCTCTATTGCACTTTTTAACGTGATAACGTCTTATAAATCGATGAATTCCGGCTGCACGCACGAAAAAGTATGACTCATTATCACGTTCCGCCTGAGCCGAGCGTGCAAGCGAGAGCGCGGACCAAGCGATAGAGAGGCACGATCGGCCTAAGCGTTCGGCTTGTCTTATGACGTTATCACGTAAAATTATCGTCCGTAAACCGACTTTACAGACAACCATTTTTTAAATTAGACAACGACAGTGCTTGTCTTTTAGTGTACTCTCTTAAAAAGTGTCTATCCAAATAGGGTTTTTATGCAATTAAGCGACAAGAAAAGAGCAAGTCGTGCGTCTGACGATAAGTATAACGCTTGGCCATGACAATTGCAATCCTACCCAGTGGGCCTAGAGCCTAGATAAATCTAGTAAAGTTACAAACGACTATTCTTCTGTATTTTCTCAAATTTCTAGTTAGCATACAGACTCTACGTTCACAAATCAACCATAGCATATATAACATGCAGGTACTGCGCACTAAACCTAACCATTTCGAAGCTAACTTAAGCTATTCCGAAATACTTAGCATGCTATTCCTAAGCACCTATAAACTTCGGTATGCCTAGTAACAATAACTCCGTGAACAATGCCGTGAAATTCCAACAGCGTCATTGTAGAGTCACGTGCACGACTACACGGGACTACTTTATGGCAACACTATGGTTTTAGGACGTGTGTAAAATTTCGAAGATTTTTACGTCCTGTCTAATAGAGTACCTATATAACTATATATATATATATATATATAAATCAAAGCCGTGTTCGTTACACCAACTCTAACTCAAGAACGGCTGAACCATTTCGTATGATTTTTGTGTTTTTTTGATTTGTTATATCTCGGAGAAAGACATGGGATACTGTTCCTCATCATCAATCACCACGATGAAACCGCGGGGCGCAGCTAGTAATAATGTAGGTATACATATATAAGTAACTAGCTGCTCTCCGCAGTTTCACCCGCGCGGTGATAGATGATGAATCTTATATAGCCTATGTTACTCAGGGTGAATGTTCAATGGTGAAAGAGTTTTTGAAATCGGTCCAGTACTCTTTGAGCCAATTCGCTACAAATATACATACGTACAAATATTGCCTCTTTATATTATTATAGTATAGATATAGACTATGCTTATGTTCTGCATGCGTGAAAGCGAACTATATCCTAAAGTAATTTTATTCGGGACAAAAAGCAGGTAACCATGTGTTATTTGAACAAAGGAATGGTCCATATTACTACACGGTGCATTGGCATTTAAAAATATATACAGCGTGTTTGGCAAATGAGCGTGTTCGGGGGCCCACTTGGAGAATACAAGTAGGCCGAAAAAAATCCCAGACCACCCAATTTTTTTTAACTTTTTTTTGTGAATTTTCCCTTTTTCTCCGAAATCATACCTATTTACCACCATAACATTTGTAAAATCTGTTTTAGACAGGATGTTTTTAGTTGAATTTGGTCTCTATACACTATCAGGCCAAGCAAAGCAAAATTGGATACCTGGATTTTGAATAGGATCATTTGGTATGTCGGTCCCTCTACCAAACACCCTATACAAATAAAGTATCTAAGGTGGTTCAGATAAGGTAGCAATAAAATAAGTAAGGTTCAAAAATAGAGATTTTATAAGACAGCCCCTGGTTTGGGATGCTACATGTGTGGACACACTGGCGCCGTCTCATCTCCCTGGGACGATTGATCGGGCTGGCGCTGCCGCGTCTAAAGCGAAAGACTTTAAACGTCATAAATATGTGTATTTAGACAGAATGTACATGTTTGTGCCGTTTGGGGTCGAAACTTTAGGCCCATGGGGGCCGTCCGCTCTCAACTTGTTTAGGGATCTGGCGAAACGTTTGTTTGAGGCGTCGGGTGACCGAAATGCTGGCGCCTATTTTGGGCAAAAACTTAGCATTGCCATCCAGCGTGGCAATGCCGCCAGCGTTTTGGCCACTTTTCCCCCCACCATGGGGCTTATAGATTAGATAGTTATTATTATTATTATTATTTTATTTTATTTTTAATTACTAATAAAGTACCTACAACTTCAAATATATATATATATATAATATCGGATCCTAAAACTAACTATTGCAATATTCTTTATTATAATTGTATAAATACATAAATTTTCCAATATTGCAGTATTATTTTCGTTAATATTGACCTCATTAGTAATACTTTTAAATAATAGTACTTAGATAATTTATAGCATCTCTCTACAACCATTTTTACTGTTTATTGGGGCCTCTTTATCTTTTGTCTCTTTTACGAATGCGTAAGTTTATTTCTTGCATGTTCAGGATGACTGGCAGAAAATTATACACTAAGTATTAATATGTACGTCTTGCACATTTTTTTTGTCTACTATACCCATATAAAATAACTACTTCATTTGAAAAAAATAGTCTGATTTTTATTATATTTTACCCAATGTTAATGATAAATTATTAGTTAAAAAAAACTGACTACTCACAAAAAATACAGAATTTCCCTCTTTTTTGGAAGTCTGTTGAAAATGCAGTTTAATCGGCGCATTCGTTTTAGCATGAAATACAATCAATACAATCAATCCATCAATACATCCAAACCACAGATTACAAAGCCTAGTCTTTGATCCAAACAGACACATGATTTGAACAGAGATTTTTTCTGATTGCTTTTGAAATAAAATGCTTTGCGTGTTACCAATATACCGATTTTATCTACCGACTTCCAAAAAGAGGAGGTAGGTACTCAATTCGACTGTATGTTTTTTTTTTTACTTTAGTTACCTCATAACTTTCGATTGGGTGAACCGATTCTCTTCCCGTGTGGTCCCATTTAAAATTCATCGAATTCGGTTCAGTACTTTTTGAGTTACACTCCAATAACTGAATAGAATGGAAGTCGGTATTAAATTTTTCAAATTGTACTTGTTTAATACGGAATCCACGGAACTAAGAGCCCAAAGAAGAGTCGCCTCTATGAAATCATCATCGAACACTTACCACCACCAGTTTCCCATGCTTCGGGTGCCTTCTAATCAGCAGAGCGGCGCCATTCTCCTCGTCTTGGTACAGATCACCGAACTCCTCTTCATCTTCCTGTGGACAATCATCTTATTAGCTAGAACGTAAAACAATAATAAGCTAGTAGTTCTGCAAACAGTAGACCTCGCGAGCACATAAGTAGTCTTATTAGCGGCATTTTTTCGGAGTAGGTACTTCACAACCTATTATCTCGGAAAACTCTCGACCAATTATGCCCACATTCGCTATTCCTCTTTAACGTAAAACGTTAGGGTCAGCTAAGAAACAAATTCCACTAGATGGCGCTGTTTTCTTGATAATTGCATATTAATTTATTTTAATGAAATATGGGAGGATTAAATAAGAATGCTTGATTTTGCGCCCTTTATCTTTATTTATTAACACACTACAAACATAACTGAAACTATTTATTACTCGGATTTCGAGAAAATGGATAATAATTCTCAATTCTTGTTATACCACAGATTACGAAATAGTACATAATCCTTAGGCACGCACACATACAAATTAAGAATTTGTAGTAGCTATTTAACAAATTCGTCCGTCTCACAGAGTTCCCATTAGCCTATCCGTAGAAACGTTTTCGCATGGGAACAAAGGTGCATGGTTCGAACCTGGGCTTATCGTGTTATTTTTGGCATTTATGTTTTAGTTTTTTGAGAAACCTTTATTCGTCATTTTAGATAACGATATGAATAGATACTAATATTATCAGTGACATTCTGATATACCTAAGCCTCAACCTGAATTAGATACCTATACTTTATTACCCTATGTCTTTTCTGCTGCTGTAACAGAGCGAAGGATCGTCTTGATTTCGAGTAGTATAGGGTTCCGAGGGTGACTAAGGTTACTTTTTATACAGACGTAACACGGGCGAAGCCGCGGGCAGACACTTGTGTAATAAATAAAAATCTACATCATTTCAATAGTGTATATTCATAGATCTAAGCACTTAGCATTTTTTTTAACCCTTAGAATAATTTCTGGTAAAACACATTTTTTTAAAAATGCTACCAGTTTCGGGACCATTCCAGCAATAAAATCTTCATCTCGTTCTATTTCTATTACTTTTATGGGTTGTTCTGGTGAGATGTAGCACACAAAGTAACATTTTTTCAAGTTGGTTACCCGCAGCTGACCTTGCACCTGCAAAAATATATTAGTTTCCAGAATTGCAATAAATACTGTACCTACATACTTTACTTATACAAAGGCTACTATTTATCCTGAAACAACTTGGGCAGCCAGTAGTTTCTAATTTTATATTCATGGTTATATCCAATATCACAATTTGATACTTTATTGAGCAATTACCTGGTAATAATAATTATGATTTTTATTCATTTCCAATTTTCCATCTTTCAATACAAGTGGGAAATATTTTTTTTCCTGTGCAGCTCTTTCAATATTCATATCCAGCCTGGCCAGTGAAGGAAAGCATTTTATTTCAAGAATTGCTTCTTCATTTATCACCACCCCTGAAACAAATTTCACATTACTTATGGCATCAACAAAATTTATTTTATATTATACATCTTTGTTACAAAATTGTTGCATATTTACCTTCTGGACTTGCTCCCAAAAACCCATATTCCTCGTCTATGAATAAGCCAGATGTACGAACTGATTTATTGTAATTTTCATATATGAAATTGAAAACTGTCAAAACGTCCGAACCAGTGTTGCTAGTGGCAGATAGTCAAAAGTAACTCGAGTCATCTAATAAGTACCTATATCAGGCAAAAAACTCACTATTTTAGCACTCTTTTATTTGGGTTTTTGTGTTTCAAGGTCATTAATTAATATAAGTAATTTTGGAATAAGCATAACAAGAGTCGATAATGTCGCTGGAAACAAAAAAATCTAAGCATTAGGTAGCTTCCATTTTTTTACATCAACAGTAAAATAATATACCTAATGAAGGTTATGGTAATTACTAATTTTGTGCAAAAACACTCAACTAATACATTTCGATCGGAAGTAGTGCACAAACGTAAAAAATAACTAAAATAGCTAACAGCTCGAGTCTGGTAACACAAAGACAGCAGAACTGAGTGGAAGAAAATGAATTTATTTTATGTCGCACAGAGTGGCAACGTCGCGTTCAAGCCGTGATATAGCGCGGTCCTACTCTCGCAGAAACTCTACTAGCACGCACCATCTGACAACGTAGCTTACTTGCACTGTCAAGATATTATAACGTACAATAATAATGTAGCTATATGTATAAAATTGAACCACACAAACGTAAAATCAGACGATTTGGCGATGGTAAAACAATAAGATAACACGCTGATGTTTAACTATATCATTGATTTGCGCAAATATGAGTACAAATTAGGACAATGTTAACTCACAATAACTTTAAATTCGCTCCAGAGAACTCAAAAATGCGTAGTTTAATTTGTATGGAAAACGTTTAACCTTAAGGTCAGGTACCTATTGTGTGTAAGTACCAAATTTTATCAAAACCAGTCGGTAAATAGCGCCGCAGTAAACTTCCCCCTTGTTAGGAATAGTACCCACTTAAAACCACAAACGACAAAAAAATATGATAATAGTAGAACACTCATACCAAATTACGTCAAGATTGAAAAATGCGACCTGTACAGGAAGTCAAACGAACAAGCTAACAAACATACGGACAGAGGAAAGTCAATTTAGCCAGTTAAAGCAGAGACGCATCGCTCAGTCGATCAATCAAGTAGGGCCCTAATAGTAAGGACTAAGTCTGTCTATAACAATTGCGGACTCAGAGCATATATATTGAATCGCCATGATAGCCATCAGAAAGTTTAAATGGAACATCGAAGGTCGAATTATAAAAGAGAAGATTGAAAATTGATTAGAACTAGGTAAGTACACAGTCTACGCTCTTACCTAGTTATTAGTTCGTTGTAAATTCAAAGTCAAAATCATTTATTCAATTTAGGCATCAAAGACGCACATATAAACGTCAATTATTCATCATAATGTACTTTAAAGACTCTACCGCCGCGTTCCAAAATATATAGAGCCTACCGAAAAGAAGCGGCAAGAAACTCGGGGCCATTCTTTTCATATAGATGTTTACAATGTTTCTACTTAGGTACTACTATTATTACATTTTATGAGTGGCAGAATGACAGCTTGCCAGAAGTGGAGTATTCCAAGCATCTTTGTCTTCTATATAGTGTTGAACTTTATAATAAGGTTTTTTATTAAAACGTTTTTTTACAGTTAACTTTAATTTTCCCTCTGTGAGCTCAGTTATGTGCTTTGGGATTTTATTGTAAAAACGCACACAATTTCCTAGGAATAACTTATTAGTCTTCGCAAGTCTAAAACTAGGTGTAGCTATGTAATTAAATTGGGTCATGATTATAAGTACAAATCCATATTTATCATCCATACCATAACATTACAAATACAAAAGTAACTTTGTTTCTTTGTTTGATACCTTTTCACGACTAAACAGCTGAATGGATCGTAATGAAATTTGGTAAAGAGATAGATGTATCTGCGGAGAGGGATAAAGGATATATAAGGAGAGGGATAGATTATATCTCTGGGGAAGGGTATAGGATATTTTTCTTCTAAGATCACCAACACCGGTGAAACCGTGGGGCACAGTTGATATATTGATTGTATGGAAGTTTGTTACTCATTCACGCGAAAACTACTGAATGGCTCTTAATAAAATTTGGTACCTATGTAGACAGATGAGGCGCTGGTATGGATACTTTTTATAATCGTCATCATACATCACCACGCGGATGACACCATGGGGCACAGTTAGTTGTTTATATAACTGAGTCACACATAAAGACAAGTTTATCTCGCAATCGAAGGCAAACGCACAAAAATGTCGAACATTTTAATTGCACATATTTTTCCGTAAACCATTCGCGCCAACTTTTTTTATTTGGGCATACAATGGGCGGAAGAGATCGAAGGTTTTTTCATGCTTGACAAAAATTTCCCATGTTCGGGCCAACTGTTACTTAATTGAATTTTATGGCCTCGATTTTCGGGAGTGTCGAATTCATGTTTAATTAACATTTATGGTAGCGCATTAAGGGGAGGGGCTATCTATTCAAAATAGCATTCATAAAGAGACATAGGTATGTATATATAGCTTATTTGAGTTACTGCCGGTGCCAATAACCTATCTATCGTCGGTTTACCCTAGTTTGGCACTATTCGTATGACCGTTACGTCAAAATTCTATCGGTGGTAAGTAAAACTGTGGATATATAGAATATTGGCCCGTAACTCCGACTAATGGGGGATCCCAGTTACGGGCCAAATGTTCGTCCAAACCCAACTCATACCTAACCGGCTTTTATTATTTGTTGTTTTCGAATAAGTTTTCACTATAATGACAGCAAGCTTTACTCTTATATTTATTAACTGCAGTTTTTATAAAAAAACAGTTGAATGAAGTATATGTTAATTAATTTAATTGTGTGGGGTATAAATTTAGATTTTTTTTATTTGTTGGCATAGCCACTATAGTAAAAAACATACATATATTAAATGATACTTATTTAACCAGCTGCCTATTACAGACAGCCCTTGAAATGTAGAACAGAGTATAGGATTATACTCCTAGTAATGGCGGAACTTTAAAAACACAAGTTTTTGCATGCGCTCTAAGGAACCTATTACTTACGCCCATCAACCAAAAAAATAAGACACAATATAACTATTAATACATATTAACATTTAAAAAGTTATAGTTGTCTTGATTCACTCATCATAGTTCGGTATCTTATGTTTAACGTTTTCACCCATACCTCATATAATACAATTCTAGTGAACTCCCTGTGTCGCGGTAGGAATGGACACACACACACACATACACACACACACACACACACACACAACTAATGACAAGATCCAAGAACACAGAACCAACATTGCAGCTCATCACACAAATGTTTGCCACCGGCCAGGAACCAAGCCTGAGTCGGGCCCTGCGCTTCAAAGCTAGGGTCACTGCCAACTCTACACAGGGCCGTATTGTTTTGATGAACATTGTTGGAATGAATGGTCACAACTCCATGTTCTAAAGTATTCTACAGATAAATAAGAAACTACTATGTTTAAAAAAAAAACAGCTTAAAACTATACATTAATTATTACGCCCCGTTGTTCTACCCATGGGGAAAATATGTACTCGTAGCATTTTCTACCGACTTCCAAAAAAAAGGAGGAGGTACTCAATTGGACTGTATTTTTTTTATGTTTGTTACCTCATAACTTTCGACTAGGTGAACCGATTCTCTAAATTTTTATTTTAAATCTGGTGCTTCCTAATTCTGGTTTGATTTACAACTCGATTATTTTTCTACAGACTTCCAAAAAAACGACTACTCACTAAGACTGTATGTTTTTTTATGTTTGTTGCCTCATAACTTTCGACTTTTCGACTGGGTGAACCGATTCTCAAAATTCTTTTTTTGTTTGAAAGATGGTGCTTCCCGTGTAGTCCCATTTAAATTCGGTCCAGTAGTTTTAGAGATACACTCCAATAACTGAATAGAATGGAAGTCGGCATTAAACTTTTCAAAATATACTTGTTATTATATGATTTATAAAGCACTAACGCCTGCACTAACGCCTGCCGACGGCGAACCTCGGTGGCCTAGGGGTTATGGCGTCTGCGCGCGTGTTTTAATCCCGTCCGCCCCGTGTATTTTTCTCTTTACCATAGTAAAGTCTCGTATATATGCATCTCTTACGCGTTAGTGATAGAACTATATATATATAACTTTAAATAGAAATATCTCCACTGCAAATTTTAGGTGCCGATCCTCCGTCACCTGTGCAACGCTGTTGCGGGTCGTTATCTCACTAATATTATAAATGTGAGAGTTGTATGTACATGGATAGTAAGTATTATGGATGTATGGATGGATGGATGCATGAATAAACGTTTGTTACTCAATCACGGCAGAACGGCGTAACGGATCTGATTGAAATTTGGCACAGAGATAGATTATAGTCTGAAGAAGCACATAGGCTACTTTTCATCATCATCCTCTATCACCACGTGGGTGAAAAAGCCTAAAACCTGCACTTCGCCACTACACCAATACCAAGCGAGCAAAGCCGCTGGCGGGTCAGCTAGTATAAACATATAATAAAAATGTGACGGTCTGTACATTGAAGATAATATGAGATAAAATATCATTGAGACTTTTATAAACGAAAATAGAATGAAATAAAAATATTATTAGATATATTTGTCTGTTTGTCTGTTTGTACGTTTGTGCACGCTAATCTCAGAAACGGCTTATTCGATTTAGATGTGGTTCACTAACATATTGTGGTAAGCTTCACTTAACATTTAATATTAACTTAATTGACTACATAATAATGTCTCAGTATTAAGTATAAACTTAATAATTAATTCATTCGATAGCTAATTAACACACACATGTATAAATATGTCTTGTCATGCACGAACTCGCGCGCCACATACTTATCCTTTGTACAATTGGCTCTTGTGTCGGGCTCCCAAGATACGGCTTAGCCTAGTTTGGGGCCCTCAGGGAAAGTTAGTTGGGGCTCATATTAAGTATTTAAGCTATATCATGTTAAGTATTTAAGTTATACTGTATATACCTTAATAAGATGTATTGAGATTGGTAAATAAAAATTAAGTGTTGTCATGTCATTCGGTTCATAGATAAAAAGTTATTGAAATTTAAAGAATAACTCTCTCGCCACTACACCAAGATCAAGCGAGCGAAGCCGCTGGCGGGTCATCTAGTAATATTATAATTTTGGTTTGCATCGAGCCATGAGTCTCAAGGCTCCACTGGCACAGTGTCACCTTCAAAAATATACAGTCACATACCAATTACCTATGTAAATGACGTGCACACAGATTGCAGACGTTGACAAAATATAAGCGCAAAAAATGTCTTTTTGTTTCCAAACTAGATAAAGTTCAATAGCCACTGGCATGAAGCTAAGTTAGTTTAGCTTACTTGTATACTTAAGGCAACAGAGTGTTTATTTATTCTATTTGCAACTTTGTGATTCAAACAAATTGAAAAGGTCAGCTCAAGATGGCGGTATGGCAAGTTAGAGGGATTGGTGGATTGGGTATTTGAGACAAATAAATGTTATAGATTTAAGGTTTATCAATTTGTCTGTATCTATGTTATAACTGTAAATGATCTTGAAGCATTTACATAAAATATGAAGATAAATAAACTATTATTTCAGCTAAACGGTTATGTTATGATGCACGATACAATAACGATATTGAACTTAGTAGAAAACTATATCAGTCAGACAAATAAAATTAAAAACAAAAGTTTTTTTACAATATAATCTTATGATTATTTATGGCTCACTAATTTGTGGTCAAACACGTAATTTACTTATGTACTTTTATCACACCTGCATACGAACTATTCATTAAAAAAGCGAGCCTTTAAACCATTCAAGCTATTTCCATGATTTCCTCTCAACGACTCATGATTTTCAAAGCTGCTCTTCTTCAAACAGTTGATAATACTCGTAATATACATTAAATACGTAAAACACATCCATACAATTAATTTCTCAACAAAGCAGACTTGTTTCCAAATTTGAGATCAAATACAAAATACTTACTGCGATATTATATAATAGGTAAGGTACTGCAAATACTTAATATATTAAAGACTTATTGGAAAAAAGCGACATGTCACTGCTGGACCTACTGCATTTTCCGTATTCATGTAACATCTTACGGGAGTTAAGAGTTTAGTTTAAAAAAACTTGCATGCGTGTGAAATGGCTAAGCTGTGCGGGCCTGCCACGAATAACTGCGTGAGTGTAACGTAACGTGTCGTTCACGTGAAACATTTCGAACTGTCATTTATCTGAAACTCGTAAAGATAATAGTTTGTACGCCGAAGCGTGACGTGTTGACGGTTACGATACGAATACTTTTTCGCAAGTTGTTTGTGCTACTCTGAACAGTTTTGACGAATTAACTTTACGCTCTTATGTGACATACTAGAGGATATGCTTTGTACACGGGTGCGTCGTGGTCAGTGGTTCGAATTCCCGGATTAGAGCTTTCGGTGAGAATACCTAAGTAACATCGGGATTTTCTACATCATGGTGCAAGCTCTCAATCCCAATAATCTTCGTGGTCTCGCTTCGTCACAGCTGCCAGAACATATTCCGGCATTCGTCCCAGAGAGCCAGTCGCAATTATTGACCTATAGTTACATCTTCTTCGAAAACCCTTATAGTTGACCACGGCCAATTTCTTCAGCATATTTTCCGCAATTTTACATCTAAACTTTAAACCTAAAAACTTACTGCGACATACATCAACACGCAACGTAACTAAGCATCGTTAACGATGGAGATTGGACTACAGCATACACTTTTTGTGTGACAACATAGAATGCAGCAATTTTGTCATCGCGCCACGTGATCGTCCGTGGGAACAATTTAAACATGAAACAAATTATGTATACAACACGTATTAGCTGATGGTTTTTGTGTATGGTGACTTGGGGCTTAGTTGAGGTAATAAACATATTTTCTACCGACTTACAAAAAGGAGGAGGTACTCAATTCGACTGTATTTTTTTTATGTGTGTTACCTCATAACTTTAGATAGGGTGCACCGATTCTCGAAATTATTTTTTTGTTTGAAAGCTGGTGCTTCCCGTGTGGTCTCATCTTAATTTAATTTTCATCATATTCGGTCCAGTAGTTTTTGAGTTACACTCCGATAAGTGAATAGAATGGAAGTCGGTATAAAATTTTTCAAATCGTACTTGTATCTGGAGATCTTTGGCCTGTTTTTAAATAAGCAGCAAAGATCCATACCTACGCGAAATTAATCTACAAAAATATTTTTTTATTTGGACTGCTGGGATCTAGAAGTTAAAGTATATATTGAGAGTTAATTTCTAGCTGATACTACATAACGAGTTATGTTTTAATCGACTTAGAAATGGAGGTTCTATGTTCGAATGTATATTTTTTTATGTACGAGTATGTTCACCAATTTCTCCCCCATTTGCGGCCGATTCTAAAAGTTCTTTTTTTTGGAAGAGTATACTTTCGAGATGGTCCCATTGAGATTTTATGAAATTCAGTCAAGCGCTTTTTGAGTTACACTCCGATAAATAACTTGTTGGAGTCGGTACCATGATAGTTCAAAAGTACCTATTATCACAATATTGTGCGCGTGGTACCAACTTCGACAAGTTATTTCACACTTTTTAGTGTTGGAAGTCGGTTTCATATATATTTTTTTAATGATTATTATCAAGTGATTTCATGTGCAAGTCGCATGGGCAAGTTGTGCATCTGACTATAAAGTTCTGTCTACACGAAGCCAGAAGTACTTCTTGCTAGCTTATGTTCGGGTGACACGAGGCTAGTTTTTCAAGCCAGGATAGCAAGATAGCGGCACTAAGCTAGCAAGCTAAAACTTCTGGCTCGTGTAGTCAGAACTAGCGGACCATGCTTGCCCAATAGATGCAATCCCACTTAGAGTTCTAAGCTGAAACTTCGCTGGGTATCCTGAGACGTTCATCATCATCTCAGCCGTAACACTGCTGAATATAAGCCTTCCTATATATTTCCAAAAGGACCGGTTGGAAGCAACCTGCGTCCAGCATTGTCCTGCGACCTTTATCAGCTCGTCTCTCCACCTTGTCGGTGGACGATTTACGCCCCGCTTGCAGTCCGTGGTCTCCATTCCATGGCCTTCCAGCTTCATACTAAGCATGCAATCGTGCATGGTCTATTGAAATACTGATTATCAGTATTGGTATGATGAAACGAGGAACTACATCTTGAAGAGTGTGTCATAGGATATTTATCTCATGATCTATTCCATTGGTGTTTGCGTATCCTTCGCATAGTTATTTCACGTGCCAAAGTGCTATTCTACTATAATACAGTAGTCCTGGCAACACTGCTGCTTGGGTATACAATATCTGGAAAGGCAGTGGACCTACCAAAAGGGAAACCTACCACCTGAAATAATAATAATAATAATCTTTATTTGGTACTTTAACTATAGATTAATAATGCGATGTGTTCATCGGCGATGACGACCGCCAAAGTTTTGAAGGAAAACTGTGTTGCGGTCATTAACGCCCTCATATTTAGTAACTACAAGTAGGATATACACTTAGTTCCACAGAATACAAAAAACCTGGTCACAATAACATATTTTAACAATGTAAAAATTTTAGATTATATTAAATGTGCATTTATGTGAGTGTATGAGTGTATGAATGTGTAAGGGTGTGTGAGTGAGTGTATGTGTACGTGAATAGATGTAGAATAAAAGTAGAAACAGTCAAGTAATTAAATTCACAAGCTTTTCAGTTTCATCGTATGTAACTGATTGTAGCCATTTTCAGACCCTAATGGGGATAAGTGGAAGAAAAGGTCACAAATCCCCATTGATGGGGATTGTCAATGGGGATTCGTGGAATAACCCTTCTATAGTTGGTAGATAACCTTCTATACGGATGTTTGTGACTCGATCCTTAAAACTTCTTATTACGAACGGCTTACACGCTATACACCATTAAATCTATAGCGGTGATGTTTACATAATTATAAATGTTAAACTTTGTTATCACAATATCATGAGATAAATATCCTATGACAAACATGAAGATGTACTTCCTCATTCCATCATCCCAGTACTGATCAGTATCTACGCACGATTGCATGCATAGGTATGTTATTTGCATATGGGCATAAGTTCTTTTGTGTCGTTATAGCTTCTTATTATAGGTACTTATAGTTCCTACGCATGGCTTCGTCCGCGATTCTTATAAACTACCCGTTAAATCAGATTGAAAGAGCCTATGTCTTAATACACTCAGTATAAGCTAACTCGTATACTCAGAAGCTAACGTTGGATGCAGGCCGCTTCCAACCGGTTCTTTTGGTAATTTGTGGGGGAGGCATATGTTCAGCAGTGGACGTCCTACGGTTGAGAGAGGATGAGGAAGCTAACTCTACTCAAAATTTATGATGCGCGTTAACGTACTTCAAACGAGATTCAGTCGAGATTTAATCTAATCTGCGGCGTCGTGTGTGCGTATAAAATACGCCGTGTGCTTAGACTCTAATATATTGATCCGTTTCAGCGTTAAGAAGTGTCAAACACTTTATGCATTGGCAAATAAAGTGTCAAACTTTATTTGCCAATGTATAACTTAGATATTTTCAAAAAAAGAAAACACCTTTATAATGGCTATTACAATTTATAATAAATTACCCTTAGATATAAAGACATTATATAAAAATAAATTCAAACAAAAGTTAAACTCTTGGTTACTGGAAAAATGTTTTTATAGTATTAATGAATATTTGAAGTTTAAATAATTGTATGATATTTAATTTATTTTAATAATGTAATTTTGACAGACTATTTTAATTTATAATTGACATTTTATTAAGTAGTAACTCCAGTAGATAATATTATATTGTTGTAATGTTGATAACGAAGTGGATAGAAATATGAATATTGCACACCTCTAAAGGGGTAAGTTGTATGGACCATTTGAATGATTCATAATTGTTATACCTGTACCTACCTACAATTTGTAATGATAAATTTTGAATTTGAATTTGAATTTGAACATATTATACTTACACCACCAGACCCTCACTCACACATACTTTGTCATTTATAACATTATTGTGGTAAATTGTACTGCACGAGTGTTAGTAATCGCCTGTGTATGTGTTAAGGCGCGGTCGTACCCTGATAATAGTAAAAAGCAGAATCTTTAAACATCGAGTGTAACGAAACAGTTCGATAATAATCTAAGAAACAAAAACGTAGGTTAGAAAAGGAACAGGCAAAGAGTAATAACCGAACAGAATTCATAAATATTACTCGCTCTCTGCAGAAAAAAATCCTAAATAGGTGCATAAAAATAAACTTTCACGTCCATACTCTCAGAATTTTCAGCGATAACACTATATTATTTTTTAGGTAATACATAGCCAACATATAGTACTAAAGTAGTAACCAGCAGTTTTTTTAATTGTGTTAGTATATATCGAAAGATATAAAGAAAAATTAACGCATTTTCGCATTACATCGTCCAATGTAACAAGCGATTTGCAACCTTACGTAAAGCATCGTAAATTATTTTAAAATTGGGGTTTGACCGCGTCTTAAGATGTTTTGTTACACTTTACGCTGAAATGGTTTAAGAATTTGTTTAAATTTGTACTATAGATATACCAGGTTTTTAATTCACGTAGATTAATACTTTATATCCAAACAAACAAGTGTCTAAACGCAGCACGAGACGAGCGAGTGTCATTGTTCTATCAAAGACACGAACAAACTATGGCAAAAAAATGGTTACTTTTGAAGGAGCACAGCTTTTTAATAAAATACCCTCAACTATAAAAAATGCTAGATCATTTAGCACTTTTAAGGTTCAATTAGCCCAGTACATAATTAACAATAGCAAATCACTTTAATAAAAACATTTGTCAAGTGTTTGTTATGATAAGTGTAAATAAGACGAAACGACGGTCAAATTTATTTATGTATAATATTGTTCTCATGTAAGTGATGTTAATCTTTTTTGAGAATAAATTTCTTTAAACCTAAACATATATCGTATTTCTACCGACTTCCAAAAAAGGAGGAGGTATTCAATTCGACTGTATTTTTTATCTGGGTGAATCTATTCTCAAAATACTAAATTTTAGTTTGAAAACGGGTGCTTCCCGTGTAGTCCCATTTAAATTTCATCAAATTCGGTCAAGTAGTTTTTGAGATACACCCCAATAACTGAATAGAATGGAAGTCGGTATAAAATTTTTCAAATTGTACTTGTTAACAGCAACGTTACAAAGTGCTTACTGTTAACTTATATTGCTATCTGCAAACATAATACACTTAAAAGTTTTTAAACTGATTTAATTCTTGCATTAGTGACCATTAATGCAGTAAGACTTAACTTTGGAAACGGAGTATTTACCATGTATCTACGAGCTCTCTATGTTTCGGCACAGTTGCATTAAGCACCATGTTCACGAGTAAACTTGTGAATACCTATGGTGTAGGCAACTCATACATGCACTATACACTACATGGTAATGGCGATTCTAAAGATAATTCATGTAATTGATACTAGTTTATTAAGACTAACATTAAGAGGAAAGATTTGTATGGAAGTATGTTTGTAACGAATTGGCTCAAAAAAGACTGGACCGATTTCAAAAATTATTTCACCATTGGAAAGCTACATTCACCCTTAGTAACATAGGCTATATAATATTCATCATCGTCATCCATCACCACGCGGGTGAAACCGAGGAGAGTAGCTAGTTTGTTATAACGCACATAAACTTCAGTGCCACAAGATGATGAGATTAATGTCCTACAACAAACAGTTAAGATACAATATCAATAATACATAAATAAACCATCTTAATGTACTGTACGTTACTTCCTTAGTCCATCATTCTGACACCGATTGGTATCATGATTGGTATCACGATTGCATGTTTAAAAAACACCCTTATGAACCTAATTGACGAAATACTGACAATTTTGAGAGTGGTAGCTTCGTGATCGTTTTTTTTTGTTTCTTCGTTATTGATTTCTTTGGTGATTGAAACATTTACTGACGATTAGCACATTCCAAATTGAAATCACTTTAGACCCTAGGGATAACAAAGCTATTTTGTTTCCAGTTTACGAGGAACAAACCTTTTCGATGTGATTAAACAAAACTTCATTCTCATCTTTTTGTTGTTTCATACGCTTTACCACTTGCATAAAGTGTCAGCTCAGATCAGATTACAGGGCGCACGTCGGTTTATATCTCGACATGTTTCTGTAAAGCTCAAGTAAGACGCTAAGTTATGTGCTTATTCACGCACGACGCCTACGTGAAGGCATTGCTGGCTGGTTGGCAAAGTCAGTAGCAACCCTGCCTTCTGAGCCGCTGCTCCCGGTTTCGTTCCAGGGGTTTCGCTTAACA
Source organism: Selenia dentaria (assembly GCA_917880725.1). Classification (NCBI taxonomy): domain Eukaryota; kingdom Metazoa; phylum Arthropoda; class Insecta; order Lepidoptera; family Geometridae; genus Selenia; species Selenia dentaria. The sequence goes on along the minus strand of OU862897.1, from coordinate 11,624,127 downwards.
CTGGTCAGTTTACTTATTCCTCAGTATCGCTAATTAATCAGTTTCCTTATCGGATGATTTCTCGTCATTTTCCCAATTTGACACTTAACTAGGTTAGTTACCACTTGTCCCTATTGCAGTGCAGACGGTGGGCAGTTGGGGTAGTGAGGCCATCGGCTTCATAAAAGAAATTGGCCGCCGATCGAGGGATAGAGGCCTTGACTCCCGTTCCGGGTCGTATCTGGTGCAAAAACTGGATATAGCGATTCACCGAGGAAACGCTCCTAGTGTCGCAGGGTCATTTGCTCCATGTACGATGCGTACATGGGATGGGTTATTATACTAGTTTATTATTAGGCATGACATAAATTATTTATTAAATTTCGTAATCAAGTAGGTCGGTTTGTTTTTTCGTCATTTTCATTATTAATTTTCGCTCTTAATTTTGTTACTTCATCAGGGAGTCACTTTGATGAATCAATATAAAAAAAAATTTTCGTGCTCAGCCTACTGTTGTCTCCCACTGTGTTGGTTATATTTTTTAATTTTCTTTTCATCATCATCATCATCATCCATCACCATGCGGTTAAAACCGCGGTGCGCAGCTAGTAATATAATATTATGAATGCGAAAGTTGGGAGGATGATGTGATTTGATTGACATTGTGATGATACTCAATCACAATGATATTATATTAAAAAGAAGTAGATATGGTACTCACGTATAAATAAGGCACGATATATGCTACCCGTCATAGAACAACGTCTAAGAACCTCAGTAAAATATGTTCTTGTATGCGCGAAAGCTGGGACAACATTGACTTCACGTCAGTTCTAACATAACGTATCTACCTCTTTTTAATATAAGATCATTACTCAATCACGCAAAACAGCTGATTGTATTCGGATGAAATTCGGTAATTAGATAAATAAGACACTGCAATAACACAACGGATACTTTCATTATCATCCACCATCACGTGGATGAAACCGCGGAGCGCAGCTTAAAATAAACGCAAAGCCTGAAGAAGACAGACCATATTATTGTTTTTAATTTATGTCATGCATGTGGATGATGTATGTATGTACGATTGCATACGTGAGACGATGCCGCCCTTCTGATTAAGTAAGGTTTACGTGGACGCTTAGAAACTCGGTGGTTTGATTCTACGAACAAATATCAAGGATATTTTTTTCCTTTATAAGTGGACGAGTACGTTTGTACATTTGCCATTTCTCAAGTTATTTAGGTAAAAGTTCATAGTTGCATCAAGTGAGATTTTTGTTCAATATCAGCCAAGTCACTGTCACGAATCTGTCATTAAGTCACTATCCTGTAAGTCACCAAGGTACAAGGTTCATAGGTAAAAAGAAGTATTTTCTTTAAGTTAAGCTTAAAACATCTATCATCATTAGAATAGAATACAGAGTAGAATATACTTTATTTGCTTGAATGTAAGTACAATAGGTGTTTATATTAAATTAGGTGCTGACACATTTCACCAATTTAATGGCATGCAAAATCTTATTATATTATTAATTCACTAGAAATATCATGCAAAATGCAACACTCAATATAAATTACAAAATTACACATTATTAAAGTAGTCATTCAATGAGTAGAAACTGTGATGTAGCTGCCAGGATTTAAGCTCATTTTTAAATTTAGCAAATGGCATTTTCTTAATATGATTAGGTAATTTATTGTATATTTTTATAGACATTGAGAAACAACATTATTGGTAACGAGCAGTTCTGCAAGAATAATTATTTACTATTCGGTCTCTGTTCCAAGTATTTCGTGGGAAAACGTCACTCGCTTTCGAATACATATAGTTATGTTGCTTAACAAAGCACGAAATATCATTTATATATTGACACGGTAGTGGTAGTATTTTTAAATCACGAATAAGAGGTTTGCAAGAATCTAAGGGTGCAGCGCCGCAAATAGCACGGATACATTTTTTTGGGCTATAAATGCTCGTAAAAAATCAGTACTTCGTCCCCATACGATGAGTCCATACCTTAGGAGTGAGCCGACGTATCCATGATATGCCATTAGTGTGGTTTGTTTGCTCGTAGTTTTGCGTAAGCATTTTAATACATACACATAACTATTTATCTATTTACAAACTTTATCTATGTGCAGTTTCCAGTTAAGGTCAGAATCCAAAATTAGTCCCAGAAAATTCACGTGTTTGAAAGTTAATTTTATTAAAGTTTAGATATATAATTAGTTTAAAGAGTTTAGTTTTATTAATATTTATTTTTAAATTATTTATGTCAAGCCATCTAACAACGGAATTAATTGTATTGTTAATATCAAGTATATGATTGTTCATATAATTGTCATTTTTTCCGATGTAACTAAAATCGAGATGTCGTCAGCAAATAATACCGAATTATAAGAAGTTACGCTTGTTATGTCATTTATATATACAAGAAATAATAATGGACCCATGACACTGCCCTGAGGTACCCCAAACTTGTTTATTTTATATTCGGATTTAGAAGATACAATTATCTTTTTGTTGTTTGTTGATGTTATTTCTACACACTGTCGTCTATTTTGAAGGTAACACTGAATTCATTCAATTGCTTTTCCTCTAACACCATATTGATGAAGTTTGTTTAAAAGCAGTTTTTGTGATACGAAGTCAAAAGCCTTTGTCATATCAAAAAGCAAAGCTGTTGTAATAAGTCTCCTGTCTACATTTTCTAATATGTTATTAATTAAATTAAAAGCCGCCAATGTTGTGGATTTGTTCTTCTGGAAATCGTTTTGCTCCTGTCTTATGAGATCGTGTTTTAAGAAAAAAACATACAATCTTTTATGCATAGCTTTTTCGTATATCTTTGAAAGAATAGGGAAAAGAGCAATTGGCCTATAATTTTCTAGTATAGCTTTTTCACCTTTTTTATGAAGAGGCTTTATAATTGCTGTTTTTAAGCTATCAGAAAATAGACCGTGCCCAAATGATAGGTTTATTAAATAGGCCAGTATGTTACCAAGTTCTTCTTTGCAATGCTTGATAACTTTCGTAGCAATACCGTCCTCTCCTTCTGCATTTGTATTTTTGAGGCTTGCTATTATGTTTTTAACTTCAGTGGCTGACACTGGACTCAGAATGATGGAGCCTGTGACACACTTCGCATTAACATTATATGCAGAGATAAGCTGTAATAATTTTTATTTGTATTGTCTATCATTAACTTGTCCATGGAGTATTTTATTATCAGAAGGCTATAATTCAAGCCATCCAACATTATCTTCGGCTATATTTGACTCGACATTATCAATGAAATTACTTCTGAAATCCATTCAAAGATTATTATGTAATAGTTAGCTTAACCAATAGTTTCCATATTAAAGGATATGTTTTGTTATGGCCTGAATTTTTTTTAAATAGTACATAGTATAAAAACAAGCTTAACGTGCTGCTCCGACCGCAGTGGTCGCCCCGATCTTGCAGCGTAAACTCCCTGAGGATGGGCATCGGACATGCCCGAAACCTAGGTAGATAACATCGTCTAATTACGCCAGTAAAGTCAGTTTTGATATACATAAGTATAGAGTTTTCTTTGGTATTTCAGAAAAGTACTAACCAAAATAAAAATCAATGTAAGCAAAGAAAAAAAAACAAGCATTTGGTAGGTTACCTAAAAGTCATCCGATTAAGTACTATTGGTGAATATTTACAGTTGTTTTATTTTTATGCAAATGGGGACAGCAAATCGTACATTTGAGTAATTATACAATCAAAATTATCAAACCAACATGACTTTTAACAAACTTGCTCCATTAAAAAGCCATAATGCTTAAGCAAATCGGCACGTGTATATTCATCAAAAATAATATGCAAAGTTACAATAAGTGGCGGTTAAGTAACAATTTACATGCTTAATGTTAATTTTAAATGTATATTATGCATATTATTGTATCAGTTTACAGATATAAATTTAGGAGTGTCAAAATAAACAGTGAAGTTGGAATGGGTGAGAAGAAGAAGATTCCTTTATAATCATGTCATAAGCTAAACATAGTAAAAAGTAAAGTGATAATATAATACATATTCAACCAGTATCCAGAGAAACATGATTGCGCGATGGACCTAGGGTAATGTGGAGTGTTTCTTGTTTATTTTTAATAAACTACAGAACACTGAACTAGAGAAGAAGAGAAGAACTGGCACGCCTTCTCACAGGTCACTGCAACCTCAACTATCATCTGTTCAAGACTGGTGCAACGGACAGTCCACTGTGCAGAGGATGTTTGCAGAAGGACGAAACCGTGAGTCACGTGCTCAGTGCACGGTCACAGAAAGTATACGGAACACAACCGGACTGCTGGAGGATCAATATTATTCTGGAACGTCATCGGAATGCACACCACGAATATAATTGGAGCAGTTGTGCCAGCGACCTAGAGTAGTACTCCGCTACATTATTGAGTTGGGATGGCTCGGGTAGAGGCTGGCGGGGGAAATGCACAATACACCCCAAGCGGGACGTCAATGCAGGACATAGCGCCCCACACAGAATAAGAATAAGAAACTACAGAACTGACGCTCTGAAATGACGGGACCTGAATATAGCATTTTCGTGAATACTTTGTTGAGTTGGTAATTTGAGCCTTTAACATCGAGTAGAAGAATCGTATGAAACTTTACATGTTTTCATAATATTGATACGATTTATAATATTTGCAATTATTACAGATTTCAGCTTTATAGCTAGTAACCAGCCGTGCGATCCTCTAATGAGCTCACCGATGTCAAAAATACTTTATGAGATATCGCCCTCGAGACAACATAAGGTTGTTTTTCCAACGTTTCTTGTCATCTCGTCATTTGTTTCACGGATGTTGTCAAAGATGCAACAATGTTTGCTCTTACAGCCGTGCAACCCTGCGATTCTCTAAGAGCAAACATCGTTGCATCTGTGACAACATCCGTGAAACAAAAAGAAGGAAAAACAACCTTATGTACAAGGACGATATCACATAAAGTACTCGACATCGGTGAGCTGGTCGACGAACCATTAGAGAATCGCACGGCAGGTATACCTAGTCTGTGAGGCGGCTGGTACATACATATGAACAGACTAACAAATTTAATAGACATAGCGAAGCTATATCGTATGGTTCCTTTATGATTGGCTACAAATCTCTAAAAGATGGAGATAGCCTAGCATAAATACCTGCGTAAGTGTAACGTAACATGTCATTCATGTGTTCTATGGCAACTGTGACACAGGCAACTCATAGTTTGTACGATGAAGCGTGACAGGCTGACATTCGTAATTTTTAGTGAGACGTTCAGTAGACAACCTTCAGGCCGAAAATCCAAAATACCCTCTTACATAGAAAAATGTTCCCAGAAAAGCCTTTTCATCCACCGCCAGTAAAATATACACACATATGCAAATCAAACCTGTCAGAATAACATTTCCAGTAACCGTAAACCACTATTTATTAAAACATAATTATAGACACCTGTTTCTAAAAATGCTTATTTAAATTGCAAAATGGTAACGAAGATGTGGTCCGGTTATCAATTGACTTATTAATGCTTTGAAAATTCATATTATTATCAAATACTAGCTGTGCTCTGTGGCTCCACTTGTGCGGGAAACAAGATCTATAGGTGCATTTTACTAGGTTTATAAAAAAAAGCAAAAAAATAGAACCGACTTCAACACAAAAAGTGTGTAATAACTTATCAAAGTCAAAGTCAAAATCATTTATCCAATTTAGGCATTAAAGACGCACTTATGAACGTCAATTTTTCATTATAATGTACTTTAAAGACTACCGCCGCGTTCCAAAATATATAGAGCCTACCGAGAAGAAGCGGCAAGAAACTCGGGGCCATTTTTTTATATAGATGATTTTACAATGTTTTTACTTAGGTACTACAAATATTAGCTCCAGTGTGTTGCCTAAAACACACCTACAAAAGAGAACATAATAATGGTATCAGTAGGGCAAGACACGCTAAACTTTGACATCTTAGTACACGATTAGATAGATCCTGGAGTGATCAGTCCCAAGCTGTTTTATCTTCCAAGTATTCCGAAATTTTGTTATAACTTTTTTGACAGAGTTTGGTTTCAAAGTTGGTATGGTATCAACTTTACATTTGGTAAGTAATGGGCAGGCCGATATATCGCCGATTCTGATACAACCGATATCCAGCAGTTCGAAAATCAATAACGGTGGTTTTCCATATCTAAAAAGGTACCGTTTTGCTAATGACTCGTTACTTTTGACACTTTTTGTGTGAGACAACTGTCAAAAAGTAACGACTCGTAAGCAAAACGGTCCGTTTTTAGATATTGAAAACCGGGGTTAGTGAAAAGTATGCTTGCTTGTCAGATGTTATACCGCTGATCAATAATTTGCGAAAACTGGAGCCTTTCTCAAACATTTCTACTCATCCTGAACAAGAAGAGGTGGATGTAAGATGTCCAAATATTCCAATTAAACAAGATTCAAAGAACTATATCCGATATAACCCAAAGCTTACGCAAAAATACATTTCTTATCAAGTGTGTTCAGCTTATAGCTTAACAAAAATCTACCAAAAGATAACTTTGATAACTGACTTTATGTATTGGTTTATTTTATAACTATGTGTAAGTAATAAGTACTTTATTAATTAGCTTACTTACTAATTACTTACCATTTTGGTTGCTTAATAATATTTCAGATAAATACATGTTTTCTTTGAATTTTGATTGATTTTAAATTGAACTTATATTTCACACTTCTGAAAACTCGACTTTAGACATAATTAACTAAACTAAGTTATGCATAATAAATGCATACAAGATTCATTATTTATTTGAGTAATTATCTACTGAACCATCGATATCGGCATCGGTATCGGTATCGCTGATTATTTCCTACAATCGATATCGATTTCGTATCGGCTAAATGATGTATCGTTACATCCCTAATTCATACATTCTACCTACAAAGGCTAAGTTAGAAAGAAGAAAGATAGGTAGGTACATTAACTAATTTGCCATCTAACTTTTCCAGACTCCAGACTGCTTTGCAGTTTTTTTGTAAATAAATCCCAACAACTGTCCAACCCAGGACCCTGAGGTTCCTTAACAGCGCTTACACGACTACCAAGAGAGCGAAGCCGCTGGCGGGTCAGCTAGTAACTAATAATCTTCATAAAATTGTGCCTTATAATATATATTCTTTCTAATTAGTTTAACGCGTCATGTATGTTTGTTTCATTTATGTTTTCATGACAATTGATGCTGGCTAAATTGGAAAATTTTGGTAGATTTGGAGAACTTTACCTGCCTGTATTTTTTTTTCAAAGTTCTATTAAACTTAAAGGTATTTCAAATAACAAGTACAATTTAAAAAATGTAATACTGACTTCCATTCTATTCAGTTATTGGAGTGTAACTCAAAAACTACTGGACCGAATTTGATGAAATTAACTGGGACCACGGGAAGCACCAGCTTTTAAACAAAAAAGAATTTTGAGAATCTGTTTACCCTATCGAAAGTTATGAGGTACTTCCTCCTTTTTTGAAGTCGGTAGATAAGCATGCCACTAATCTTATATGCAGCTTAACATATTTGATTAAAACTTTCGTAAGTTAAACAAATTTTAAAGCGTAACCGATTTTAACTTACGTAATAAGCCGACGCATGTGCATGCGCGGACGCGGTCGGGAGCGCACGTACTCCGTGTAGAAGCGGCTCAGCCGTGCGATTCTCGAAGAGCAAACATCGTTGCATCTTTGTCAACGTCCGAGAAACAAATGACGAGGTGACAAGAAACGTTGGAAAAACAAGCTTATGTACAAGGGCGATATCTCAAAAAGTGTTTGACATCAGTGAGCCCATCGACGAACGCAACGACGAATCATTAAAGACATCGCACGGCTGAACGTCGCGACACCAGTCGAGTCCTACAAAGTCGGCTTATTGCGTAAGTTAAAATCGGTTACTAATCCGCTTAAAATATTTATCTATATGAGTTTATTGACTGAATTAAATTCCTATTATTATTATAGTTTGTTTACAATAAAAACCTAAGACTAGCGAAGAAATGGTAACGAAGTAATGTTTAATGCCATGTGTCTTGGATGTATTAATTCCAGTTTCTTACGTTTAACACTACTGACGAAACTCTAATGGAGAACATATCTAATATGTCACTAAAACAAGGTTTATTAATGCTTTTGATCAGTTATAAAAAGATAAGTCAAGCTGTTGTGAAAATAAATTAACATGTCGTATGTAACACCTCCCATAATCAGATAAGTTTTTGTGCTCTGATCATCTCTGACAAACAAACATCATAAGACAAGACTATAATATTATATATAATATACAATACATACATATATAAGATTATTACATATTTATATAGGTAGGTAACATGTCTTTAGGTTTCCCCCAAGGTCATTTTAGGTATTAATATGTAAATGTATAGTTTGTAGATTTCATCTTGTTCCTCTCTAGGGAAAAATGAAATAACTATTTTCAAAATACTCAAAGGCATACATACACACCCTTAAACAAAACCGGCACTAATGTGCATTGTAGTTATATAATTGTACCTATCTACCTAATGGCAAGGTTAGTCTTTTAATAGGCTAAACTAACATAAACAAGTACAATTTGAAAAAAAATATATCGACTTCCATTCTATTCAGTTATTGGAGTGTAACTCAAAAACTACTAGACCGATTTAATGAAATTTAAATGGGACCACACGGGAAGCACCAGCTTTCAAACAAAAATTGGAAGTCAGTAGGAAAATACATACAGACGACACAAAACCTCTTCCTTTTTTGGAGTCGCTTTAAATGCCTATGTTACTCAGAAATACTGTAGCATTTTTTCGATGGAATATTCTCTTTAAAAAAAAATTAGAATTTTGGGAGAAATCGGCCAACATACATTAAAATACATTCAGTCGAACACAGAACCTCCTCTCTTTTTGAAGTCGGCTAAAAATGAGTCTCTTGAAAAATTTTAAACGTAAATTAAATCATATTTTAACGCTAAATCTATTAGTGTACACCAAATTTCAAAACAGGTTGTGGCTCGTGTGGAGATGCAACGAATCTGTGTTTTAACCCAATTTCTGTCTAATTTTTAGAAATTATATTTCAGAGGAACTGTAAATAATATATTGAACGTTAAATAATTAGATGAAATGTTGGAAATTGTCATTATATTTTATAGTTTGTTTATGTCATTGAAAAAACGCGAAGATAACTTCCAAGCATCAGGTTCCGCGTTGCATTTGCTTTGGGACGCGCCTTAACCCGTTCAATACCAGTGACGTAAATTTACGTGCGTTTCATTCATAAATCTTTTGTTATAATTATCACGGTATAGGGAGGGTTAAGGAGGGTAGCTAGACACGGATACCAGAGACCGTAGCACAAACAATTTGCGAAAAAGTATTCGTACCTATAGTAAGCTTCAACGCGTCACGCTTCGGCGTACAAACTACGAGTTGTCTGTACAAACTACGAGTCACATTTGTATTACATACGTGACAGTTTCTACTGTGTATGTGAATGACACGTTACGTTACACTTACGCAGTTATTCGTGGTAGGCCTGACACTGAAGTGCTCTGCCCCCATGCTGTGGATTTCATCACTAAATGCGTACAAACTTCTAAAGAGGCCCAGTAAACCTAATGCCATTATATCATAATTAAACGCTCACCAAAACCTTTTAATCCGTTCTAAAACGTCGATGCCTCATCAATCAGCACTGTAGCACCTATATTAATTTATTCTAAATACAGAAAACCAAAGACCAGCCCGTATTGTACCGAACAAAAGTCATAAATTCAACCTATTTAACTTTACACCTGTCGGCGTTTTTGTACCATGTCACTGTAAGTATTTCCTTCGTTGTTTGTCAGAGCAAAGTGATATTGATTATTGTTTATTGAGCTAAAGTTCTAGCGTAGTCACAATTGTCGATAGCGTGTACGTAGAGACTCCTTTGGCTTTAGTGATGCAAATTATATCGCGAATTAAACATGATTTGGGCGTGATTTAATTATTAATAAATAAACAGTCGATATGAATTGCTGATGAGTATTGGAACTCAACTTTTGGATCATCGTTTTATTAATACATACGCAGAAAACCCAAGTTGAGGTACTGCCGTTGATAGGTAGTAGTTTTCATTAGGATTGTTATTAAGTCTTCGCTTTCGAAGGCTTATATTAAAAGCAAAAATGAATGGTGGAATCAGCCGAGGTTGAGCAATTAGGAAAAAGGTCCCTTAGAGGTCTGAGCGATAATTTTTAAACAATAGTTATTTTTTTATTTGAATTATTAAGACTGAACCAAAAATAACGTTTTCTAATTCCCATAAACTCAATAGATACAAGAAAAACAAGCATTTCCTTTCATTACACATTGGTGTAAATTTGTGTAGGCAGAGGGCCTCGTTCTTTTACCTTTTACTTAAAAGAGGATAAAAAAATAAAAAGTTATATAACAAAACAAGTACAATTTGAAAAATTTTATACCGCATTCTATTCCAATTATTGCAGTAGGTATATCTCAAAAACTACTGGACCGAATTTGATGTAATTAGAACCTGTAAATAGAACCACACGGGAAGCACCAGCTTTCAAACAAAAAAATAATTCTGAGAATCGGTTCACCCAGTCAAAAGTTATGAGGTAATAAACATAAGTCGGTCGAAAATAGATCGTAAAAGCCAATGAGCGTGTCTAAGTTTTTGTAATGCGTTTGAAGCTAATGAAGTATTTCATTATACTACATAAATATAATAATTAGATCAGTTAAGCTATAAAACAAAAGTTAAATATTTGAATGGCGCTATTACAAATAATTACGGTTCCAGGAAGAGTCAAAGTTTATTCAACATTATTGACAAAGATGTCATCATTTTTAACATGATATCTAAATTAGTGACTACGTAAGTGATGGGGAATCCTTTTTAAGCTCGATTTATTTTTGTCTAGTTGATATCAATTTTCATTATGTTTGAGTTAGTATTTTTTTAAAAATTTAATTTAATTTATTTCGGAACAACAAACAGCTACATTATACATGTTAAATATAGATGTTACATATATGCAGTCTTAAATAATAATGTAGCCAGCGGCGTTATTCACATCTAACATATTACAGTAAGAAGATGCTACTAGAGAACTACAAAACAGATTTCAAGATATATCATGACAAATTCATGACAGAATAAAGTTACAATAATGTGTAGCGATACAATTACAGTTGAAATAAAAACGTTAATAAATCAGTATTGGCAAGGTCTTCTTTCGAAAGCGATAGTGTTAACAATGTTTTAAAATTACATAAGGAACATGCAAATATATCGATTGTATCAAAAGATTTATTGTAAGACTCGACCATACGACGGATGGGCGAACGAAGTTCCGAATTCGTACGACAAGTATTAAGTGCGATAAGTCAAAGTTGTACAAGGTTCAACAGTCTAGGATAATACGTTTGCGCAGACTGTTACTACGATGTCCGCAGCTAAGGTAAATTTCCAGTCTGTGGCGATTTAACGACCGATGTTGGTTGTAAAGCGACTACGAGTATATATACTATATCGAGACTACGCCCCCTACTAGTGTCTCTCTTAGATCATTTTTGAAGTACCATACATTCGGCCTCGAAGTGGCCTCGTGTGATAATACTAATAAATTAAAGTTTAAGGAGCGCTGCAGGAAGTGAAATTACAAAGGGAATGAGACTATTTTGTAATAGTGCAGTCACATAGCTATACAACTTAAAACTCAACTTAAGGTTTGGGCGGCATTGCAACTATTATGGTCAGTTATGGAAAGTCAATTGGCTCACTTAGAAAATATATCTCATTTTTATCACATTCGAAAAGAGTTTGTTCCTCGTAAATAGGCAACAAAATAGTTCTTAATCCCTAGGGACTAAAAGTGATTTGAATTTGGAATGTGGATTTTGTAAGTAAATGTTCCAATCACCAAACAAATCAATCACTAACATTGTTTGAAAGCAAGTTGGTAACAGGCAGTAAAAACCAGCGCCGAATAAAAAAACGTCTGTTAAGATGTAAAAATATGCACGAAATACTTACACATTCTTCCTACGTTCGCATAGTAATTGCTTACTCGAATAATAGTTATATGTAGTTTAAAAAAATAGTGTCTCTTCCACGAACAATGAGAATGAAAAAATGTTACGATGCATTTCCCTATTTGTTCAAATATAAACATTAGGCTCTATAATTATTTCTATTATATGACTCATTGTTCCTATTTGTATGTAAATAAATAAACGTGATGTTCATATTAATAAGTTGCACTTACTTATTTACTTATATAGTACAATTTGAAAAATTAAATACGTCGGTATAAAATTTTTCAAATTGTTCCATTCTATTCAGCTATTGGAGTGTAACTCAAAAACTACTGTACCGAGTTTGATGAAATTTAAATAGGCCTACACGGGAAGCACCAGCTTTCAAACAAAAAAAGAATTTGGAGAATCGGTTTACCCTATCGAAAGTTATGAGGTAACAAATATAAAAAAAAAAATGAAATGAGTACCTCCTCCTTTTTTTGGCGTTCGAAAAAAAAGTCGGCTGAAAAGTACAGTTTCTACCTCGGGAGCAACACTGTTTTAAGCTCGAGTTGTGTACTTTGAATCCTTCGCGAATTAAAAATAGTGGTTTGCTCCCTAGGCACAAATGTACTAAATGTTGTCTTATTCAAAGGATAACAAAAATTTACTGTTTATAAATTGTTTTTGGGTAGACCGGTTCTGAAATAACAAAAACGTACACATTTGTATTGAAATAAATTTTTGTGAACGGTATCATTTTTATGTATATAATTTTGTGTGACGCACACACAAACAGAATAAATAAACAAAAAAACATAGAATAAGATTCCATCCTTTTAAATAATTAAAAAATATTATCAATATTTTCTAATAATTACCTTACACTCCCACTGTAACATTATTAAGTATATTATAAATTACGCAAAACTGGAACTTAATTTAAATCTAAAAATGACAAATATATTTTTTTCGATTTAATTAATTCAAATACATCTTAAACCCACAAAATCTTAAACAAACATGTTTCGTGATTTTTATTATCTGTTATAATTCACTTAATTAACTTAATTTAATGGCCTAATTAGTGTGCATTTAGTATTTAGAGTACGCCATCCATGCTGAATCGAATGCCAAGTTTGACTTGTGTCATGCATAGATTTGCATAGATAATCAAAATTAAGTAATCACAGAGTACGTTAGACCTTAGAGGACCATAGATGGTTAAAATAAACCTGACTAGTAAACACAACTAGCAAGCTCCATCAGTCCCTGAGCAGTGTATAGTGGAGGCCATCCGTCCGATCTTTCAGAGGTGGGTGAGGTGGTGATCTGGGTCGCTGACCTTCCGATTGGTGCAGGTGCTTTCCGGACACGGATGATACGGAAAGTATGTGCACCAACTCACGAGACGGGAGGCGACCCCAGCCTGTCATAAATGTGGGACGCCGGAGGACTTGGCGCTCCACATGCTGGAAGTGTTTGCTGCATGGGGCCCGCCTTTAGCACACGATTTCAGCGGAAATAAGCGGAGATCTCTCCGTACCGAGCGAGGTAATCTCCATGCTTGGCAGCGAGTGATAGTGGCAGGCGGTGGCCACCTTCTATGAAGCGGTGATGGCGCAGAAAGAGGTCGCGGAGTGGGTCAGGGAGAATGATATTTGAGCTGACCCGCTCCAGCGCAGACGGACCGGGGTACGGAGGAGCAGGTCGCACGCCTTCTTAGTGGGGTCACTGGTGGAAAGTCGAGGGACTGTCCACTGGCTTGCACGGCTCCACACGCCTAGGGGGTGGCCTTGATGAGCTACGTCACCCAGTCATGTGCTCTGAGGCCTGGTTAAGATCAATCCGGGCCTACCGCTGGGGCAAGATGTTGAATGCTAGCGCGACCCCATCGTAATTTTTAAACTTTCGCGATTTGAACACATAGTTATATTCCCATCGTGCCTCACATTGGCAGAGGACTGCTCACGGGTGTTTTTAGTGGGCCTGAGCCCCACACGCCCCCTTCCATCACCCCCATGGTGGAAGGAAAGTGCACAGCATTTACCTTCTTCAAAAAAAAGCTTACTACGTAAATAAATGAAGAGTAATGCAAGTTGATTTTTCCATATAAATCATACTTTCCCATACTGTTCTACTAGTTTAATGGTAATTTTCGCGACACAATCGCGAATGTCTCGCATATCTAATTGGCGGCTAGAGTTGACAAATCTAATGTAAGTACTTACGACCTTCAAACTACGTGGAAGGCTGCGGTGGCCATCGAATAGTTACGCGTAGTGTTGCCAATTACAGCTGTGGGGTTTAAATTGGCTATAATTCGTCATATTGGGAATTTACTAAAAGCGTTCGAAATGAACGTGACGCGAGTAAATATTTCGAATTAAATTTAAGAATGCTAGTACTTATTACCACCGCAAGCATGAGTTGTCGGTAGGACAAAGTTTGACAGTAAGTATCGATAAAAGACAACCCGCGATATGGTTATCGCAGCTAGATCCATGCTAGAGATGCACGTTTATGGTTAGATCCATGTACTACAGGCCCATCATTACATCAATGGTAATACTTTCAAAATTATTTAAACTATGCAAATTAAACGAAATCGGTTTTTATATACATATGATTAACATTAAGTATGAATGATTTTTAAAGATTTTACAAACGTTCAGACAGATAAACAGTCTAATGCTATCAAACAAGTAACTAAAAAGGTCTCGAGTCGACTGACTAAATTTGTTCCAACTGCAATCTAACCGTAGCTGAATTACGCATATTCTTCTGCTATTGAAAAACAGTCCAGCTGCAGTTACCTTTCTGTTGACGCCAGCGATCAATCTAAGTTTTATATTCTACTAATTCGATAGATCATGAACGTGATGCTAACTCATATTAGTGTTTATTATAAAGAAGCGTTTACATGACGTTACGTTCCAATTTGTCTATAGAAATAGCAGGACGGCTTTTCAGGTAATTATCGAACGACAACCGGAGCCGAACTGTAGTTGCATCGGGATAGATTGTCGCACGTTGTGAAATAGTAGAATTCGTAGGATTATTAAACCCTCCGGGCTACAATAACAAAGTTTAATATTGAGGTCCGAATCACGCCTTAGGGACTATTAGCGCGCTCGTAAGTGTCCGATAATTGTGTGAGCGGGCAAATGGTAAGCAAATGTGAAGTAAGTGACGTCGTTTCCGGACTTATAGTGCTATTGCTCTTGCACCAAATCATCGTGGGCTTAAGCCCACTGACATTAATGTCAGATTTGACATTTCTTTATGTCACAAGGCTCAGGGGGCCTACTCCCACCTTTTACGAAACTATCATAAATCAGGAGCGTTTTGTAATAAAACACTGTTTTAAGTCTCTCCGTCTCAAAAACTCAGTCTTCCCGTGAACATGGTGCATGCAACTGCGCCGAAATATCGGGAGCTCATTCCACAACCTTACCACGGTAAATATCCCGTAAATAATCATATAACTTTAGTTTTGTAATAAGCTTAGAATAATCATACTTACTATCGTACTACCACCGACACAAAACGGTCAACCAAATTTAATGGTAACGTTGCAATATGATTATTTTAAGAGATAGGAGTACGAATCTTCAAAAAATTAACACTGGAACAATGAAACTTAATGTCAAAAGTGACGTCAAAGTACGCGAATTGAGTGAAATATTTGATACTATGTCATCAAAACGTCTATCATATTGCATTGTTATTTTAAGATTGCTATATTGACGTGGTGGTACCAAATTTAATGGTAAGGTTGAAACATGACTACTTTAAGAAGTGAGAGTAAGGCCCCAGATTTGTTTCCTGTGTCTACTAGCGGTCCTATTTCATTGCACGCGAACAGCACTGTGAGTGAAGAAATCGATATTTTTAATATTGACTACAACAGGGATAGACATCAGTATCGTAAGCGATTCAAGTGAATAACGGATCGCGCCATTCTTATTCTTATTCTGATTGGGGGCGCTAAGTCCTGCACTGACGTCCCGCTTGGGTGTATTGTGCATTTCCCCCGCCAGCTACCCTAGCCATCCCAACTCCTTTACATAACGGAGTATGACCCTGGGTCGCTGGCACAACCGCCATAATATTACTAAGCAAATACTACGCATAGTATAAAACGGCGTTTGCCCTAGATTTCCAAACGGTCAATATCTAGTTTTGTATTTGTTATTAATACCCTGCCTGTATAACTGTGCCCTGGTGCTCCGCTCGCATTGACAATCTGACGTCTAATGTACCTTTTCTGTAATAGTAAAAATAGTTTCATGTTATACATCAAAACGTTAGGCATAATATCCATATGCACTCCACAGAAACGGACACCGTTTTGTATTGACTAAAATTATCAATTTTGAATTTGATGAAATGAGATTTTAAGTTAACTGGACGTGCCCTGCGGCTTCGCTCGCACGGTAAAACACAATCTTCAAGAACCGATTTATACGATATTAAAAGTAGTAAGTTATTTCAGGTCATCGTTAAACTTAAAACTTCACCTGCGTAACTACTCGTATATCATCTCTCTTTGTTTCATGGCGAATGTTCCAAAGAACTCATTCATCTTATTTTTTCCTCACCATTCCTATCCTGAACTACTCTTTCCGACCTAGCATGATATCCATTTGTTGTTCAAAATTTCTTACCAGGAACCAAAAAGTTCAGCAGTTCCTACCTCTGTCGTGTAAGTCAATTGTGGAATGCTCTGCCGGCGTACGTATTTCCTTGCAGCTATGACTCTAGGTCTTTCAATTGGGGCGTGAAAAAGAATCTCTCCGGTCACCATAGGGGTGGCGATTAGTCCAGCTTGCGGCTGCATCTCCACTCTCTCCATCAGGTGAGAGGGAGTTCAACTGATGAACCAATATACAAAAAATTACATTGGTTTAGTAGTTTTACTATGTAAGTGGAACAAAATCCGTCCGAACATATGTACTTATAAATTTATAGTATTAGTTTGAAAATCAAACTTAACACAAGTCTTTTTACTTAGTGATCATGGTCATCAAACTTGTCACAAACCCGAGTCGGTGTTGTTTAAATCTAGGTTTATTTATCTATTTTAGTGCTTATTTTAACATATTCTAGATGACCTAGATCGTGAAAACAAGATTCCATTTGTGGTATTTATTGTAGGTGCTTTATATTATCAAATAATTGAAACACAGTGCATTCGCGTTGAGCTGGTGGGCAGCGGATGTCATCGCTTTTCTAGCTGTTTTATTGTACCTACATATGCGTGAAAAGTGTACTTTATTCGTTTTACTGTATTAGGATATCAAATGTTGTGGGCTTAGAGTAACTACATATAGAAGGCAGATTTCCAAACTACGTCTTCTCAAAATACGCTGTACAATTTCGCTATGTGTGTTGTGATTACTTCCCTTGTCACGCACACAGACGCAAACATATCCTCTGGTAAAATGTTTTCCCATAAAACTTGGGTGGTTGATAGGTAAAAATGTGTTTCGTACATTGATTTCAAAGTATACAAAATTTTAAATTATTTAAGTGTACAATGAACTAGGAGATAGTGTTAATAAAATATGTTATAAAGTCGAAGGTATAGTTACTGCTGTACCGACGGTGCAAGCAAAGTGAGCCATGTACTCGTACTTATTTTCTATACATAGTTATTCTTAGGTTGTAAGTATTCTGGAGGATGTTGATGTTCGAGGCGTTGATTTTTGATACTTATTCGGACATATACTTCTACTTATTACAGTCTATATTTAGTCAATAATACAATAGTTTTCTTACAAATCATACTCCGATTCCAAGAATTGCGATGTGTGTGTTTAAGCCAAGGTTTAAACTCGGGGCTATCTTATTACGTCCACGTGGGTATTATCTACAAGAAACAATTTCAAATTTCTTTCAACGGTGAAAAAGCTAACATACGCACACATTTACGCATTCACTCACACACTTTCGCATTTATGATATTAGAGTGTGTGTAGACATGTAATAGACAAATAAACGTTTTGCGCGTCCTATAGAACATTATTACTACTCCATCATGACTTCATAGTTAGATAAGAACTCTAGCACGTGGGAAGATTAGCTTTCACTGACGGAGGCAGGTGGTACTGTTTTTGCACGAACTGTAGTGAGAATGAGCAGATTTCTAGTGGTGGGACGCGCTGACTTGTTTTTGTAAATCTCGATTTCCGGTAAAAGGACTGCGATCATGAGAATATTAAGATCTTGAGGCAGGGACGCTGAAATGTTCTCAAGTTCAAACTCATGATTTATGCCAGAATGTAAAGCAATTCGACAATATTTGAAAAAATATAAGTACAATTAACAAATATATATATTTCCAAAAAGAATTACATACGTACGTGGTTATATACACTGGTTCAGAAAAGGTAATTCCTATATCTTAACATTTTGAATGAACTCAAAATTGTTTTTGTTCTAGTTAAAGACTGGGAGTAGATACAATGCTTTGGGAACTTTCTGAATTTCAGCGTTTTTATAATTAAATAGATCTAATCTATATTATAAGAAAAGCATATTTTTTCCGGGTTTGATGTTTCGTGCAAAACGACTTCGAATGAAGACCATATTACGTTTATAAGAGAAAAATCGACAAAAAATTAGAATGTTAAAATAGCTTTCAACAAATTCATTAGTTAGGATAAGCAGTACTGCCTTAAGTTATCAATCCAACCCTTACCGGCCAGCAATAAAAAAAAAAACACTTAATATTGACTCTTCGTCCATTTAACTCCAAAACGTGTTCACAACATTGATCTCATTTTAAAATAATCTTATTTTTTTTCTATTCAGAGTTAAGTCCACCGTTGTGATTTAAACTGAAGTTATTTTAAAGTCCAAAACTAGCTTTTATAAATATTTTTGTACCGTATTATTGTGTACTATAAAATCGTATTTCAGTTCTGTGCTAAGATTACAAGACTCCTGGAACAAGCCGGCAATTTTATGCGGAATGTTTCCCATCACTACGCATCGTAGATATAGACTTTACAGTGGTTGTATAACGATCGATAGCTACAATTAAAACTGTCACTCTATTGTTTTTCAAACACTCTCAGCTTTTCACTCTATGGATTAATCATATAAACAAGCGTTAATTCAGCTATAAAGCTTTACGAATCAAAACTTTATTATCATAACATTATGGTTAATTTTGATTTATAAGGTAATTAATTGAAATGAAGCATCGCTGCATGTAGTCGTGCCAGACGATTTGTATCTTTATCTTTAACCAGAACGATTAATTTTTCTATAAAGTGATGATGGCAATTTAGGTTTCTAGAACGATTGATCTTGTTTCTCTACTTTTTCGATACGAATGCAAAACTTATGCATATGAGAAACGAGTTTGTTGTGTAATATTTCATTGTTAAACATTATGTTTAGACCCCGTTTTGGGAACTTGTTTTTTTGATACGTCAGAACTAGTAGACCATTAGACATAAAAAATTATAAACTGTTTGAACTGTATGTAAGTTGAAATTCTTATAGAAAAATTATTTGTTTTACCCAAATGCCATCATACTTAAAATTATAAAGAGGAAAGATTTGTTAATTGTATGTTTGTAACGAATAAACGCAAAAAGTACTAGACAAATTTTAAAAAAAATTTTACTAGACAAAAATTCAACAAATTCAAAAATTCTTTCATCATTAGAATGTAATCCTAATGTAAATAATAATCCTATAATAATCCTTGAGTAACACTGACTATATATATTTTGTTTCATAGGCTACGTTCCGGGAAGCACCGTCAACGCTCACAACTGTCGCGCCCCGGCTTAGAGTTCCGGTTGGAATGAATGCTTGCAATGTTCAACCCAAGTGGAACAGTAACGCGGTCGCGAAAAGCGCGCCAACTTTTCCGTCAAAAATCGATAGAATCCTATACATTTGATGTTTGACAGTGACAGCTCGCAAACGACCACGAAAACCCACCTACGATCTGCGAGCGTTGTGAGCGTTTTCGGTAACGTCATCGATGACGTATCGAGCTCGCTCACGATGATCGCGGGCTTCTAATGGAATGGGTGTGCGAACGCCGCGAGTGGTTTCCGCGCTTCCCGGAACGTAGCCATAGTCATCCATCACTTCGAAGCCCAACTAGGCTAGTAAATCATCTTAAATCTTAATTAGTCGTATTTAAAAAGCGGAGGATTTTTAAATACGGACCAGACCTAATTTATTATCCTCTAAATGTTCGCAAATATGCACTTATATAGAAGTGTATCTACAAGCGACTTAACGTAAAACGTAATAGCTTAGAAAGTTTGCAGTGCAGTGCACCCAGCTTTACTAAATCGTGACTTGGACAGGATTGTAATTTAATAACTGGACGATTACATAAAATATGTTATACGTTAAAAACGTACAATCGATCTAACGTGTTCGAATAATTCTATATTATTACTATTCAGACTGGGGGTGTTAAGAACAGCACTCAAAGTCAAAATCATTTATTAAATTTTGGCATCAAAGACGCACTCATGATCGTCAATTTTTCATTATAATATACTTAAAAACTCTACAGCCGCTTTCCAAAATATATAGAGTCTACCGAGGTTAAGAAGCGGCAAGAAACTCGGGGCTATTCTTTTCATATAGATGTTTACAATGTTTCTACTTAGGTACTACAAATATTACATTTTATGGGTGGCAGAGTGACAGCTTGCCAGAAGTGGAGTATTCCAAACATTCTATATAATGTCGGACTTTATAATAAGCTTTTTTTATCAAAACGTTTTTTACAGTCAACTTGAATTTTCCCTCTGTGGGCATAGTTATGTGTTTTGGGATTTTATTGTAAAAACGCACACAATTTCCTAGGAATGGCTTATTAGTCTTCGCATGTCTAAAGCTAGGTACAGCTATCCTGACACTGATTGCCAATCCAGACTTGCTTGGGGTTTTTTTTAATATTTATATAAGGACAAAAACATACGATATGTAGGGATGGGTAGTAAGTTTTCTTTTAGATAGTTATTCAAGTAACAACAAAAGTTTTCTTTAAGCAGGTCCCTATTTAGAGTACTTGAAAACTATTTTTTTAATAATACTAGCGACTGCCTGCGACTGTCTCACGTAGAAGGCTCAGCCTTAGGCCTTGCCATAACCTACCATCTTTTCCTGCCAATAATTAACACAAGAAAATAAGAATTAGCGAAATGTTTCCATCCGTTCACGCGTGATGCGAGGACCAAGGGAAATATAGATTAATTTTTATTTAAATAGATCTACTTACCAGGTAGGTAGTTTCATAAATAATCCGTGTCGGCTGGTACCAAGATAATGATGCGATGACCAAGGGTACCAAATCATCGCATGTCACGCGTGAACGGATCGAATAAATTCGATAATTCCTTTTTTGCCAAGTTCTAATGTACAAGCATATCTGGATTTAAGCTATAAGGTGTTTATAGCAAGTGAAGTTACTGAGTGAATAAAACGAATAACTTTTGTCCCAGGGTAATAGTGCAGTTGCGCTTAATTAGATCTGAGTATTAGCCCAACGATATTGAAACCAACTGATTAGATTTTAAAGAAATTTCGAGGAGTGGTGCGGGTGCAATTATTCTTTATAGGACAGCATCTACTAAAAGTCCCAAACTAAGCAGAGTCTGTACTACAGTAACCTGGTGATTGATATATACATACTTATACAAAGGTCGAACATATTTTTAATTAGAAATACGGGATTATTTACGTAATATTTATCGGATAGCTCCAACTACAGTTTCGACCACATTCGGTGGTCTTGTTCAAGGAGTGTTGGGGACGCCCGCGTCGATGAAATTTCGCTTAGCACTGGGCGTCCCGTATTTCTAATTAAAAACGAGTAAAAACTACGCTAGGTCGAACATTTCTGCAATTTTTTTTCTGTTGTCAAATTTTTAGTGCTCAAGATAAGAAAAATTGATTACCTATCTTATGAACACGTACATAAATATAAAAGCTTTATTGTACCAGTACAGTGACTAGTCCGCAAAACTCTTTCTTTCTCTTCTTTAATATTTTTCCACTACCCAAACAGATAAAAAATTACAATGACATCAATATTTAAAATCAAAAACAAATCGCAGCAAAGAAATGTCTAAATGTAAACTTCGAAAAAGGACTTACCGAAATCATCTCCTCATAATCCACCCCATGCGGCTGCGATTCATTCTTCAACGCCCTCCACATCTTCAGCCCATCCTTCTTCACCAGACCCTCTTGTTTCTTCAACACCAGCTTCAGCTGCCTTCCGAAGGCATCAAACTCCATCCTATGCACATCATCCTCCTGGCCTTCCACATGATGCTCCTTATCACTCAACTCTTCACTAGCACTATCACTTTCACTGGAATTCGACACACCAAACTGCACACTCACTGTATTGTTCAAGTCCCCAATGATGTCCACATCTCTGATGGTTTCCTTGGCCTTTAGAAACATTTCATCATTGAGTAAGGATGGTGGGCTGGTCTCTGTCTTCCATTTCGTTACTTTTTTCTCGTGAGGGATCTTTCCAGGGTGTATTGTGTTAGCATTGTGTGACGTGGGGATATGCCGCCTGGACAGATGGTGGATGAGTTGGACTAGATGGTACTGCGGTACAAGGGTGTGATGATCTACGTGGAAAACGCTCCGTAGCTCGTCTGGGGTCATGTGCTCGTGAATCTAGAAAGAAAGAGAAGTGTGTTAGTTACATTTTGAATCTTTTTACAAAAGTACAATACAGTATCTTTACCGTATAATCAGCTCTTATAAGCAAACCTTTATTTTTAAGCGAACAATAGGAGCTGTTTATGAGATAAATTCATAAATGTATGCAGGCATTGAAAAACGCCTTCTATTATAATGCCTTTAAATAGTTATATAAATTTTTATTAAAAAATTATATAATAATAAAAATTATAAATTTCCGTCGCTAGGATTTTTATAGCAGAGGCTTTAATGAAATTGCTTCTTGATTCCATCTTCGCTTTCAATCAGGCGAGAGGGAGACACTTTGATGAACCACTATAAAAAAATGTCCTGGGAAAGTAGTATCATTTCTGAGAAAACTATTGTATTATATAATATTATATAATATTCACCGAATATAATGGCAAATATGTCTGTTAATGAAATAATATACTTTCATTATAACTGTTTGGTTATACAATAATCATTTTATAATGGGAAGAGTCCGGGTTGGTGAGCCTAACATACAGCGCAATGAATAAGTTTATAATTCAATTCATTTGAAAACATAATGCGAGTTTTAGCGTCGTTCCAAATAATTGAAATATTCTAAAATGGAGTGTGAATTGCTTGGTTTGCCAGCCAGAATTGCAATGTAGTTTTTTAAAGAAATACCAAAAGTAGATGAACACATGTCATAAAATTGTGTAGCGCTTTATTAGATGATTATCTAATCTAATAAGTTGTTACAAAAAATGAAAATAAGTTGTTACAAATCCTTTTATTTATAGATTTCAGGTATCGTTTTTACAGCATGGCGCCGCACATTTCACCATCACATCTCAATATTACTCGTATTGTTGAGCGACTGTGCTGTTCATACTTGTGCTTTCGGTTCATACTTACTAAGGCGCGCTCTGTAGTTATGTATACTCTAAGTTCCCACCGGTTCTAGATTATTTTATTTAGTGGGCTGCGCGGACCAAGCATTAATGGAATGCAAGAACCAGCATGTCACTGTACTTTGCTCGTCGGTTCTTTTCCAGTATTACACAGTTGTGGTGGTGGCAAGCGCGGATCCACCGTTGTGGGATGGGCATGCCCACAACCCTAAAAGACTTGTGACATCAGACGTCACACTTTCATATTCGACAGGCGGATGATATGACGTTTTATAAAATATACAAAACCTGGATATCCATGAAATTATTAACGTTTTCGCGAAAAACAAACGTAAGCTTCTTTTAAATATGCTTTGATATCCTTTGTAGTTGTTTCCAGCAAAATTACAGCGCAAGAACATCTTAAAGCGCAGTGCTTTGGCATGCACGGTTTAAAGTGTTGTACCCAGTTCAAAATTCTGGATGGCACTGGATTGTTATGGGCAAGCGTGACACTTGACATCAGGCGAGCGACTTGATACTATATCGAGCATGAGAGAGTTCATGCTCCAACTAGTACTTGGCTGATTTTTGGGTGGCTGTGACCACAACGTTTTTGTGGGCTCGATTCGCGCCTTGGTGGTGGGCATTACGAACCAGCCGAGCGAGCATGGATCTCACGATAAACTTGTCCCATAGAATGACTCTTATCAGCTATCTTACATTGTCCCTAGTTTGGATCTAGCTGCGTTACGCGGGCTGTCTTTTATCCTACGAAGAAATAATATCAGGAAGAGTGACTAAGAGAGACTTCCTTAAAAAAATGACCCAATAAAAGTCGTAAATCAATAACATCGTTCACGCCGCTATGACTCAGCTGTCATAGTAGACGTTGCAGCACGCGCGTGGACCAATCCCTGCTTTCCTTCTGAAATTTAAACCAATCACCGACCATGTCTATTTGTAAGCTCGGAAGTAATTCGTATTTGGAATCATACGTGGTTTTGGTTTGAAGGACCACTTTTTTGTGGAATTTGTTCTGAGTTACGCTTCCTGACATTATTTCTTCGTAGCTTTTATCGATAATATTCGATAGTTTTATCTATCGATCATCTATCGACATGCTTGCACCGCAGTTTAGGTATCAACAAAAAGCTACAGCAACAAAAGGAACTGTAAAGCCAGTTCATGAAATACATCCGTATTGGTTTGAATGTCAAGCATTAAGTAGAAATCCTTGGTAGAGGTCAGTTACAGTACTACTGCTTGCCTTTCCCGGCAGTCGTTTGCAGATTTGCTTATTCACCGTGAAACTTTTTTTAATTGTCATTTTTAGGGTTCAATGCCCTTGGTGCCCACCCCAACATGCTCGTGCAGTGGGCCTAGCATGAATAACTGCGTAAGTGTAATGTTCACGTGAAACAATACCAACTGTCATGTATCTAGGACAGCTGTGACACAGATAACTCATAGTTTGTACATCCGAGTGTGACGCGTTGACGTTTGCGATATGAATACTTTTTCGCAAATTGTTTGTGCTACGGCCTCTTACTACGAAGTAACGTCGTTTTGGTTTCCTTCGAACTATAAAACTCACTTAAATACTTGTGCAATTTAAACAAAAACTATTTTACGAAGCATTGTAGCCGGCAACCGTAGTCGGTTCAATGAAATTATGCCTACAGTAATTTATATAATACGTAGTATCCTATAGTCTGTGTTTATATGTATATTGACCTACGATTGAATTACTATATGAAGCAGTTAATTACTCTATTGTAGTCCATATGAGAATATTGTTGTGTGACTAGATCTTATCTATTATAGCGAATTTAACAACCATATAAATACTTGTAAGACATAACAGTATAATTAATACAATATAGAAACGAAGTACATGAGCTAAACGTAAGTCGTTTATTGGAAGCCATATATGGCTTACTTTGCTTGCACCGTCGGTACAGCAGTATACAACTTCTTAATCATTTTATAAATACCGCTAGTTCTTTATACTTTTAAATGTTTTTATATGTGTATACATTTAAATCAAATGGAACACATTTTTCCCAATCAACTTCCCAAGTTTTATAGAAAAATATTTTACCAGAGGATATTATGTTTGCCTCTGTGTGCGTGTCGAGGCAAATAAACACAGCACACATAGCGAATTAGTAGCGAGCGTTTTGAGAATACGTTGTTTGGAAAACCACCTTCTATGGATAGTTAGGTATTCTAAGTACACTATATTTTTAGGTTCTACTAATACAGAAGTAACGAGCCGGAAAAGTCCACACATCCTGGCTATGCAATGCCACCCATAGCTGTAAACTAAAAGTTCTGTGTGACACTGCACTTAGCTTGTCACCTGCCGTGCGATTCTCTAAGAGCAAACATCGTTGCATATTTGACAACATCCGTGAAACAAATGACGAGATGACAAGAAACATTGGAAAAACAACCTTATGTACTAGGGCGATATCTTATAAAGTATTTGACATCGGTGAACTCGTCGAATCATTAGAGAATCGCACGGCTTTTTTGAATCAAAATCAAAGTCAAAATCATTTATTCAATTTAGGCATCAAAGACGCACTTATGAACGTCAATTTTTCATTATAATGTACTTTAAAGACTACCGCCGCGTTCCAAAATATATAGAGCCTACCGAGAAGAAGCGGCAAGAAACTCGGGGCCATTCTTTTTGTATAGAATTTTTTACAATGTTTTTACTTAGGTTCTCATTTGCTAAGTTATGTTACTACCATGCCCTTCAATCCATAACACACTAGTGTTGGCAGTGTTGTAGTTGTTGATTTAAGAGCAGTAGAACTTTTTGTGAATGAGTTCGTCCAGGAAGTACGCCACCATACCTTTTTCTACCGTGAATCAGTTATCTTCGCAACTATGTTCTGTTTTGAAGGTTAAATTACAGGCAAATGAGACTTAACAACTTAATGTCTCAGGGTTACGGCGCAATGCAGTTCGTCACTTGTGAGGATGCATCTGTTCTAGGCAGAGGTTACCACTTAAAAAAGGGCTTTCTGCTTGTACCGTTTTCTAATAACATAGAAAAAAACACTAACGTTTCGTTCCAGGTACTCCTGGTACTAGAGGACAGCTACTACCTAGACTTTCTTCTTCTTTTATGGTTTTATCCCAAAAGGGCACTTGAAACTGAATTGACCGATTCAAACTCATAAACACAGTATAAATATAGAGAAACAATACGGAAACTACCTACAAACGTTTGAAACAGCTCACTGACACAAACATGCGCATCGACGAGAGCCCTAAGCGGTTGTCGCGGTGCTGTCAGTAGTAAGGCCGCGTCATGAGTGGGCACGTATAAGTTTATTTCCGCTTAAATAGGCTTAGTTTCCATACTGTTGCATCTTTATACTATGCCATAAACGAATTTCATGGACGGATGTCAAAGCAACCAAAACTTTAGCTTAAGTTATGGGTGGCACTGCAAATGTTTTAAAGAAGCCTGCTAATTCAAAACAAGCTAAAAACCTGCCTATTTCGTTTATATAAAATATGAGCTATGTTACATTCTGTCGTAAAGCACATCCACACGGAAGCAGTGGGACGCCAGTAATGTCGTCAAGTGGCATTGTAACGCGCCAGTAGCTGTCCTCGCCCGACTGAACTAATTAACTAGCCTAGTTACCGTTGTAAACTCTCTTTCAGTTAGTTACATCTGCATAAAATGACCTTGACACGACTTAAAAAAAAGGCAGACTAATGACTTCTAACAAATCTTAATAAAGTATTGACTGCAATGATTTTCTTTTAAGAATGTATAGCGGTAAACTTCCCTTATAGTTATCCTTACATAGAGAACACCGCATATAGAGACGCGAGGGAGCAATGCTTATAATCTCGAGTGCAGAGAGGGATTTCAACTCATTCAAGAATAAGCCAGCTTTATCCCCGAGATACTCTACTATTCAAACTACCTGCAAGACATAGAAAACATCAAACTTTGTGAGAAAAATATAAACTAACACATCACTCACTAACATCTAAATTAAAACCAGCAGTATAACTATTGTTAAAAATATACTACCGTTTTACTGACACACTTTTCAATGCCTTCTTTCTATGACCTTTTATGAATCTCTTAGATCAATCCGAAAATAAATCTATTATTGTAATCATGCATTATTAGTAAGATTGCTATGCTCTCCTTCATAACTATTAAACTAAACGCTCAATAAAAAGTTTCAAATCACATTATAACAATTCAATTTAGGATGTAAGTACCTATTGATGGAATGTGCCCAAAACGATTTATTTAAAATGTCTTGTTTTGATTGTGATAGCACTATTCACTGCGGCCTTCTGAATAGTATTATGGCTTGTACTAACTCTCAAGCCAAAATAATAAAAGTTAGCACATTTAGGTTTGGTTAAGTCTTGACATCGGGACGATGTTGTCACTCAGCGACAATGTCGTTTAAATAATTAAATATAAAAAAGGGATTTCTATCTTTAATCTACAAACGTGTTCCATACACAGCTAACTGCGTCGAATTTATTCAATTGTTAATGTGCACTTATTACATGACACTATTACAGGCTATCATAGTACAGGCTCTTCCTAGTTTAGAGCCTGAAGACGTTGTGTAGATGTTGCCCTATATTTATATAGACATATCAAGTCAATGACTTGGCCATTTCATCTATTGAAACAAAAAAATATCCACACGGAACTAGTAACATCGTCAAGCATTGTTGCTATGTCGTTAGTATGGCTGTCCTCGCTCGACTGAACTAGTTATTATGCAACTAGAACTGTTAGATTTGATTGGTTTTTTGTTCAATGTGTCAGAATCGGATAAGTGACGTAACAATAATGGATGAGTGCGAAAGTTGCGTGTACACGCCGCTTTATAGTTTGATTTATATTTTAAGATGTATGTACTATCGAATTACGATAAAGTAGTATCTTAAATAACACTCGGAAGATTCTTTAGTTATGAAATACGGTAGTTATTTTATTACTGCTTTAGAGCAGTATCGAAACAAATATGTGTATAATGTTTAATTTTTCGTTTTATAACCATTCTTATCTTAATAAAGGTCACAGTGTATATTACAGATAATTTACAATAATATACTATAGTATATTGTAGTATATTTGGTGTACCAAAGGGATAAAACAGACACGAACAACACTATAGAGTTAACTTTAGAGTGCAGTGAGGGAGTAGAGTTATCTTCCCGAAGAAGCGACGGAAGTATGACTATAAACTTGAGTGCAGCGAGGGATTCCACAACCAGGACGAACACAGCTTTATCCCCGAAATGAATACTCTACTTTTCATTATTACTGCGAAAGTAAAAAACAACTCTTGTTAATTTATTAATCTAAAAAGCATTATGTTACAATTATTTAACAACTAATTTATAAATGTAAGTTTAATTAATATATATATATATATTTATATATACCATGTAAGTATTCATGCAAGTGGAGACGCTACAAGAAAGAAATACCTACAATGACGCTTTGGTAATTTTTCTATACATTATTCCAATTGCGCATCACAATTTGTACAAACACGTTACGTAAGTACTTGGGGAGTACCTATGGCCACATTCCGGCTCATCATCAGCCCAGCGTTGGGTTGCTGCCTTAGAGCAGTATCTACACAATATTACCACAGTGATGTAGAAAGTTGCTAAGGGATAGCAACTAGAATGTGGTCAGCAACAACTTCTAAGTAAAAGATCTGAAAATTGCGCTCGCCAATCCAGAAGTTGTTGGAAAATAATTATTTTACTACCGAAGTAAAGGCAATTAAAGTAGTGCGAGTGCGAAATACTTGATCTTGAGATTGATCTGAGTCATGTATAACTACGTGTATAGCGGAACCGGACAAGGTCGCGTAGAGAAAGTGTTGTACGCTATAAACTTTATATAGATAATTGTACATATAGCTGAGCTGCCTGTCTTAATTACTGGCCGTGTCTGCGGAGAAAACGTTTCGTTTCCCTTCGGTCTATTAGAATGATACGATAATAATTATTGAGCGCTAGCTGTGCCTTTGCATGTTATATTTTCCTTATTCAAGGTCTTTTTGAAAAAAATATTAGGATTTTTTCTGAATTTCATGACATGTTTTTCTTATTAGTACTATCAAGTTAACATAGATGGCGACTGCATCGAGCGGCGAATTTTCTGAATGCTCAGACTCATTCTGACTGCGAAAAAATTACCGCTGATAAGACTGTGCTCGCGAGGTCTACTGTTCACACTATATAGTAGATATATATTATATTCTATGGGAGCTCAATGTAGTTTTTACCTTTGGCATGCTACTATGCCAGTAGGCGTACTCCGCACAAGGTAACATTGCATTCGGTGTTATTTATCTTACTATTTACGTAGTGAAGGACGACTGCCATGGGATTTGTGTAAGTAATCTTTATTATTTGTCGAGTTATAAGACTAAGCTGATTCTTCCAGACACGTAAGTTTTGAAATAATCATGGACAACACTAAATTATGTCTAAATATTATGCAAACTTTTATGTTATACATACTCCAAGAGGCAGTTGTCCAGGACCGTGTTTATATATATATATAAATGAACCCCTATTTCTCCTGGTCACGCTATAACTTGAGAACGGATGGGAAAATCTCGCTAATTATTTATGTTGTGTTTATTATTATCTGGAGAAGGTTATTATGAAAGAAAAACCAAGAAAATATCGGAGGTTATGGCGAGGCCGAAGACCGACTTTTACGCGAATGAAGTTGCGGGCAGTCGCTAGTTAATAATAAAATTGAGGAAGGAACTCTTTAGGGCTGAGTGGCACAGATAGGAAATAGGTAGTATCAAGAACAACTTCTAGTTAACTACAGTTCCTTAAGACTTTTGTCATCCGTGCGACTATACGGGTGAAAATGTATATATCAACGAAATTAAAAAAAACTTTTATTTTAATTATTGTTTACAACAAACTGCAAAATCTTTCATTAAATTTAGGCATCAAAGACGCAACGTGGATAATTAATTATAATGTACTTTAAAGACTTTATCGTCGCGGTCCAAAATATATAGAGCCTACCGAGACAAAGCGGCAAGAAACTCGGAGCCATTCTTATCATATAGATTTTTACAATGTTTCTACTAAGGTAGGTACTACTATTATTACATGTGCTGAGGTGGGGCCTCTTTGACACATTGCTATTACTGTTGCTTACGTTACTGTTTTTAACCTGTGTGTCAAATAAATGATTTTTCTTTCTTTCTTTCTTTCTTTCTTTCTTTACATTTTATGGGTGACAGATGACAACTTGCCAGAAGTGGAGTATTCCAAGCATCTTTGTCTTCTATATAACGCCGGACTTTATGTTCTATCCTATTAATATGTTTATTTTATTAAAACGATTTTTACAGTCAACCTGAAATTTCCCTCTGTGAGCTCATTTATGTGCTTTGGGATATTATTTTTAAAACGACCACGATTTCCTATGAACGACTTATTAGTTTTCGCAAGTCTAAAACTAGGTACAGCTATCCTATTATTATTGCTAGTAATAAAAGGGTAGTGATCACTATTTAACTTTAGGGGCTTATCCCAACATAGTATGGCAGTCCTATTGTACTTTATACATAAAAGCTAAACTACAAACCTTAAGAGAGTACCTACTTCTAAAAAAACAAATGCGGTTGGCGCCGCAACATTTATAAATGAAGCTAAATCCAGATTTATTTATCTTAAAATTATTCAAGCAATCTAGCCCTTCTCGATTATTTCTTGAGAAGGTGGTGTTTTAGATTTTATCCATTAATCCACACTGATAAAGACCAGAGCGTAGTCTTTTCCCAGGAACAAGATAATTTCTGGCTAACTCAAGTCTAAGAAACCAACGTATACGACGATGGTGACACTAAATCATTTTATAAATATTTTTTTAAATGAACGTTTAATTAAGAGAATTTGCATATCGCGTACTTGTCCATACTAAAAGAAATAACCCTTTTCAACCTCTTAATATTGTCCGATTTCAGTGATGTTTTTCATGTAATCAATACATTGTAACTATGCCCGTACCTTTAGTTTTTTTTTCTTAAATTACAAAAAAGGTAAATTTATACCTATTTTCTTTTTTAGGAGTTGTTTCTTTTAGTATGGACCAGTATGCGTTCCTCTTAAGATATATCACATAGATCCCAAGCCATTAGCGGAAGGTGAAACGTAAAATCTGCTTCGTAATATTGTAGTTATTATCATAAAATTAATTGTTTAATATATTTAAATGATTTACATCATAACATGTCTATTGTTAACCGAGAGAATCGACTATTGTTTAAGATTCACTTTCTACGGCTGATTCCGAACTGATGGATCTATTGAGTTACGTATCATTAGCTGACTAGTTACGTACTATAAGGTAGTTACGTACTAACTACTATCTACTACTACCTACTACTACCTACTACTACCTACTACTACTACCTACTACTACCTACTACTACCTACTACTACCTACTAATACTAACTACTACATGCGTACACCTATCCGGGAATCATTTTTAGTATTAGCGGGTCAGAAGACCAGTAGGCCGAGCATGAAAATCTGTTCAAGTGTACGTAATCGCATCGTTAAGGTATTTAGTACCAACTGTCATTTATCTAGTACAATAGTGGCATAGATAACTCATAGTTTGTATACTGAATACGTAGACGATACGGTAACGATACACTTAAGCAGATTTTCGTGCTCGGCCCAAGAGTTGCAACTGCGTCAATCCAGTCCAATGAAGGGCGACCAGCTCTCAAGTACAGCCACCGGAGACCACCGTCAGGTGATTCGGGTGGTAGCTAGCCAGACGGACTACAGAACGTGCTTTACGAGAATCTCACAACGTTTTTACCGAAAGCTCAAGTCTCAAGTAGGGATTGAATTGACTTCGCTTTAAAAGCTGCCTCTACTAATCAGAAGTATCCGAACACATCTTAGTATCGATGCCGGTCAACACTGTGGTGGTACCCACCAAGACGGTTCCTAGCTTTAGAGTTGTACCACTTTGGAAAATATGACATACTAGCTTGTGCCCGCGACTATGTCAACGCAGAATTAGTATTTCTAGTAGCTTATTATCTTCTCCAAGGCCATAACTACCTTTATACCAAAATGTCATAAAATATGTACCATACAAATATAAAATTTATCACCATGGAAAAAAACAGTCCATAAATTTCATCATCCAAGACGGTAGCCGAGCACGGCTAGTGTATCGAGCTGTCAAATTGACTCGGCTTTTGACTAAGTTATCAGAAACTGACACAAACTTTGACAGAACTGTCATCATTAAGATCTTGACGTTGGCGGAGATCTTATTATTTTGCCTATGCTGTGCCCAAGCATATTACGTTTTTTCACCTGCGTGGTAATGGATGATGATGATGAAAAGTATCCTATGTGTTAATCCAGCGCCTCATCTACATCCATACCAAATTTCATCAAAATTGGCCCCGCTGTTTGAGCGTGAAAGAGCAACAAAGATCCACACCTCTACACATCCATACATCCATACTCACAAACTTTCGCGCACTGCCGTGCGATTCTCTAATGATTCGTCGACGAGCTCACCGATGTCAAATACTGTAAGAGATATCGCCCTTGTACATAAGGTTGTTTTTCCAACGTTTCTTGTCATCTCGTCATTTGTTTCATTTAGAGACGCGTTAGTTTCACGTTGTATCTTAGAGAATCGCATTACTGCATTCGTTGGTACCTGTCAAAAGTTGAACGTAATCGGCGTTTTTAAGTAAAATGGAGCGCGTTGATGTCTTTCGTATTGTCATAATAATTTAATTTCTTCGTGTCAAAATGTCTTTGTTCTTATCAATATCCAGTTTCCGACTATGGAATTAGACTGTACTATGCGAGATGGATGGCGTGAACGCCAACTAAGAGATGAGATGGCAATAAACTCGCTTCGTAAGAAATATGGGTGTTTATACAATTATGCCGTCCCTTCCAAGGATGGTAATCACTTGGAACGAATCGTATTTTCTACCGACTTCCAAAAAAAGGAGGAGGTACTCAATTGAACTGTATCTATGTTTTTTTTTATTAGTTACCTCATAACTTTCGACTGGTTGAACCGATTCTCGAAATTCTTTTTGTTTGAAAGCTGGTGCTTCCCGTGTGGTCCCATTTAAATTTCATCTAATTTGGTCCAGTAGTTTTTGGGATACACTCTAATAACTGAATAGAATGGAAGTCAGTATTAAATTTTTCAAATTGTACTTGTTAAAGTCTATAGAATATTTATGTCTCATTTCGCTTTCTCTATGTAAGTACCTATAATACTCATTCTTGTACATAGTGCAAGCGACAAATGACGTTGTTTTCTTATGAGTTAGAGTATATTATACTAACTGCACTCCGCAGGCTTATCCACGTGGTGATAATGAAAATTATGCTATGTATATTATAATCTATCGTACCTTGCAAAATTTCATAACTATCCGTTCAGTCGTTTAGTCGTGAAAAGGTAACAAACAAACCGAGTAACTTTCGTTTTCTTCTTTTTCTCATCGTTAGTATCATTCTTCATCAAAATTGGTCCAGCCGTTTGAGAGTGAAGCAGTAACAAACATACAAACAGACTTGCATACATACAAACTTTCGCTTTTTAATAGATATTACTGTAATAATATTACTGTAATGGTGTAAATAAGTATGGATCGAATATTTTACATAAGATATTCAATTAATGGCGAGGAATAATTTTCCTACATTTGTATTGGATCTAGTTCTGACGCATAACAGTGATTTGGCTCTGACTAGTTGAACAAAATGTCATTTGAAGCAACTATATTATTAGCCTAAACTACATAAAGAATGGCAAATATACAAACGAACGAGTCCACTTAAAAATAATAATGTAAATTACAGATCATTGAACCCTGGACTGACAGAGAGTAACACAATAGTATATGTAAGTACAATATAAGCATAGAGTACCCTACCATAATATATCCAATCAAGATATCATTGTCTTATATCGTATACAACAATATTCTCGAATTATATCGCCGGACCTTTAGAATGCATTGTGTAATGTTTGGAAACAATATGGCCGGCATTAGGTCGTGATATGGCAGTTTTGGAGCGGTGACCAGTTATCGGACACGGGCCCGGCATTTAGGCGATGTGAGCCATTCTTACGGCTAAGGTATTCCAGATTGTGTTTTTCTGGCTTAAGGAAATATCGATGGAAACGCATTAAAATAACGCTTATTTAGGGATTTATTGATAAATAACTATCACATCGGTATTGTAGGTAGGTAGTAAAAACAAAACTGTGTCATTCTTGTCAATTCGTTTACGCATCATAATATGAATATAAATTTGAACGAAAATGTTATACGACCGGCAAATTAAACAAGGTCCCATGGCTTTTGTCTCAATATTCTGGAAGACTCTTTCTTTGGTTTGCAAGAAGATATGAGGGATGGCGGAAAAAGCACAACAATCGCTGTCGCTCATTATGTTTAATTTTCATAGATAAGAGTGTCATTGAGTTTTGACTTGTACCTAGTAGTGGTTGAATATTATACAATAATTATTCGTAATGTTGCGTGAGGGTAGGTAGAATATTTAAGTTACTGTGACTTGACTTTGACTCCTTGAATAAAAACATCACTTAGCTATAACCTTTTAAATATGTATCTAAATAACTTGAGGAATGGCAAATGTACAAACTTACCAGTCCACAAATAAAGGAAAAAGGTCATATGCATTTATGGATAGAATTAATTATATATAACTAGCGACTGCCCGCAACTTTGTTTGCTTAGTAGCCTCGGCCTTTGACTTCGCCATAGCCTCCAATTTTTTCTTGGTTTTCTTTCATTAGAACCTTCTCCTGGCAATAATTAACACAACAAAAAAAGGATTTGCGAGACTGTTCCAACCGTTCTCAGGTTATAGCGTGACCAGGATAAATAGGGTTTCGTATTTATATATATAGATGACGATTTATTTTGTATAAGTTTTCCCGTCCGGTGACGCCGTAAATGCCAGCAGAGGCAAACATCATTAGTCTGTTCGAAAAAAAATGCATAAGTGAGTGATGCTTTGATCGCATTAACCAGTGAGTTATTTGTTATATTTTTTATAATTATTCCATATACATAGTTATATATTATAATTATTTTTAATATATATTCCAAGACATTCAGTATAATTAGGTACTGGGTCGGTTTTAAATAACATAGTTAACTTAAGAAGATAAAAAAGTATGTTTATAAGCTTCGTGATCTGCCATCCATATTCTCAGAAACACGTTTTGCTATCTGGAATCTGAACCTACGAGTGCAATTTCATTGTAAATACCTGTGACCTTAACAGCAATTCTAATAAAGTACCTATAATATATTCTATTTCGAAGTACGTGCTCCAAATCTGTAGGAACTAAGCTTGATAAGCTTCTGCGACTAAAGTAGGTACATACAGAGCTTGTTTATAATTTTAAGTTTGGAACAACACGAAGTCTATTCTAATAATGCCAAAACCGAGTCATAAAGATCGATAGAATAACGAATTTTCCCACCGGGCGTTGCGAAACGAACCGGTGCGTTTGTGGAGCAAGGTCGAGCCAAGATGGCCGCCAAGCGCATGGCATGGCACATCGAATGTCAGCTGAGAGCTTTCGCGCCAAATCTGTACGTCATTGATTTTCGCGCTTTTTCTTTTTTCTTAAATGTTATGGCACAAGTGGTTGGTGTTATAAGAGGGTGATAAAAAAGAAATGTGTGCTGAGATAATTGTATAATTTATGTAAAAAAACATAACCAAATATGAAAAGATTGACAGTAGGAGATACAAAAATAAATAAACTACTGTACGTGTTTTGTTTCACAGATTTTTTAATATACGAGTATTTTTAGAATACTAGTTGTTTTATATTGAGCTGTGTAATAGTCATAAATGATGTAAGAAGTACCTACCTAATTATTTTGATCTAAACAATAAACCTGACTAAGTAGTTGTGTTGCGAGTTGTGAAACTTCGTGACTATAACGACTCTAACACGGCCATTTATCATTTTAAACACTGAGAAATGTCTCATTTAATAAAACAAAAGTGAGAGTCTTGAAGATTCACATGAGCATTATTTC
Organism: Selenia dentaria; assembly: GCA_917880725.1. Classification (NCBI taxonomy): domain Eukaryota; kingdom Metazoa; phylum Arthropoda; class Insecta; order Lepidoptera; family Geometridae; genus Selenia; species Selenia dentaria. Next base: position 11,587,317 of record OU862897.1, on the reverse strand, counting down.
TCATAGGTTTTGTAACTCGCATTACTTGCAAGGTCGACCGATAGCGAGTCGAGTGGCGGACGCAGGAATTACTATGTTCGTGTGAAAAAACCTTAAGGCAGGCGGTATGGGTACATACTAATGCACGGAACCGATGCATTAAAGATTGTGAAACATCCGAGTATGATATTAAACAAGTAATTTATATTCAAATACGTTATTAGTAGGGCTGTGTGAAGGCTTTCCTGTGAACTACTACCGTAACTAGTGGTGGCCTTTTTGCAAACGAAAGTTATATTATACTTTAACCAAGACTTACATCTTTTTTGCAAACTGTACTATGTTATACTGTATGTTCACTTGCACTATTACTATAGTTAATATGACAGATGACATTTAAACACCGGAAAAGAGACGAAGTGGAGGCGTTCAAATGTATTTACATAATCACTTTCTATTGTTGAACTAAGTTAATAAAGTAGTGTGAATAACAATGCTGAATTGTGGGGTTACGCCGCCCCAGGCCATACGCAAAAAGCGAGCTGTCAATATTGACGTTTGTATGATATCTGACATTTGTGCTGTAATATCTAACGAGTTTGAATTTTATCGTACATCACAGATATCGTACGTTTTTTGTTTCAAAAAGATGATATTCTATCTTCTTTTATAGTAATTACTATGAATTGCTCTAGTGTTTTAAGATTATTAAAGATTTCAGAGTAACTTTTTAAAGTCACTGCATTGACAAGCGGCAATGCATCAATAGTGTGCATCGTAAATGGAACGTACCCATAAAACTATTTGTTTTTGATGTTCTAAACATGAATTTGGCATGCCAGCCCAGCCCTATCCCCAGAGCTGCCAACCTGACGAATACATAATTCAACGGCACATGTGAAAACGTTTCGTTTGTATGTAAATATGCGAATACACCGATTCTCAGACAATGACCTATGAAACAATGTACAATGAAAACTTATATAGGTACCTGCTATGCAAGGACTGTATTTGGGGTATATTGGCTCGTGGTATTGGCGTGTTAATTTTGCATTGAGGTACAAACTAGGTACAAAGTAGCACATTAGTGTTTAGTTTTTAGTTAGTATTTAGTTTATAACTATTATTGAGTCTGTGGTAACGAACCAAGGTGGCCTAAAATCAAGGTAGCGGTGGAAGTAGATATTAGGCAGATAATTCACACAAACAAATAAATCAGCCATGACGGTGGAGGAAGAAACATAAGACTGTTTTAGGCCAATAACTAATTCTAATAATTAAATTAAAACTATTATGTATATATAATACACCTATATATATAATAGGTTAGTAGAGTAGTTGATTGAGTTCATTATTTGTTTATAGTCAAGAGTCGATAAGCCTGTTTTATACGTCATACCCATTGAAATAAATATGAGTATTTACTAATATAAAAGTAAGCTTTTATTTCTATTTTGTGTCGTTTATGTATTTAAACCCTAAGTTATTATAATTACACGTCATAAAATTACTGTGCAATGTTAAATCTGATATTATTTATAAATCATAATGATCAAAACTATATAATATATAGTTTTGATCATTATGATTATACATTATATATATATATATATATACAATGTACCTATTGTTCTAACATTTATATACCCAGCTTCCGCTAAGACCCATTCGTGTATATTAATCACACTAATTATTTTTTACATCGATTATATCGATTCAGTATTCGATTTAACGAAAGCATTGAAACAATCTATCAAGATTTATCCATTCAATACAACTTCCTTAATGCAATTTTATTGTTTTATTTTATTAAAAGCAAGGTTATACCTTCGCGAAATAAAACAATCCGTATGAGATCCGATCAGTGTGAGGGTATCTGAAATGAATTGGTCTACTTCAGTACTCATAATACATTACGGAAGGATAAAGTTGATAACCATCGAACATTTAATTAAATATATGTAATAGATAGAAGTCCAAGTACATAATTTATCATCGTATTAAATAGTTTGTGTAGGTGTATTAATTTAAATTGCATTTTCGAAATAGAAACGCAACTTTTGAACGCACCTGGCCACACTTGCCCTTGTCAAAAAAGGAAAAAGAAGAAGAAAAATATCTTCATAGACTAATATATGCTAGGAAAGAGTGCCCGGCATGAATCTCTTTTAAAATCTAACCCACCAATGTTTTGGGAGCAGCACAAAGGCTGCCCGTTTTTATTGTTGTAATTTGAATGAATTGATTGAAATTGTGCATGTGCAACTGATTGTGAGCTAATTGTGAATTAACTAACTAACACCAAGTAAAAGACTTGTGCGGCGCGGAATACCTATACCCGCGACTTTTATTACCCAACTACGAGGCCTGTTGCGTTCGGACAAGTTTCCGACTCCCCGGGAAATTGGACCATACGTAGAATCACCGTGTTGTGCCGAGTTCAGTACCTATTTTAACAATTGCAACAAGGAAAGTATTATATTCTACCTATAAAACTATGTGTGAGAAGGTTGATATTTATCATTTTAACAGTAGAGGGCACTGTAGGTAGTAAAATAAAAGTTCGTAATGGATCTTTTAACTATGGATATGTCAGATAGTCAGAATCTCGTGACGTCTAGTAAATCACTAGTTTCATTTCAATTATATAAATAAGGGCATTGGCGAAATGCTCAATAAACTATAAAAGTTATTTAACAAGCTATAACCCGGTCAGAAACGTAATATAAAAGAGATCACGATTGCAGCTTGGCATACTTCCCTTCTGCTACAGTATAATTCTAAAACAGTGAACAAACATAAATTAATCAAGTATAATTTGAAAAATTGAATACCAACTTCCATTCTATTCAGTTATTGGAGTGTATCTCAAAAACTACAAAACCGAATTTGGTGAAATTTCCCTAAATGGGACCAGACGGAAAGCACTAGCTTTTAAACAAAAAAGAATTTTGAGAATCGGTCCACCCAGTCTAAAGTTATGAGGTAACAAACATTAAAAAAAACATACAGTCGAATTGAGCACCTCCTCCTTTTTTTGGAAGACTGTAGAAGATAAATAAAAAAAAACTTTTTTTTTGCGTAACTTTTTTTGTCACAGTATGAAATCGACCTTCATTCTATTACATCCGATGTTGATAATAAATTATCATCAAAAAACTACTGGTTAGATATTGACTAATTTAAAGAGAAGAAGCCTGCTGCTTCTCATGTGGAACCACTTTAACTTACTACTAACTTTTTTCAAATAAAAAAATATCAACATAATCGGTTCACTTACAAAAAAGGAAGAGGTAACACAAATTAATTGTTAAAATAATTGCAAACCTCCTTTTTTGAAAGCCAGTTGATAAGTATAAAGTACTTATAATCTAAATTATATAAATAGCTTACCAGATATGTACTCGTGTAGTTAAATCTATCTATCTAAATTTAATAAGTATATAATTAGTTACACTTTTATAACATCAGTCACGGAAATCCCTTTTAAAATAGATCTAGCAATTCTGGAGATTAGAATAAACATATAAACAGATTTTTTTAATATGTATCTTTTATCTTATGCGTTTAGTAAAAAGGTGTCATTATATCTTTACGGACACTTCAATTTTCTTAATTCGTATAGATAAAAAAAAAATACAATTTAAAAAAGTAAATTGGTCCAACATCGAGACAGCTAAGCATGTCTGTTGAACTTAATGTACTGTTTTCCACTGCGCTTCCACTTTCGATCTCGTCTCACACTTTCGTTTTCGCAGCGTACGCGCAACGCAATCGTAATTCCGTGATGTCACGACCGTAACACTTGGTATCAGATAACTGTTGGATTAAATAATGACCATGTTAACTGCGCGTAAAAGCAAAATATAAATAAGTAACAACGTAAGTGAGCAACGAGCAATGGAGAGGGCTATGCCTGGGGCTTCCGTTCGTGATAGGATTCGAAATGAGGACATCCGTAGGAGAACTAAGGTCACCGACATAGCTCTCAAAATTAGCAAGTTGAAGTGGCAATGGGCAGGCCACATCGCTCGCAGAACTGATAACCTATGGGGAAAGAAAGTTTCTCGAGTGGCGACCACGCACCGGAAGACGTAGTGCGAGCCGACGACCTCGTCAAACCACTAGATGCAGGAGGCAAGTTACCGTTCCTAGTGGCGCTCTATGGCATTATATTAATTGTTTAGTTTAATGGATAAACTCAAAAAGACTTAGACAAAAAGAAGAGAAGAATTTGAAAGTTTTTTCATCAGTAGAAAGCTACATAGATAGTTCTTAAGTGACATATTTACTTTTATATACAGGCTATAAATGTTTTTTTATGGAGTATGTTGGCAAAAGAGCAGGCGGCAAGCCTGATGGTAAGTGGTAACGTCGGTCACGGACATCCGCTATACCAGAGGTCTCAAGGGCGCATAGCCGACCTTTGAGGAAGGACGGGAAGGCTTGAGGTGAGATGGGGAATGGGGAAGGAGACAGGGAGGGGGGATCGATCCTCCGAAACTTCCTACAAACAGACTAAAACGCAATAGCAAGCTATATTACTTCACGTCGGTGTTATGTGGGAGGGTGGGTCGTGCTGGCCCATTTGGCTGTAACCCATAGGGTTATAGCGTGGCACTACTACCAAATAATTAATTTTATCATCATTATCCCGTGATTATAACTGCCAGTGTCGAAAGGATATTTTCTTTAACTGCGCAGTGACTAAAGAAGGTTTAATGGTCTTCAAGTAGAAACGGTCGAATCATACACAAAAATTATTGGTAAATGTCCCGGTGACTATAATGGCAACCCTATACTAGTGTCAAGAAGATCTAGATAAGAAATCGGTGAATTCATTTCTTTTTGACACCGTAGTATTTGATAATTATGTAGTAACTAGTAGATTTATTGATTACTGCATACAATTTACAACTACTATAATGAGTAGGAAGTGTTGAAGCAGTAAACTTCCTTTATGATGATGTACGCAAATATAATTTTAACGTGCCAATAAAATTATGTCATAATTATTATGGAAAATGTGTGTTGTTGTTGTTAGACGTGAGACGTACGTGTTGCTGTAATAATGATGCATTGCAACTTTGTCGACATAATGTGAGGGTAGGTACTACGAGTACAAATTCGTTAAATGCGAACGAACCCAGGTGAGGCTTTGGCATATGTAACTTTTAAACCTTTTAGTGCATCAGACATGTATCTTTTGAAACTTTTTAGTGCATCAGAATTCTACATGTAACTTTTGAAACTTATAAGTGCATCAGAACTCTACATGTAACTTTGAAACTTTTTAGCGCATCAGAACTCTACATGTAACTTTGAATCTTTTTAGTGCATCAGAACTACATGTAACAATGGCGTCTGACACGGAGAGTCAGAAGACGCGGGTTCGAATCCCGTCCGAGGATGTGAATTTTTCTCTCTATAAATTTCAATTTTTGAGATCGCTGAAGCAGGCGTTAGTGCTTTGAAAAAGTAATACTATAAAAATCACAAGGGTTGCGATGTCAATGCGTCAAGTTTAAGTATTTCTAAATAATGCTTCTTTCGGTTGGATGGTACTGTTAACTGTCCAATAGACGTCGCTCCGTCCCCGCAAGACGGTTAGTCAAATAGAGAGTTAAAATTCGATGCTCAAACCAGATTCTCGGTGGCCTAGTTGGTCAATGGCGTCTGACACGGAGAGTCAGAAGACGCGGGTTCGAATCCCGTCCGAGGATGTGAATTATTCTCTCTATAAATTTCAATGTAACTTTTGAAACTTATAAGTGCGTCAGAACTCTACATGTAACTTTTGAAACTTTTTAGCGCATCAGAACTCTACATGTAACTTTTGGAACTTTTTAGCGCATCAGAACTCTACATGTAACTTTTGAAACTTTTTAGCGCATCAGAACTCTACATGTAACTTTTGAAACTTTTTAGCGCATCAGAGCTCTAAATGTAACTTTTGAAACTTTTTAGTGCATCAGAACTCTAAAGTAACTTTTGAAATTTTTAGTACATTAGAACTCTAAATGTAACTTTGAAACTTTTTAGTGCATCAGAACTCTACATGTAACTTTTTAAACTTTTTAGTGCATCAGAACTCAAGCACAAGCAAAAGTAAGTTCGTCCGGAGAAGTACTACCAACATACCTATTGCTACTGCGAAGCTGTTATATTTTCAATACTGTGTTCTGTTTTGAATGTTATGGGTGCCGGCGAAATTAAAGGCACATGAGACTTAACAACTTCGCGGTTACGGGCGCAGTGCTGTATGTTACTTGTGACGAAATGCATCTGTTATAGGCAGAGGTTACTACTGAACACCGGGTGAGCTTCTTGATTGTACTGATCGCTTGAACATAAAAAAAAAACTTTTGAAAAGCATTCGAATCGCCAATGTTAACAATTGAAAACCACACTACTGTTATTCGTACAATCATTGTGCACGAATACCTAAGCAAGTGTAACGTAACGTGCCATTCACGTGAAAAAGTACTAACAGTCATTTATCTCCTCACTTGATAATAAAAAGATATATAGGTACCTACTCAATCAATATTATGTTTTGATTTATCCCCACCCACTGACATTTATATTCATACACATAAAACATATGTCATTAGAACACAAATGTGGAACCCGATGTGTCAATTTACATGTTTTACAACATAACAAAGCAGCTCTTAAAGTTTTTTTGCATATAATTACAGTAAAAATAAAAATGACTTTTTGACTGGCGCCATGTTGGTTTCACTCGACTTGTTTTATTTTAGTTTATAATGCAAATAAATATTAATTTGATAGGTTTCTTATGCCGCATTTGTTACTAATACAAGCGTGTCTTTAATTAGCTAAATATAGTTTTGGTATTATCTAAAGTGCATAAATCATTGAAACACTGGAATAATAACTAGTTTTTGGCAAAACACATATTATGCCACTTTATTTGAACCACAATATTTCGTTTTAATCACTGTAACAAATAGGACTGATTGGCTACATAAGAATATCTATCAAGTTGATTAATCGATTTTCAGTACAACATGTATTGAAAAAATGTTGACGAATTCTAAAAATTCTGGTACTCTTAACTCAGTTGGCATTGAGTCTTTTGATCGATATATGACATAGGATCGATTGGCATAAAAATAATATTTTGGTAATTTAGCTTCTTTTTCGTTGACTGTACATTATTCACAAACTCTCTGAATATACAGTTCAGAATATCTCAATAAGTAATGTATTGTCTTCTAGGAATGTTTTCATGTAACTAGAACAGTTAATGTATACCTGCCCATACTGCCCCGTCCCAAAAGGAAGATTATTAATTACCATAGCCGCTGATAGGTGACGTTGAACTGTATCTGATCTATTCAAAACAAAACATCTACTATAACATCTAGTTCATATCATCTATCGTAAATACAACGGCACCTATTCAGTATGTACATTATATATTCGCGATCTGTCAACAAAACCTTTCAATACATCGGAAGTTGTCCATATAAGGCACAGTTCCATTCACATTAAGTACCAGAACACTTTTTTCGTTCGTCAAACCAGCCTATTAACAAGGGGGAGTGCTCACTTGCTGCATGCGACGTAATATTCACGCAACGGAGTTACAGTGACATAACGTTCCTTCCCGCTTCCGATGCGACTGCATTGTTAAGTCAGGTTGGCACTACTGCCAAAGTAAGTAAATATCTATACAACGCGGTCACATTAACTAGACGCTTGACCATGTGACGTCATTTTGGCGCTCAAGTACGGTGTTCAAAAAAAACCGGCCAAGTGGCCTTCATTAAGATCGAGTAAAAATTGATTAAAAATTAGGTTTGTTAAACGAATAAAAAATATTTATTCATTTTGAAAGATAATATACTTACAACTACATATTCTGTGACGATTTAAGGTTGACCTGTTACCGTTATTAATATTGAGCATAAAAATAGGAAAAAACACACATTTTTTGTATGGCTACCCAATTAATATTTATTTATTTGGCATTTTTCGACAGGAATGTAGTCGATTAGTCGATTATCTTTTAGTCATCATTAACTGTTGAACACAGTTCAACAGTTAATATTCAACAATCAACAGTAACAAAACAATAATCAAAACAAAAACTATATAACAAAAACAGAAAACAAGCCAAATTTAGCAAGAAAATTAGCCAAATTATCGACGCGTGTATCGGTAACAAAGATGCTGACTGTACTGACACTTGCCGGGCGAGAAAAGGAAGACGCAAAGATGCGTGTAGGGATGTCAACATCGCCACAAAACAAGTACACATCGCATCTACGTTTTGTTGGTAGCATACCTACGCAACAGAAAACAATGACATTTTAAAACTGCCAACCCCGATTGCTCTGGCGGCAATCTCGTGATAATCCCCGGTAAACATCCTCCGCCCCCACCTACCACCTCTTCCCACTTTTATGGCCTATTTATCACCATGACGTTCTACTTACTCGTGGCCGCGCGGTCTAAGTACTTTGCTACTGCACTGGTTTCTGAAATCTACCCGCATAACGTCTGACTCTCATATACCAGATAGGAAGTATGAAAAGGATATTCTTAACTTTAACACAACCGTTGTGACTCGGAAACCATTAAATTGATCAAATTGCGAATATATTATCCCCAACACCATTATTGGAGTAGACGAGTTTATGACTGGAGACCACGCTTAGGAAAACGTAGTGTAGGACGCCCTGCGGCCAGGTGGAGCGACGACTTGTGGTAGGCAGCTGGCAGTAACTGGATGCAGAGAGCTGAAGACCGAGCTCTGTGGCGTAGTGGATGAATGTGGGCTTATGATGATGATGACCATTATTAGAATAAAGACTACTCGGGACCACATAAGTTAAATCTAGTGTTCTAAATATCGTAATATTAAATTCAATTAAATTTCATATTCATAAAGCTATTATTCTCCATTTGAGACTCGATACTAAATATGTACGAATAAAACACCAAATTAAAAACACATATGTGTTTAATATTAAAACCGACTTCTCTCGGATAACTGCCCGACCTTCTCGACCTAGGTTTCGGGCATGTGCGATGCCCATCCTCAGGGAGTTTATGCTGCAAGATCTCGGCGACCACTGACTAGTGATCGTCGGACATGCCCGAAACCTAGGTCGAGAACGTCGGCTAATTACGTGAGTAAAGTCGGTTTTTATATTAAAGCTCTTTCCAAACGTTCCATACATCAAACTTACTGTAGTAACATTATTGAGTTACCAATTATTACAAATAACTGAACCGCCAGCGGCCTGGCTCGCTTGGTCCATGAGGATGAAGCCACAGAAACAAATTGAACTCAACCCTTAAGGGTAAAATTTTATAAAAATCCTTAGTGGATGCTTATACAACATAAAATACACCAACTGCCAAAATTTCAGGAGATTTCTACAATCTTCAAATTTCGGCAGTTAATAGCTTTTAAGTTGTAAGCATCCATACATATAAAAACATTTTTTTAGTAAAAATAAAATTAAATAAAACAAATTATTTTGTATAGGCCTACTTACAAATAATTGTCATATTACATTTATCATTTCTTATATCTACAGCCGGATCGGAACGCGACCACGACTGAGAAGATCCGGCAAGAAAATCAGCGGGCATGTCTTTTTACATATTTGTTTTTATATCGCCATTTACTTAATTTAATTAACAAATGTTCATTTATTTTTAGTTCCAGTGTGTTGCCTTATAAAAGAGACCATAATAATGGTCAAGACAACAGACGCACTTTGACATAGTAATACATGAGTAGGCAGATCCTGAAGTGATCAGTCCCAAGCTGTTTTATCCTCCAAGTAATCCGAAATTTTGTAATAACCTTTTGACAGAGTTTAGTTTTAATAGTAATTTTAAACTTATTAATAGGCAAATAGCTCGAGTGGCTCCCTATACGTCTTCGCCGGAATGCTCACATACTCTCTCTCCTTTACAATATTTTGTTCAATCCTTTGACCCCGCGCTATCTTAAGGAACGTTTCAATTTCCTTCACAATGCCAACGTTCTCAATCTTAGGTCATCAGAAAATCTTGCCCTCAGTATGCCTCAGCATGGCACAGTATTTTATGATCACTCTTTTTCAGTGAATGCTGTTCGCTTATGGAACTTATTACCAGTTACTATCAGGCGTGCACAATCCTTGTCGACCTTCAAAAGTGTCTTGATTTGATTGTACCTTTATCTTTATATTACGCCCCGTCTTGTTATTCCTGTATTTCCTCTCCATCCTAAGGTTGCCTGGAAGAGATCACTATTAGTGATAAGGCCGCCCATTGTAACACTTTATTTTAAGCTTTCTTTTACTTTTATGTTATTTTTGTATATTAAGTGGTGTAACAATAAAGAATTATCTATCTATCTATCTATCAAATCTCGGATAACATTGGGCACTTTATTATAGAACCGTATACATTGTCCCATAAAAGAATGACTTATTCTGTGGAGACGCGTTACATGTACGGATAGCTTGTGCTAATTTTGTGTGTTGATGGAATGAGCATCACTCCTTTTATCAAAACTGTTTGTCTTTAAATGTTTTTCTTTACATATATTAGATTTTCATAGAGCGAAGCCACTGTCGTTCAGCTAATTTCTGATATAATAATGAGCACATTGGATTCGCAATAACTATAATCGTAGTTTATCCTATTTCATATGTATTTATGTACATCCATCATAAGATTGCTAATGTCACATAGGAAGGAAAATGGACTGGGTAATAGGTACTACATATACCCTGTAAGGGCATTTGCATCACATAAGTACTATGCAACAGTCCACAGTCTGAGTAAGCTGTGTTATCTGTGTTCTAAAATACTGGTACTGGTACCAGTACTATCTACGACCTGATACTGTCACGTTGAAGATGATAGACAGGCTACGTATGTCACGAAGGTAAGAAGTTGAATGTCCTTTATGAAAACCAAAATATCTCTTGTACAATCTTTATTGCTAAATTCGTTCAACCTTCGAAAACGTATTAAATATTGACTAATTTATAATAAACCCCAATCGCATGAAACCTTTGACTCTTCCTTAACGATGTCCAATCCAATCAAATAACTTAAGATGAAACTGCTCAAAATAAACACTGCCGTAACCTAAACAAACTTGCTTAAAACAAAAACCCAGCGCCCTTTAAATATTTGTAATTTTTCGCATATGATTCAGCTTTAACAAATTTGAAAAGGTCCTTTTAAACATGAACAGGACATAAAATACTGGTTTCTATAAGAGTTTAATATTTTTTAACTTAAATACACATGTATGAACTGCAGTAGGGTTTGCAAAGGTTGCAACTTCTGAACTGAGACAATGTCAATAAGTGATGGAAATACGTATTTCGCATATAACCGTATAAACAGCATTAAAACGACGATCGATACAAAGGATTCGAACCCGCGTCTTCCGACAATCCGTGTCAGACGCCATGACCAACTAGGCCACCGAGGCTCGAGGTCCGAATCCGAGGTATTTTTTTCTCTAAAAATTGCAATGCGCGCTAAGCAGGCGTTAGTGCTTTAAAAAAGTATAAATATAAAAACCTATTGTATATGATTTTATTCCTTAAAATTCTCTAATAAGTTATATAATCGTTAAATTAATTAATTTTATAACTCATTTTACTGAAAAATACGGTCGAATCTATAGTCGGCACTATCACGTGAGTAATCCCGTAAGCACGTAAGTTTTTTTATTAGAACGTATGTCTGCTAGGTACTTTTGTATTACACTTACTTTTAAGTCGTTGGCCTCTTGTTGAGTGTCACGCCTGCCCAAGGCAGTTGCAGTTCGACAGAGATTCCACTGCACTGAGCTTGCAACCCCAGAGCATAAGTGTTTCCGCCCAGAAATTCACTCGCTACAGTGTTCTTTAACCTTAACGCCGTAGTGATTCCACTCAGCTTTGAAGGTATTGCAGAATATATCTCACGAGTTTTTTTTTCAACCGACTTCCAAAAGGAGGAGTTTCTCAAGCCTAACGCATCACTTTTTACAGAGTAGTCCGATTTTGGTAATTCTTTTTTCTTTGGTAGAGTATAGTTCCGAGATGGGACCACCATTTAAATTTTATCAAATTCGGCCAAGCTGTTTTTAAGTTACACTCCAATAACTGAAAAGTCTTTTGCCTATCTTGATATCTTATTGACGGTGAATGACTAGTCTGTGGTGAATGACAACCGATCCTGTAAGTAACAAGACTTTGCCTGAAAATCAGCGTCAGATGTCACAGATCACGGACATCTGACATATGTGCTGAGGTAGGGCCGTTTGACATATTGTTGTTACTGTTGCTTATATTACTGTTTTTAATTAACCCGTGTGTCAAATAAATGATATTTCTTTATTTCTTCTTTTCTTTCTAAAAAGGGTGAAGAAAAATTTTTGTACCAAAAAAATGGAATCGACTTCATCACTAAAACTGTTAACTAACTTGTTGAAGTCAGTACCATGATAGTTCAAAGTAGGTACCTATTTTAACAATATTGTGCCATATTGCCTTTGCATGTGCAATTTTTGTTTTTTTTTCCTACTCGTGTGTGGCACGAGACGTTAGTACGAGTACATTTGCCACTTCTCATATACACATCAGAACCCGAAAAGACGTATGAAAATTAAGCAACATCAATGATAGCTGTTTTATTGGGTGTTTTTCCCGCCATTATCGATGTGTCACTTAAAATCTCGCGTTAATTTTGACATCAAATATGCAAGAAATTGAGTCGAATCGATTGCTTACGTAAGGAGTGTCGAATTACATTATTCTTTGACGAATTAAGGCATTATTTTTAAGATTTGTAACTTTCAATCTTATCTGGCCCAAGGCTATTCAAAGGAAACTTTGTAACCATTATCTTTAGAACAAGTGCGAGCCTGATTCACGATCGTAGGGTTCCGCATAAACAACGAAAAGATAAGTTGGGATGAAAGACAAACTAAACTGTATTTGATAAACGACATCGACATACGTCACGGTTAACTCCCCAATTCTAAAAACTATTTTTGATGTGATTAGTAATAAATCATATTTTCAGTTTTTATCTCTATGCCGTGAGAGAGACTCGATTTTTGCGAAAGCTAGATTCAGATCGTATGCGGCATAAATGGCCGTAATTGTTTTATTGTGTTAATTCAAAAATATTTCTTACTTCTCTAAAAGACCGTAGGTAGACTATTCGACATTGATTCTTACTTTATACAAGTTTCTGAAAAAAAATATTAGGCAGAAGGTCAACAAGATTATCCAATAAGGGTTCACATTTCCTTATGCATGTATAGAACCCCAAACAATAATCCAGCAGCACGATAGGTATTAGAATTTTGATACAACTCTTTTAGTCATATGTGAAAATATCTGTAAGTAATTTTTAACTACAAGCTTATGCCAGATGCTTTGCTTGTGTAAACTGAAATAAATAAGAGATTTTAATGAGTGTTCGCGTTGTGCCGGCCATGACAACGAAGCCAAAACTTTATACAATGCTCGTTGTTTCTTGTTTATGTTCATATGCATTGTCTTATGTGTGGTTAAAGTAGTTGAGTAAACATTTATTACCTACGTAAGTTTGTTGCTTAATATGTTCTTGTGGTGCGTTCTTCGCTTATGTGTTAAAACATTTACGGATTACAAAACTTTGTCAGAATTTTTAAGCAAAGCAAACCTATGGTATACAAAATCTATGGGTTGAACAGAAACTGTAAACAGCCAACATTAAAAAGTTATTCACGATCGTATTGTCTAGCCGGGGGCCACAGTAGCTCTACCATGAGTTTGCAACATATATGTCATACTCGATCTCGGCTACTTATGATTGGCGTACTCGCTAACAATTTTAGTTCAACAATTGACCGCAAGGTGGCACTGTTCTTTTTCTCAAACATTTATCGCGGCAGTCGATACCGAGCATCGATTGGTGTCAAATGTTGTAAACTCATGGAAGACCTACTGAACAATTCATAGACAAAACCGCGATCGCGAAACCATGGAGCGTTTCAAGCGGTTTTATAATGAATCGCTTTACTGCACGTCTGCCCTTTACCCAGTAACACCAATAGAGGCGCGTGCGGACAAAGATTCTTTCATAATTGCATCAAGAAACTAGACAGGCGTGGGTACAACCAGCTGTTATAATGGTGCATTTAGGGTTGGCATTAGAATAGCCCAACACGAATTTGGTGATTTTAAGAGTTGGATCTTATAGATAATAATTTTCTCTACGCTTTGGTATCAATTTTAGAGCGAGGAAATGTCTAGTTTTCTAGAAAAACTAATTTCAATTTCAGATTTTTGATTCGACGATTCTCTATAAATGCGTGTAACGAAACGACTTGGTGCAATGAAAATGGTATTAAAATAAATATTTTAATTATTTGAACTATTATTTTATTGCTAATTTAATTTACAATACTTAATTACATAGTTTATAATACTTGACATCGATTTTATTAAATTAGCTTCTGTTGCAAATACTTTTTTTAAAGAATGGAACGTATGACCGCCATTTTATTTTCCATAGACGATCGACTACGCCGCCCGCGCCGCGCATTCCGTTCCTCTTCGAGTTACGTGAATGTGCTCTGTTCGCTCTCCGTGTTTTTCATTGTTTTGGCGTGGTATTTTGTGTTAATTTTTCGACGACTTTTGCCTGCTCTCTGGACTCCGATTTCTTCTTCAACTACGACTTTTGCCTGCTTTCTGGACTCCGATTTCTGTTGAACCACGACTCTTGCCTGCTTTCTGGACTCCGATTTCTGTTGAACCACGACTCTTGCCTGCTTTCTGGACTCCGATTTCTGCTTGAACCACGACTTTTGCCTGCTTACTGGACTCCGATTTCTGCACGATTGATCTGCCTAGCGACATGGCTAATATTCCATCAGCAGATGAACCAACGGCTTCCACAAGCCGTGAAGATGCAGTACCAGTAGCTTCTACCAGTAGAGGTGAGTTAACTATTCATTTATTGTAATCTAAATTATTTCGCTTGATAAACCACAAAATATGTTAATCAAATGCTTGTTTTTCATTTTAGATGATTTTGAAGAAGAACCCGCATTTAAAAGGCGGAAATACGTGGGTGAAGTTTTACAAACGTGGAATATTGTAAATCTGGCGCGTATGTTAAGTACACATGAACAAGGACTGGTTTTTGCCGAAGAGCAAGGCTTAATCTTGAAAACTAAGAAGTGTAGAATACACAAAAATCCCATGAAACTTGTTTTCAAGAACGACAAAACTATGGGCACATTTGTGTGCAGCAAGGGTTCCTGTCATAATAAAACTAGAGTATCTAGAGCCCAAGGAACATGGTTTGAGAACGTAAAACTAAAATTGGGACACATTTATTATTTAATGTACTGTTTTGCATACAACTACTCGCATGACATGGTAATACACGAAGATATATTTAGAGAAGAACATTGTTTGTCCCGGCCAACCATAAGCGATTGGTATAACTACTGCCGGGAAGTTGTGGTAATTTACCAACTGGAGAAACAAGAAGTCCGGGGCAAAATAGGAGGCCCTGGAAAAATTGTGCAAGTAGACGAAAGCAAATTTGGGAAGAGGAAATTTAATAAAGGTATTTATATAAGGCATTAATCAATTTCATTATTTTATACTTGTATTTTCAATTTAATAACTGTTTTTTAATTTTTTTCAGGGAGACACATTGAGGGACATTGGGTCCTTGGCCTCATAGAAGATGGTTCAGAGGACTTGCGGTTGGAGGTGTGCCCGGACAACATTAGGTCTGCAGAGGTGCTAATTCCCCTAATTCAAAAACATGTAGAGCCGGGCACAACCATCCATACTGACTGCTGGAGGGCTTATGATTGCCTAAGCCAACATGGATATATTCATAAAAAAGTCAACCACAGTGACCCTGACAGTCCATTTATAGCCGAGGATGGGACACATACTCAACGAATTGAGTCTCAATGGCGGGTGGTTAAAAGATTCTTCTACAAGAATAATTACAACCACCCGGGCAATTTTGCAGACTCAATTGTTGAGTATTTATGGAGGAGATCTGTGGAGGCCAGTAAGAAGGATAAGTTTTTCGAACTGATAAAAGCTGTGCAATATGTATACAAAATATAAGTTAAATACTTTCTAAATTTTGTTTTATTTTTGTCCTAGTTTTGCACCTATATGATTTATTTCTAATGTAATTCAAAATAGCTGTGACCATCAGGGCTAGCACTCTTATTCGAGTCAAGGGCACTCTAACTTGAGTTGGTTAGGTTCAAAATAAGAGACAGAGCCGACACAGAGCACCCCGACTCCACCTAGTCTTGTGGCTGACACCCCTAGATTGTATATAAAAAGTGCGGGAGCCAGAAGCTCAAGGGAGGTCCTGAGAGGAGCGAGCCAGACGAGGTTGAGCGGAGCGACGGGGGGAGGTGGCGAGCGAAGCGAGCCGGCGACCTCCGTAGCGAAGCGAAGACCGAGTTTGGCGAAGTGACACTCAGGGGCGACCGCTAGAGCTTCTGGCGGGAGCCCACCCAGAGTCAAACATAGAACACACCAAAATAGTCAGTACTCCATGTCCAATCCATTCATATTTGTAAGTAAATATAGTTAAATTCAATATATAAACGTTATAAATTTGAGGTTAAGTTCAAAGAAAATTCAAAGTAGTTTTTCGCAAAAACTAGGCATTTCCTCGCCACGAGAGTAGTGTCGGAGGACATCCCCCTCCCCCCTCCCTCCCCCCTCCCCCTCCCCCCCTTAAATTCGTGTTGGCCTATTCTAATGCAATGCCCCGGATGCGTCTGCCGATCGCGTGTATGTCCGTATGTGATCAAATATGGATTGTGACCGAATATAGCCAACATAATAACAAAATGCACTAGTAGGTGCACGCAAACGGGCTAAAACCGAATAAAAATATAGACCTAATCGGTGACCACTAACGAAATCCGATCGAATAGCGCCAATTCGACTGATATAAATGAACTCAGTTGCAAAGCAACTTCCTTATTTACGTGTTTACATTTTGTTTTCAACGACATATTGTCTTTTTTTCAAGACAATGGTTTGTTCTTAATAGTTTTATGGTTGATCATTTAAGACAGTGAACTGTCATTAATTTGTTAAACAAATATACCAAGGAAAATATGGAACAAAATATAATAGATGCTATGGACTAAGAATAAGATACAAACAAGGCATCCTAATAACAAAACTCGGAGCTCAGAACAAAGCAGAGCAAAGGTAGCATAAAAGTCATATACAATGTTGTTCACGACGTATACAAAAAGACACAGTATATAAACTTTTCATTGAATAATTAGAGTTTAAAATACGACGTTGCATTTCGGCGTTTACGTCAATGTTTAGAAACATGACATTGGTGACGCGCTGACAATACGTGAACTGAGTCCCAATGATAAGTAATCCGGTC
This sequence comes from Selenia dentaria, assembly GCA_917880725.1. Lineage (NCBI taxonomy): Eukaryota > Metazoa > Arthropoda > Insecta > Lepidoptera > Geometridae > Selenia > Selenia dentaria. The sequence goes on along the minus strand of OU862897.1, from coordinate 11,569,899 downwards.
AAGTGCGTGAAGACAAGTGCATGAATCGCATGATGCATTATCTCTGAGTCATTAGGTCGAATTGGCTAAAGAACTACACACATTTTGTGTGATCAAACGCCCTAAAGCGACTGAATTTTGAGCGTTTTTATTTTTCTTCCGTTTTTGACTTGCTTCGAAGGTTTACTTCCTCGCGTACCTCGCGTTCGTATACCAAAGAATACAAGAGATTGGTCTCTTTCTTAGATAATGTAGTATATGCGCAATAATTAGAGGTAATTTGTCGTTGTGTCCGGCAGGGCTATTACAATCAAATATTGATTAAAATCTTGAAAAATGGCGCTCTTATGTCAGCTTTGACAATCCCAGTAAGCAAAAATATTGTGAGTTGCTAACTGAAGCTTACAGAAGAGACATGAAGTTGTAATATTTTTTTTTGATTACCAATTTTTATTTCAAAACCCCTTTACGCAATCTGTACACTCTGAAACTAGGACTGGCCGCTAGTCTATACTGCTTTTGGCCCACGTTAGTATTATTGCCTATCCTCTCTGACAGAAAGATCCTTGCTTCAGCTGCAAGAACAGCTTAGTTCTAAATATACGATAAAATATGTAAACAAATACATGATATTAAATCAGTTCCCAACAATGAAATCATTCACACCAAACACTTCGATCGAGGCCAAATAAGAACACGCCTTTGCCACTGCGTTTTCCGCAATGTAAGGACAAGCAAATTCATTGTTGACAACTAAACAAACAAAAGAAAGTTATCGACAGGCGGGCCAACATCACGACAAACGGAAATAGGAAGGTGTATTGTCTGTGTTATCTCATTTCCGGCGTTCTAAAACCGATCTTTATCGAGGTCAAGGTCAAATTTGAGTGATGAAAGCATAAATCGACGTGTCGTATTCATCTGCGCGTATTTTGAGATAAGTTTTTTTATAAAAAGATATTGCGAGAGGCATTGCGGTTGGTCACTAAACTTGGCGGAATCTATAGCGAGTTTTGGGCAAATCTCATCTGAGTTGTGTGGCCAACAATCAGACAACAGTGGATTTTTTTGTTTGAATGCGTTTTGGATTATTTTCAAAATTTCTAATAGATTCACACAGCAATCGGTTTTTTTTTGGGGTGAAACTTATCAAAACATTGTCTTGACAGCATGGAATTATTTTGAGTAGAGCGGTACACGTTCAGCATAAAATAATTTCTAGGATCGGTAACCAAGAACCTACAGGCGCTACTTCTAATAAAGATGTGAACTAGCAAAATGTCCTCTACAAACACAATACATTTACAAAATAACCAGTACAACTTGAAAAAATTAATACTAACTTACATTCTATTCAGTTATTGGAGTTAAACTCAAAAACTACTAGACCGAATTCAATGAAATTTAAATGAGACTACACGGAAAGGACCAGCTTTCAAACAAAAAAGAATGTTGAGAATCATTTCACCCAATCGAAAGTGAAAAGCAAAAAAGAAAAAAAATACAGTCGAAGTGAGTAACTCCTCCTTTTTGGATGTCGGTAGAAAATGTTATTCATCAGTCCTAAAATATTTGTGTGATATCGATTTAAGTTTGAAAGACATCGTAGAAAATTTAATGGTGAATGGGACCTAACAGTTACTCTTGTGTCTTGGTGACGATATCAGTAGCGTAGTAGTATCGCACATAACTTTAAAGCTTCGCCACACATGTCGCAATTCCTGGTAAAGTAGTATGATTTCTAATAAATCTTGTGTATTATTGGTCAAATATGGTGAATGGTTAATCTACGGGTTAAACATCTGGGTTGAACCTGTGGTTGAACCCCGCGAGCCACTCACTCCCGTTCGCCCGCGTCACAGTTAGTTCGACTTACTGGGAGCCACGCGGTCTAAGTACTTTAGTATGGGCACGGTAATAATATACAATGCACTGTAATATTATAAAATACAATGTACAATGATACCGTGGTATGGTATAGATTCGAAACTATAACGCCAAACTGTATCTCCCAAATTTGTTACCTTACTAGCTGCGTTCCTCGGTTTCAACCGCGCGGTGATGATGATGATGAATCATATATAGCGTATGTATAAGGCATAATATAGCTTTCAACTGTTGAAATGATTTTTTGAGCCGGTTATGTAGTTTTTGCGTTTATCCGTGTGTGTGTCTAGAGTAGGCGTGAAGCTTGCCATTAGGCAAACAGTTTGCCTATCTCATCACTAGTACAAAACAATACGTCATTAGAGCTCAAGAGGGTTAGGTTTAACTGTATTAAATGTCAAAATCAAGGAAACCGACAAATCGATAACCTGGGAACGTACAAGTTACGGTCAGCGGTTAGAACAGTGATCTGCATGTAGGCCGCGGTTCAATTTACAAACTAGGAAGCGAACAGTGTTGTAACTATTGGGTTTCTAGTATTCAGGTTATAAATACCTATTGCATGTCGTAGGCTTGAGATTCGCAGAGAAAAGGTATTGCCATACTCCGTTTTACGTCGTGAAGGGGCAGAGTAGAATATTCCCTCCGTCGTCGGGATGCGAATCGTAAGAGACGAGAAACCCCGATACACTACGTGGCAGGCCTCTTGTGCAAGAGGCCGTCTTCGTCGGTACCACCACAGTGCCAGATATCCTACCGCGAAACAACAGTGCGCAAGTATTCATGTGTTAGGGTGTGAAGGGCGCTGTAGCATGTGAAATTACTATAGATACTCAAAAACTATTGTTTCGCGGCGACGAGCGCAGTACAGCGCCAAGCAAAATTACAGTTCTGAGCTCAGGGTGACACTGCAACTGTCCAGCCGTGCGATTCTATAAGAACAAACATCGTTGCATCTTTGACAACATCCGTGAAACAAATGACGAGATGACAAGAAACGTTGGAAAAACAACCTTATGTACAAGGGCGATATCTCAAAGTATTTGACATCGGTGAGCTCGTCAACGAGCACATCGACGTATCATTAGAGAATCGCACAGCTGAGCAAACATCAGACGCACGTTTGTCAGGCTTGCCACTTAAAGGCATATTGTTTTTGTTTTTAAAACTCCTCACGATTTCATATCGTGACGTAACGTGATTGTAACCCACAAAAATTACACTGAGACCATTACCTGCGACCAAACATGCGATCGAGCAATGTTATGATCACCTATAAGTCAAAATGAGCTCTCTCCAAAAAATTGCCTCCCGAAATGCGAGTAGGGATGCGGGGACGCAGGTTTGTGTGGAGAGGAAAGTGACAATTCTGTAAATAATACTAAAATAACACTGTGGTATTGGTCACTGGCAACAATAACCACAAGCTTGCGATATACACTTGAGAATGTGCACTGACGAATATAATGCAAGATAAAACCGACTTTACTGCACGGCCATAAGTTATGTATTTAACGTGAAAAGGATATAAACCGACAGAGAAGACAACCAAAGGGTCAATGTATCCAGCACAAAATTATCAGGGTTAGGTTTCGGTCGAAAAAATTTTGTATATTTAGGTATGAATGTACTATTGCGTTTTTCTGGCAAAGTGCATGTGTCTCGGGAGTACCTACTTTAACCCTACGCTGGTATGGTACGATACGTCTAGGCTTCTTCTAAGAGGTGTTGAATTTCTGCATACCTACCGTCTGAAAATAGTAACTTATTATTATAACTTATAATTTATCTATAATATGTATGTATTTAGAAATATATAAGTATATTTATCAGTTGTCTAGTACCCATAACACAAGCTCTGCTTAGCTTGGGACTAGATGGCGTTGTGTGATAGTTGTGGAATATTTATTTATTATTTATTTATTAACTCAGTTACTTTTCTACAGACGCAGCCAGGATTTTTCTTTCTCAGTTATTTTTCATAATTATATTGTACAATAGAAAGTAAGCTCTGCAATGGTCAGCCTTTAGACATCTGACTTAGATAGCTGACACTATTATGTTTAAAGGCACCTCCCAATAATCTATCTATCCACGGTTTACCTTACTACCGATAGCAATTATACATAACGTCCATACAAATAGTGTCAAATATCTATCTCTAGTAAGGTAAACCGGCGATAGATAGATTATTGGGACCGGCCGTTAATGGTATGTGACACTGTCACCTCGTTCATTTTACTTTTTTATACTAAGTTCAATAATACTTAGTACCTAAATAGCTACTCTACTAACTCTCAAGCAAGAGCTCTAGAGACACGTCAAACTCTGCGGCCAGTATCAGATTTAATAATTATTTGAACTATGAAAATGATCCTAAAACTTGACACTGACTTAAGTAACGTATTTCAACATTAAAAAGCAAAAGAAGAAGAAGAATTGCTTGAAAATACGCTGTCGTATGACATCTGCTAACTATTTACCTCTGGTTTAGTCCCCCGTCGTTTTGTCCTGATACATAGAATGACCTTAAAATTTGACTCTGACTTAAATAACGTATTTTAACGTTTAAAAGCCAAAGAAGAAGAATTGCTTGAAAATACGCTGTCGTATGACATCTGCTAACTCTTGGTTAACCTCTGGTTTAATCCCCCGTCGCTTTATCCTGATACATATCGACACAAGAAACACGTTAGGATTTATCGCAGAGCTTAGGGTTATCTCTTGTATTATATTACTTAACTCTGGGTGACGCAAGCGGTCTTATGAATCCCCAAGATGTGACACAGGTAAAATGACATTAACCCTCGGAATACAGGCCCAGGGTATTGTAACCGATAACTTAAGATGTGCAAATCAGATGGCCACTTATCGTTTTCCAAAACCATTATCGAGTAGGCTTTTGTGAACTCCGAGCGAAGGATTACACGAAAGTTATTTTCGTATTGCAGAAAGGAGATACGTGTCCATAAACTCACAATATAAACAAAAAATCACTGTCGTTTTTCGTTAAAGGTACACGGGGAAAAGGTAGAATTTTTCGAGGTGGTTATAAAGAGGTTGATTGCTTTTTTGAGGTAGCAAAGAGGTCAGGAGTTGATTGAAATCATTTTATGTTTATTGTTTCAAACGACGACGTTGCAACGACCTTGCGAGTAATAATTGATACATGCGGGTTTTGGAAGGTTTGTTACAACTAATTAAGTATGATTCTGTTTCGACATTTCATTAGTGTTACAGAGGGACAGCAATACAATTAGTTTGTTGTCCAAGTAAACAACAAGATACCTACCTAGCGTAAGCTCTTACTACTTACCTACTCTACTACCTCTGACTACTTTGTTAAGCGTTCAGAATGCTATGACGTCATTTATTATATGGAGTACCCCATAGATGGTAAACATATTATTACCTGAGTGCAACATTGTAATTTTATAGCATTCATTATTATTTATTTAGAGGGATAAAGTTTCATAAGATCGGGTAAAATGTTTCATTTTTTTTAGTGTATCTTTTCGTCCTTTACATGTCAAATCGTAATAAACATTTAATGCCTTACTTATAAACGCTGCTTAACTTTAAATGACGTTATTTAGTAGTACTAAGTGGCGTTACTTAAAGAAGAATAGCAAATCTCTGTGTGTTTTGGGTACCCTACATAGACGGACCCACGAGAAAGTAAACCATGCAAAACCAGTAGGCATTAGTAAGATATTATAAAATTGTACCATGTTTTTAAGTTGGGGTTTAAAAGTTATCAGCGTTGAATATTTTTTCTCGGTTAGGTTAGATAGGCAGAATTCGTTAGCTTAAAATATGTGACTGGGTTTTTCAAAAGAAATATATCGTAATAGAGGAACGGGTGCTTGGCATTAGGTATCGTTATCGTAGTTATGGATGCAACTACTTATATTTTATGTGATAACTGTAACTGTTAGTATATTTTATATGATGGCAAATGAAAAAAAACATACGAATCCAATATTAAAGGAAATAACTATTGGTGTCACTTTGCCATTGTCATTTACACTCTTTTGGCAGAATATACGTAGTATCAAGAAAGTTGTATTGTATCCTATAGTCTATGAACCATAGACTAAAATATATACTAGGAAATATGAACTTAGCGTTTTGTTATTGTACACAAGCATCTTCTGCGTATTAATTTTACTGTTTTACATTTCGGTTTTCTCATTTTTCCCAACTGCTAATTAAATATAAAAATATGAATTATATAATAATAAATAAATTTGGCATAGTTTCATTCTCCGTGGTTTTCATTCTCAGTGGGTTGGGTACCCAGATGACCATTCTCCTTTTGTTGTTTATTAATGGTATAAATAAATCAGTGGCCGATAAATACTGAAGCTTTATTAAGAATAAACGAGCACAACAAAATTATACAGTTTTAAGGCGTACCACAGACTCCACAGAAAGTTGCCATGAGTGAGTATTCCTAACACCCTCCCTTAATCACTACATGCTAACTTACAAGCAGATCTTAAACTAACCAACTTAGGTTTTGGCAAACACTTGGTGAACAAGTCTGCGGGCTGGTTCTCTGTAGCAATATACAAAATATTTATCTTATACAACTTAATTATATCTCTTACATACTTAAGTTTTATATCTAAATGTTTCAGTCTAGCACAATTATTATCATTCAATATAGCCTTAATCGCAGACTGATTATCCTCAAAGATAGACATATGAATCGTTTTACAATTTAAAATTTCTTTAGTTATGTTATAAAGTACAATTAAATCTTGAACAGCCCTAGCTAATGACAAAATCTCTGCCTCAGTAGAGGACAGTGCAATAGAACTTTGCTTCTTTACACACCAAATTACAGGACAATCATTAAAGAAAATTATATAACCAGAAACAGACTTTCTATCCTTCATATTAGATCCCCAATCTGCATCTACATAGACATTCAAGTTAACTTCATCAGTAATGTATCTTTGGAATATTAATTTAAGCTCTGATGTTCCCTTTAAATAGCGAAGGATTCTCTTTAGCCCAACCCAAGCAGCAACAGTTGGTCGCTCTTGAACTTGGCTAAGACAGTTTACAGAATACAAGATATCAGGTCGAGAGGTCATTGACAAATACAACAATGCACCTACAAGTTCACGGTAAGGACCATGAAACTCTTCACCATCAACAAAATCTGATACAGTAGACTTAGAAACTAAAGGAGTGTCACATGGCTTACATTCTGTCATTTTAAATCTAGCTAATAACTTATCAATATATGCCTTCTGACTTAAACAAAGTTTATCATGAACATATTCTAAATTTATACCAAGGAACTCATCAGCAATATCAGCTTTAGACATTTCAAATTCTTTTCTAAATAATTGAATAACAATCTGAACTTCAGCCTCATTTGAACCTGCTAATATTAAATCGTCCACATAAAGAACTATATATATCTCACAATTATTAGACCTCTTTACAAATACACATGACTCAAATTCAAGTTGCTGAAAATTCAATTTAAATATAAAATCTGTGAATCTTTTAAACCACTGTCTAGGTGCCTGTTAAAGTCCATACAAACTTTTAAGCAATTTACATACTCTACCAGATTTATCATCATAACCTTTAGGTTGATCCATAAAGATTGTTTCATCTAACTGACCATTTAAAAATCTTCTGAAGGAAAATAGCAAACATTAATCTCAGATATGACATGCCTATAACTGGCGCATAGGTTTCAAAATAATTTATACCTGATCTCTGCTCAAAACCACGAGCAACTAACCTAGCCTTATGAATATTATTCCATTTTATACATAATACCCATTTACAGGTCATTGACCTTTCACCTTCAGGTAGTTCAACAAGCTCCCACACCTTATTCTTATGTAAGGACTCAATCTCTTGATCCATAGCCTGTTTCCATAAAACTTGCTCATTTACAGGCAATTCCTGTACTTCTTCATACGAGATGGATTCAAGACTTTCTACAGTCACTTCATAGACATAATGATCCTTAAATCTAGTTGGTAGCTTAGTTTCTCTTTTAGATTGTCTAGGCCTGTTATTCTCCGCTTCATTTTCATCACAATCCAAGAATTCATCTTGACCACCATCAGCCATCCCTGGCTCTTCAGCTGCCTCAGGAACCACATCAGACTCAGGAACAGTCTTCTCTCTCATTATATTATCAACAGAGTCAGGAATACTCATCCTCTTCTCTTCATTAAATATTACATTACGTGAAACAGCTACACGATTAGTTTTCTGATCCAATAAACGATAGCCCATATTGGAGTATCCTACAAAAATCATTTTTCTAGATTTTGGATCCAGCTTCTTCATCAGGTTATCAGGTACTCTCATATAAGCATCACATCCGAAAACCTTGATGTTATTCAAATTAGGTGCCTTTCCAAACTTAAGTTCAAAAGGAGTTTTACCCACTGTATGGTTCGGAATCCGGTTCTTCAGATAAGCAGCAGTCTGCACCGCATAGCCCCAAAAAGTCTTGGGCAGGTTTGCATCAAAGATGAGAGCTCGAGCCTTCTCCAACAAATACCTATTAGCTCTCTCCGCAACACCGTTCAAGGAAGGTGTGTATGGTGGTGCAGGATCTAGCAAAATATTCTTCAATTTACAATAGCGTGCAAGCTCACCTGATACATATTCCTTGGCATTGTCACATCTTATTTTATATACTTCTGGATTCTGCCTGAAAAACTGCTTGAATATATCAATAATGTCACTTTTATTTTTCAATAGATGTACTTCACAAAATCTTGAACAATCATCTATTATGGTAACAAAGTACCTCTCATTATCACTGACAGGCGGGTCAAGCGGACCACAAATATCAGTATGAATCATTCTCATGGGTTTATCTTCCCTCTCTCTCGGACCTTTGCCCACACTTTTGCTTCACAAAAATTTAAAGAGTCTGATACTGGCAATCCCAACTCTTTCATAACATTGTTGCTAGAATGTCCCATACGCCTGTGCCATAACTTTGCATCTTGCTCAACAAAGTGTGTTACAGCTGATGTACTAATAGGATCAAACTGACTTAAATACTGACCTTTTTCATTCAATCTGGCAATAACAAATTTTTCTTTATTCATCTTAACTATTGCAACATTATTTGTGAAGATAACACTGTAACCAGCTCTCTGTATGTTTTTCACAGATATCAATTGACCATTCAACTCTGGAATATACAAGACTTCTTTGAGAGTTATCTCTCGACCATTCAGCATTCCGACAATTGTCCCAATACCTTTGACTTCTAGAACTTCAACTTTAGATGCACATGTCACAGTGCCACTGTGGGGCCTCATGTCCTTAAACCATTCCTGTTTGCTGCACATGTGCGTCGATGCACCAGAGTCCAACATAAAATGTTCACTTGTTTGATTGACCATAAAGGTAACCGCAGCAGACTCACTGTTATTTGACTTTGGCTTAGTACGACAGTCCTTTTTCAAGTGGCCGGAACGTCCACAGTTAAAACATGTTGATTTTCTTGGACAATATTTTGCAACATGACCCTTTTTCTTACATTTGTGACACGTAATATGTTGGTACTTTTCGGCATTAAATGCTACATTTGTTTTTGTATTTTCTGTCTTCTTTTCACTTGTGTCACTTTTTAATGCCTCTGCATTTAGTAATCTTTGTATAACAAAATCTGAAGTCAATGTCGTATCTGGCTGATTTTCTATTGTTGCCTTTATTATATCATATTCCGGAGGTAATGACATTAAGATATAAATGACAATATCCATGTCTTTCACAGTTGTTCCCGAAGCTCGCAATTCGTTCACCAATCACAGTATTTCATTTATATGTTCCTGCATACTGCAATCACAGCGTTTTTTTGTGTTCGTGAGTTTCTTTCTTACTAGGATCTGGCTTACAGCACTTGATTTTCCATATTTTTCCTTTAAAGCATGCCATAGTTTATATGCTGTAGTTTCATCCGACATCGCCATCAATATGGAATCATCAATCATACTAAGTAACAATGCGTACGCCTTTTTCGATTTAGAATCCACAGTTTCTTCCTTTATTAGAAACTGATCCAGGTCTTTTGCAGCAAAAATAGCCTCTGCCCGACGTTTCCACAACAGATAATTCGTCCCTCTGAATGGTTCGACAATATATTTTATATTTTCTTCCCGGGCCGCCATATTGCATAGCCAGCCACACGACACGAAACAGCCCAAACCACCCAAGTAGAAAAACTTTGCTTTTACTTCTGCTCCAACAATTCCTTATGATTTTTCGGAACCACGCTCTGCTGTTGTTTATTAATGGTATAAATAAATCAGTGGCCGATAAATACTGAAGCTTTATTAAGAATAAACGAGCACAACAAAATTATGCAGTTTTAAGGCGTACCACAGACTCCACAGAAAGTTGCCATGAGTGAGTATTCCTAACACCTTTAAGCAGCGTTTATAAGTAAGGCTGTAAATATTTTTATAGTTAATGGGTTAGCACTCTAGACCTAAGGCCGATATTCGAGATTCGCTTGTGTATCTCGAGAAGAGAGAAGATTTGAAAGTAAATGTTAAAGGAAATTTACTCGAATCTGTATCAAGCCTAGAGGTAAGTATTAACCGTTCTTTTTGAATACTCAAACGGACGGACAACGAACTCTAAAATAGAGCTGTCGGAATACACCATTATGTGCTTAGAGACTAATTTTAAATCTGGAGAGTTGTGGTTAGCTGTAAGGGCACTAGACCTATCACTATGCTGTGGATTTCATAACGATGTTACATTTAACAAAAGCTTACCTGAAGTAGGATTCGAACAAGTAACCGTCTAATCGGCGGCCGACGCTCTAGAACTAAACCATCGTCGCAATTGGTGTTACTCGAATTTTAAAAAATGTTTTATTGCAAAAGTAGGCAGACAGGCAGGCGGTCCACCTGATTGAAACAGGTCACCGTCGCCTATAGACATTTACAACACCAAGCGCGTTGCCAACGCGCTGCCGACCTCTAAAAGGAATAGGAGTGAGGTTGGAAGGGGTAAGGGAGAGAAGAAGGAGAGGGGAAGTGAGGATTGGGCCTCCGGAACCTCCCAAAATACCATACTCCTACATGAGTAGGAGTATGGTATGTGTGAGTTCCCCGGTCGTGCCGGCACATACGGCTGTGGGGTTACCACTAAAACATCCAATTGTATAGGTACTACTTAAATCGACCTATCTTGCATCCTGTTTTGATTAAAGCAGGATATATAGTGTACATTCGTTAGAACCCACCGTAGATACCTAGTTATGATTACGCAATTAAAAACCTTATCAGAACCAATATGCAGTTATGACTTTGCAGTTATGAGAAAGCATAACAAAGCGCGCTATGTCGAGAATGTCGCCACGAATGGAGTTACCCGCTTCTGTATCCTGAATTATAAGTCCGGCTCCGGTATTTGGAAACTGAATAATGATTTAATGTTATTGATTGGGTATTATAATTGAATGTCACCTTTGTGTTCGTCAAGCGCCCAAGTGTTTTTTCATACACGCATTGGTCAGAAACCTGTTATTTTTTAATAGTACGATTTAATACTTATTAGTAGTAGAAAAGGTCTATTTATTTATTTAACCGTATGGCATTCTTACAATCGTTCACAATAAATTAAAATCAAAATTATAAAGTTATTCTATCCTTTAATTGCTGAATCCATGGGATAGCGTCGTTTTCGAGAGAGAACAGCAGCTGAGTGGGCAGTCTCTAGCTATATGCTCAACATCCTGGACAGCAGCTCCACACTCACACTCCGGTGATTCCCTCCACCCACACCACCCAGTAGAAAAGGTACTCAGGTTGGAAAGTCATAACGTCACAACAACATTGAATCCTGTTATGATAGGATGATGAAAGCAATAATAACGAAGGAGACACTGCAGCGAAAGAGACCCCGGGATATATAGGCTTAGAAAACGTTGAGTACTTAGATTGAGTAGACGAAAATCTCGCAGAAGGATCACGTAGAATAAAAGATGAAGTGGTAGATTTTGTTCTTGCACATACTCTTCTCTCTATGAGACATAGCCGTATCCGGTGGGAACGCAATACGCCGATAATGTTTAAAGTAATGTTGCCACAGATTATGCTTCTGTTACTATGTGCTTTCTCAGTCACGCCGCATCCATACCTAGCGGGATGTTCAGTATATACGCGCAGTCTTTTTGAATTAACAGTATTATATGCGAGATAATTATAACCAAGATGATTGGAGTAACTAGTCGTTACAACACACACACACAGGGAATCCTAATATAAGGACTAGATAATGTTCTTAGCACAGTTTGAAATAAAATCAAATATCTACCAAACGTTTCTACAACAGGTCTGGAGCCTAGCGTGGAGCTACTCTTTTATACTCCCTGAGATGTAAAAATAAATTTAAATATGATTAAGCATTTGTACTGTATATCTTAAGGACCAATAAAGAATACACATTGTCATATTTCAAACCGGAAAATAAATGCTAAATACACTAACCAATACTAATTTTACAAGTCTGTTAATATTCACGCAATTCACTTAAAGTCACGACTTCGCACTTGCAAACGTAGTGCAGTAAACCCATGCGAGGGCAAAAAAACTTAAGGGTCTTTGGCCTACCTTGTGTCATCCACAAAACAATTACCAATTCAACGAGACCTCTTCCAATGTCAGCCATTTCTTAAAAAGTGACAACGTCGAAGAGGTCAGGTACAAGTGGCGGTTCATCTTTAACGTTTGACAAATATGTACTTACTAGCTGCAATCTGCGGTTTCGCCCGCGTGGTGACGGATGATGATGATGATAAATAGTATCCTACGTGTCAATCGAAGCCTCATCTATCTCCATACCAACTTTTATCAAAATTGGCCCAGCCGTTTGAGCATGAAAGAGCAACAAACATTCATGCATCCATCCATCTAAACTTTCACATTTATAATATTATAGTGAGATGAAGGGATAAAAGGCAAATTTATATTACTTCGTACCATTAAATGTATAAAGATTTTCGAGATTCGTCATAAATGTATGTATTTAGACAGAATGAGTACATGTTTGTGCCGTTTGGGGTCGAAACTTTAGGCCCGTGGGCACCGTCCGCTCTCAACTTGTTCAGGAATCTACGGAAACGTTTGGTTAAGGCGAGGAATTACCGAAATGCTAGCTTACTTTGGGCAAATAGCTAGCATTGCCATCCAGCGTGGGAACGCTGCCAGCATATTGGCCACTTTTCCCCCACCATGGGTTTATAGATAAGTTTTTATTTTTTCTTTTAATATTCTGTAAATTTTTTTTATCTTTGCTTCCTTTATGTATTATACGTTATCTTATATTTATAAATAGACTATGCCAGTTGTTTCAAGGGTTATATAATGACAAAACCCGTTTGCTTGTTCGTTTGTGTTACTCTTTAAGGATCTTGCTACCAAAATATATTTTACTTTGTTTAAGCTATTGCTTTTATGTATAAACTAACGGGCCGTAATATTATATTATTGCTAGCTGCACCCTGCCGTTTCACCCGCATGGGGAAGGATGACGATGATGAAAAGTTTCCCGTGTGTGTCGTATATCTACCTACAAAATTTCAACTAAATCCGTTCAGGCGTTTTTTTGCCTGATTGAGTAACAAACATCAAGACATTCAAACTTTCACATAATAATATCAGTGTAATTAGAATGTAGTATAATATTATAATCTATATCTATACTAATAATACAAAAAGGAAAGATTTGTAAGTATGTTTGTAACAAATTGGCTCAAAAAGCACTGGACCGATTTCAAAAATTGTTTCAGCATCGGAAAGCTACATTCACCCTGAGTAACATAAGATATATAAGATTCATCATCATCATCATCCATCACCGCGCGGGTGAAACCACGGAGAGCAGCTAGTAATTAGATAAAAGAGATGAATGAAATTAAGATCTAAAAGCAGTAAGTACGAAAATATAATAATTTTCTTAGAATTATATTCTTTTTCTATTTTACCGGTGACTGGCTGACAACTGGAACGAAAACAGTAAAAGTAGTTATCTAGGAGACATAAATAAGCGATAAAAACTTTTCTACCGAGCGACCATCGCCGATGTAGACCCTGCATCCCGTCAGACCTCTCTAACCACTTTCGCGCAATATACAGGATGGCTACGTCAAAGCTACTTCCATATTGGCGGTGTAACTACTTATGGCTTTGGAGAATAATAAACATAAGACTGCGGGATTTAAACTCGTTGACTATTAACTCAGCATAATCTCAATTAGGCCCACTTGCACGTTTGCTCGGGTTGAATAAATAAGCCTACGAGTTTGTAAACTTGCGTTAGTCATATCAATTTTTAACTCTCATTTTGCCTTGCCTTTTAAAAGCTATAAAATTTGCCTATAAAAGCTTACCGGTATAAGTATATAAAATAGGAGAAAGGAACTCTGGAACGTGCAAGTGGGCCTTACAAGGATATTTTTAAAATCATCGTTTATACAATGGGCCACAAAGAAAAAGGGCCGGTTCTACAAAATTGCGACAACTGTTAAAATTTTATCTTTATATTATTTATTATATTTTATATATTGAGCTATCTTTTTCAAATATAAACTAAATAAATAAATACGACATATACGCTTAAAAAAAGTAAACACAGAGTTATAGCTGTTATATTTGACACAAGGACATTGTATGTAATTCCTCCGAGGTTTGGCATGTTTTCTCGTAATATAAAATACTGCATATTTGATACCGTAGCATTTTCTACCAACTTCTAATAGGAGGAGGTTCTGAAGTCGACGCGTATATTTTTTTATGTATGACCACATATCACTTTTTACAGAGTAGTCTGATTTGAATTTTTTTTTGTTTGGTAGATACGAGGTGGCCCCATTTAAATTTCATCAAATTCGGTCAAGCGGTTTTAGAGTTACACTCCAATACCTGAAAAGTGTTTTGGCTATCATTTTTATGCAATGATAGCTCAGATATAGTTTTTTTTTACATTTGATAAAAAAAGCATTTGACCACAGTCTCACCTGATGGAAAGTGATGACACGGTCGACGGAGGTACATGCTTTAAACGGTACCTATTCACTCTGTATTTGACGACTCCCAGATTGTATATGTCAGGAAATATAGAATCTGGTATGTTGTTCCATACTTCAGCCGTACGCATTATGAAGCTAGATTTGAAGCGCTTCGTGCGTATTTTTGGAATTTCGACCATGTACGGATGACGTGCTCCTGTGCGTCTTGTTGTTCGAATAGAAAAATTACTTCTATTAATTTAGTTCAGGTTTAGTGGCTGGCGGCGTTTGACACTTGAAAGGTGACATATTACCAATATCTGCAGGAAATTGCTTTAAGGTGTCTACATTTACTCGTAGGTACCTGTCAATACCAGATTTACAATCAATTGTGTATGATTAATATTTCAATTACACTTTCCAAAACAATAAATACAACTCTGAAACCGATCCATCATACCTTTATCACATAAATCTTTTAATCAAAACCTGTCAAGCAATTCGGAAGTAAACCTCCAAACTGGTTGATCATTAGGAGATTGCATTACAATCGATACTTGAATCGATTGCAATATATCGATGTGTTCGAATAATGATAAAAGCGACTCTATTGTTAACTACTGATCTTGTCATCTCGTGTGTTACTGTTTTCTTTATGGCTACGATATATTTTAATTTAGCCAGTGTCATATCAAAAGTTATTCGTGCTCTATCACAGATTATATAGCTTTTAAGCATAATATCAAGTAGAAGAGTATCAGCTTTAAGCTTACTCAGAAACTTTCTGTTTCTTTTTCTAATGACTAAGGAGGAGGTACTCAATGGCACGTTTTTTTTTAAATGTTTGTTACCTTATAACTTTCGACTGGGTGATCCGATTCTCAAAATTATTTTTTGTTTGAAAGCTGGTATTTCCCGTGTGGTCTCATGTCGGTCCAGTAGATTTTGAGTTACACTCCAAACTAAATTGAATGGAGGTCGGTATCAAATTTTTCAAATTGTACTTAGAAAGAAAGAAAGAAAGAGAATGTTTATTTTGGACATCAACCACACCACAGCAAACAATGTAAAATGATACATACAGCAGAAACAAGTAGGTACAACACCAATCACTTTAGTTAGGACTAACTACATTAAATAAGTATGTTAATTAACATTGTTAAAGTTAACTAGGTTATTTATAAAAATATGTAAACATTACTTAAAAAGAAAAAGAGAAATTGCTGTCGTGTGCGGCCCAAAATAAGAACCTGGCTCAGCATAATGCTGCAGGCGAACCTACAGCGCTGATTTTCAGACTTTTATATTAGTAGAGTAGTATACTACTGGATGCTTTACTGATACATTTTTTTTATGGTAAGTTATATGACTAGGGTTGAAAGTAAACACGTGCGTCACCGTTTTGTGGAATCATACAATCTAATACGAAGTAAGTACTTTACTACAGTTTTCAGTAGAGAAACCTCGAAATGAGTGTTTACTTTGTCTGAATACTCTTGCAAATTCGTGGCCAGTTAATTTATTTTATTTATTGTATACTCGTATTAACAAGTACAATTTGAAAAATTTAATACTGACTTCTATTCTATTCAGTTATTGGAGTGTCACTCAAAAACTACTGGACCGAATTTGATGAAATTTAAATGGATTTAAATGGAGAATCGGTTCACCCTATCGAACGTTATGAGGTAACAAACATAAAAAAATACAGTCGAATTGAGTACCTCCTCCTTTTTGGAAGTCGGTAGAAAATAATGAAAAGCCAATATCTGGCTAAGATTTTTTTCGGTGGTAGTGCCACGCTCTAACCCCACAGCGGAATGGGCCGGAACGACGGGGGAAGTACCACACTCCCACATAACACCGACGTGAAGTAACATAGCTTACTATTGCGTTTCGTCAGAGGTTCCAGAGGCCCGATTCCCCCCTTCTTCCCCCCCCCCCCCCCTCCACCCTTACCCCTTTTATACCATCCTTCCTCAAATGTCGACAATGCATCCTCGAGACCTCTGGTATTGCGGATGTTCGTGGGCGACGGTATCACTTACCATCAGGTGAGCCGCTTGCTCGTTTGCCAACCTATCCCGTAAAAAAATATCGATACTAAACTGTACGTTCGATCAATATCAATCTAAACGATCGATATGAATATGATCGAACAATATACAATACCCAATAGGTATTGACAAGGACAGCTTAGGTGTTAGCAAGTTATTTTATCGCACGATTTTAATCATGTGTTGTATTAATTACTTCCTGTGTATATTTGGTTGTTTTATTGACTTTTATTAAATTCATCTGAGCACTGATACTATTCATGACAGACTACTTGAAGTCATCATCATCATCTCAGCCGTAGGACGTCCTCTGCTGAACATATGCCTCCCCATGATTTTCCAAAAGGACCGGTTGGAAGCGGACTGCATCCAACGTCGTCCTGCGACCTTTATCAGGTCGTCTATCCACCGTGTCGCTGGACGACCTACGCTGCGGTTACCGGTCCGTGCTCTCCACTCCAGAACCTTCCGGCCCCATCGGTTATCTGTTCTGCGTGCTATGTACCCTGCCCACTGCCACTTTTACTGGCTAATCTTCTGGGCTATGTGGATCTCCACATTTCTGATTCGACTACTTTAAGTGCACGGTGTTTATTTCTCAAATTTCCAATTCTTTTTTGTAAATATCGGGGGATTCATTTAGAGGTACTTTTTTGTCTATAGATTTTTTGACAGAGGAAGCGTGAGTCGTGGTAACCTTTCATGGTATTTTTGTTCAGTATAGTTTGACATTTCATTATGGAAAGACTTAACCTCGCACAGGGTCTACAATTAACTAGCTGTATTACCAAAGTCAGCGTTCTGCGATCTCAAACATTGAAGTTATAATTTGATGCTCGGACTCGAACCTCGGTGGCCTAGTTGGTCAATGGCGTCTGTCACGGAGAGTCAGAAGACGCGGGATCGAATCCCGTCCGAGGATGTGATTTTTTCTCTCTATACATTTCAATATAAAAAACTTCATCTACTCGTATTATTCATTATAATAGTTCTTACGAGTACATTGAGTATTTGGCAAATTGCAGGTTTCAACCGAAGTTGTATTTTTTTACAAACTACATTCTGTGAAGTAGTTAGGTTGTAACTTTGAAATTAATATAATAAAACACATTCCTACTTTTCCTCACGTCGAACTCCTACGAGGCTATGATCGCCTGGTACTTTATTACCCATGTTTAAGATACTTATGATACATAGAAATTGACTATACAAAAATTCAGCAATAAAGTAAATACCTAAGACTCATTATATACTTACATAATGATGAGTTCATGTAATGTTTTCTTTGTTTTTTTGATTCTTACCTGAAAAAAATACAAACAAAATATTAAACTAATGAATTTTCTTAATTACAAATTAAAACCTACATAACTTCCAACCACTTATAAAATATACCACTTTTCATCCCTAAAATGTACTCCATTTTAATAGTAAGTCAAAGACGCAGAGCCAGGTTTGAATGTTTTTAATGTCCCTCAAAGTATCTTCAAAGCAGTTTTTCGAGCAGTTATAGAACGAGTCGTTTCAATAGCTATTTTAATACCATTACGAAAACCAATTCAATTAAACCGTTAAGCCTTCGGATTTGATCTTGGACTCGAAAAAAACGTTTTGTCATTGTCTCTGTCACGTGACGTTTGGGCATTACGAATGTACCCAGTCACAATTTACTCGTTAAATAACTTACAACCTTAAAGTTACGACGGAAAGGTACTCTTTTGAATAAGAATATGTGGTAAAGTTTCTAGTTATGCTTAAAAAAGCGTGCGCATGCGTTTTCCGCTTTAATTCAAGTTATGTCATTCACGTACCTCGTTCTTCATATTGGTCTGTGTTCACCACATAATAAGTCACTACATATTTGAAAGGCTCGTTTAACTTCTATAATAGATTTGCTTTTGAAATGAATTAAATAAATTAGATTATGAAATAAATTGACGCTTAAGGCAAATTGGTTCGGCCTCAAGCCGTTTTATGTGGCCGATGCAAATAACGAAGGCAGTAACATTGTAGCAAAAATCATATGCGAGCGCGCTACGGATTTCCTCTTCCCTCAGTTTTTCGGTTGAAAATAGAAAACTAGACACATTAGCAATATTATAATTACGAAATTTAAATAAATAAAGTGGCATTTATTTATATACCAAAGGCAATATACCAATACATAATACTGATAGAACAAAATGGTTAAAACTGTAAATTTTTTACAGTATTGGCGAAGGTTTTTAGTTATTTGTTTAATACAAAGATTTAAGATTATAACCATGCCACTAGATGGCAGGCGACTCAGATGCATCAATTAATAATCAATTAAAAAATTCTACATAAATAAATGTAAAAGAGTAGCGGTAAAGTCAGGAAGTTATGTAAAAAAAATAGTTTTCATCCCATCTTCCTCCCTACATCCGTCTAGGTAACTTTATTCTGTCTATCAACTTAAACAAAAAGGAGAGTTATGACGATTTCTTATTTATTTTTCCTATATAAAATGAATTCATTTTAGACAGTCAGGTAAAAGTTATTCATATATTTTTATGAAATACCAAATAGACTGGTTTTTAATCTAACTACATCATACTTCATTGATATTTTATGGCATGTCGAGCAACTTGCGACCAAATTCTAAACATACTTCTACTACTACCTACAATGTTACAAATTATTTGCGTCCCACAGTATTTGCAATAAATTCAACATTAACAAAATTGTTCTCTTCAATATCTCATTTATGTCAAAAACCCATCGTAATACCTTATACTTATTGACAATAACAATGATCTAGAAGTCAAAATATTAAGGTTATCGTGCACTAAACATGACCAAGATCAGTAGCCTATCTTAGCCAGATGACATATTAAAAATCCCGGCCGGACATTTGAATGAAAAGGCCACATATTCAAAAATTCTTAGTCACATCTCTTTTTTTATTGTATACTATTGTAAATATAGGTAATATCAAACAGTTGAAGTGAGTAATTACGCACGCGGATACTTACATAAATTGGTGTTGAGAATACGACAAAACATCTAAAAAAAGAACACGAAATTCAAAATGATTTTGTGGTGTGTTGTGCCCGTTTTCATCACTTTTAGAACATCAAAGTCACTAAGTAGTATAAATATATGTTACGAGCCTTGGCCTAAGTGGTCTCTAAAATATTGTCGAAATTGTTAATTAATTTGTAAATAAAATGTTAGTAAGACTTTCCAATTTGTAAAAGAAACGACACTTAGTGAATTACTGTAATGGACAAAACGCCATCTTTGACCCTGATTATGATGTTCTTATACTAATTACATAATAATAAACATATACACACGATGAAATTAATTTAATTAACCTTGTTTAAATCCAATGTACAGATAAATTTACGAAAAATAGTATTTAAATTACTTCTCTTTGACTTTAACTTTTCGTTAATAATGATTTTGAAAATGTCCCTGATAAATTTATAGCCAGCAGGTACTGAAATCAAGGCTACAAGTAGCATTAAAAACCACACCCTGGAGCATTACTCAGCTGTTTGCTCTACCCACGACCAAAATACCTTTAGTGATCTTGGTCTAGTCAGTGCGCGATGAGCTTCAAGTATCAAAAAGTTTGACAAGGTCTTTAGGACTTATACAAATCAAACTCCTGAACTTTTTTATATTTTGCAAATATTTTGGGTATTCATATAAAAAAGGTATTTTTCTTTATACTTTTGACAAGTTAGTTTATTGTGCGTTTTGACAACAAATCGGCACATTTAGCGGCGCCGTAACTTTTGGAATGCATTACCGGATTTTTACCTTTTCTTGAGATGACCCAAAACGTGTTAAACAGGTTGAATTGGATTTGCGAAAGGAAATTTTTGGGATCCGATTTATACAATGTATGTATACAGATGTGTCGTTTAATGATGTCATAGTTATATGATTTTACATAAGTATAAGTAGCTAATCTTAAAAATAACCTTCCTTTTAAGTTTTATTTGGTAAATATTTATTGATACCTGTTGGATACCTCAGCTGGGCGAGTGGACTTTACTTGGGAAGGCACTACGCCTGAGATGGTAAAAAACTGCTACTTTGATATTAAAGGGTTTTATTGTGTACTTTTGCTTATAAGATTTTTACAATGAAGAACGACGTGTATTTTTTATATTTGGCCGAACAGTAAAACGCAAGAGAGAGAGCCCACGGTTTCTACAACTTAACAAACTTAATTATGGCCAGTAATTTATTTTCTATATGTATAAAAATGAACTCATATTTCTCTTGGTCACGCTATAACTTGAGAACGGATGTGTTGTATTAATTATTTATTTTATTTATAATTGATTTCATTCAATTTTTTTTAATTTTTTCTAATAATTCATAGACGATTCTTACATAAAAATATAATATAGAAGATGGGAGGTTATGGCTATGCCGAAAATCGAGCCTACTACGCGAATGAAGTCGCAAGCAGTCGCTAGTTTCTAATAAATACGTATGTGTTGGGTTGCCAACAATACCTACGTAACTATGAAAGTCATAGGGGTATATTAAACCATGAGAGTGATGTCTAAATTCTTAATGAAGTTCTAAATTGAAGCGCTGATAGCTTAGTGGTATCAGGCAGCTCCTAGATCGATACCTACACGAGCTGCGGCTTGCGGTGAATGTGGACATCATGATAAAATCTACCGTGCGATTCTCTAAGAGCAAACATCGTTGCATCTTTGACAACATCCCTGAAACAAATGACGAGATGACAAGAAACGTAGGAAAAACAACCTTATGTACAAGAGCGATATCTCATAAAGTATTTGACATCGGTGAGCGCATTGTGTTCTACGCGCTGTCTTTGAGAGCCATGCGTTATTCTAAGTCTAGTGTCATATCACCTTCGACTGCAGCATTACTGAACAACAAGTGAAATAGTGGTCAAATACTAGCCTTTCAGTGATAAAAGAAATATGTTCCACGCATTTCTGCAACCGGAACAATGCTGGTTTCAAAGGATATTATTTACTTAGTAAGAAACATGTTTAAAAAATGAAATCAATTATTTTACGCAATGTACCAGTAACCTACGCAGCAAGCGCTGACAAAATAATCAATTACTGGTTGAAAAGAGTTGTCGAATTGCGCACGAAATTGCCAAAACCAGTGGACTGATGCGGGTACGATCTATTACAAGGGTAATGAACCTGAGTAGAGCAATGACTTGATATTTATCTTGTATATATTTTGTTTAAACTATCCTGCTATGTTTATGTTTTACTTCGCACAACGTTTATACGGTATACCAGAGGCTGTAGCACAAACAATTTGAGAAAAAGTGTTCGTATCGTAAGCGTCAACGCGTCACGCATTCGATTACAAACTATGAGTTATCTGTGTCACAGTTGCGCTAGATAAATGGCAGTTTGTACTGTTTCATGTGAACGACACGTTACATTACATTTACGCAGTTATTCGTGGTAGGCATACAGTAAAGTGTTCTGGAAGGTGAGTGAATAAAGGCAGTAACGGTCAAATATGGTTACCATAAATCGCTATTATGTTGTTTCTTGTACTATATACTATACTTCAAAGGTTCTGGATTCCTTAGGAGACAGGAAGTTGCCTGATTTGTACATAGATCTCCTGACAATAAAAGTATTGATCCTCGTTTTAGGTGGTTATTTACAAAACCACTGTAAAGGTTTAATAGTTAAAACTCAAGTCAAGTCTATTTTAAACTCAACGTTCGTCAAGAGTTAGAGACTTAACTCGTGTATCTCAGTTTGTTGGAGTACTTCATGATGTGGTCGCGATATTTCCTCACATGTTACATTAAGATACTTTAAGAAATATCATTTAAACAGCTCTCGAAATTCAGCGCTGTTAGATTTAGAGACATAATCGTCTCAGTCGATGGGGGACCCTAATAATGAGGTCACGTTATTTTCACGCAATTTTACATTTATGCATTAGTCTTTAAAACGAAATTAATAAAAGCAATAATAGATGAAAACTTAACATCTTAAACTTTTTCCGGGAAGGTCTCTAAAACAAATCTTACAAAGTCGAAACTCGGTGTTTGTCAGACTTAGATACCTAATCGCCTCAGACTGTTGTAGACCCTAATCATGAGGTCACATTATGTCTACGTCATTCTACATTTACGCATAGTCTTAAAAACGAAATTAATAAATAACAACACATCAAAACTGAAAATATTAAACTTCTTTCCAGAAAATATCTAAAACAACTCTCACGAAGTTGAAACTCAACGTTTTAACTAACTTAGAGGCCTAATCATCTCAGTCGATTGAAGACCCTAATAATGAGGTTACATTATTTTCACTCCATTTTACATTTACGCATAGTCTTAAATCGAAATGAATATATAATAATGTTAAACATTAAAATCTTATATTAATTTCCGGAAGATCTCTAAAGCAACTCTCGCGAAGTCGAAACTCAGCGTTCGTCAGTGTTAGAGACCTAATTCGTTCGTCTCAGTTGAGCGGGCGCCCTTGCGGTGAGGTCGGATGATTACCAATGAGAAACAGTTTCACGACTTGTTACATTTGCGGTCGGTTGGCACACCACCAACGCAATTGAGTTAGGAAAGACTTTCCTCGTAACGGAAGAGAGGGTAGTGTGACTGTTTGGAGATTTCATTATGTTCAGTGTTTATTTATTAACCACACACGTTGCAGTTCCAGGAAAAGTAGGTTGATTTCTGCGAATTCTATTTTATTATTGGCCAAATTGGCGCATTGCGAGTCAGGAAGAAATATCAACATACATATTAAACAATATTAGAAATATAAGTACATACTTTGCTTTTTAAATTCTGTAACAAATACCTTCTAAGGGTGTTTACAATATTCACTGTTAAATGACTGGTTAGACTCATATAATAATATTTTATTTTATTTTTTTATTTAGGTTATATGTATGGTTATTAGTTATTATTAGGTTATATGTTTTATTTAGATTATATGTAGGTAACATATAATCTGAATCTTGTAAACGGCTCAAACGATTTTCATGAAATTTAGCATGCAAGAGGTTTCGGGGACGATAAATCGATCTAGCTAGGTTTCACTTTTAGAAAACCTCGTTTTACCAGTGTTTTCAGGTAGTATAAAACTGCTACATCAAACTGTTTTACCGACACAGCAATACTATAGCTACTTGACAATAGATGGCGTTGTTAAACAACACTAAGCCAAAAACAGGTCAGGTTTCTCAAAAAACCGAGCAAAACTCAGTCATCTAGGTACTAAGAATGAAAATGACTTAGTTTCTGAAATAAATTTTAGTGTAAGTAGGTAACTTATGTTTTTTTTAAATACATTATGGCATATCTTACTAATAGTTAGATTTTAATTAATTTATAATATAATTTACTTAACAGTAGCCATTTTATTATTGTAAGTTATTTCACCCTGACCCGTTTGTTCCACTTCCTCTCTCTATCACGCCCTTGCCTTAGATGCTGATTGAACTGAGAAAAAAAATTGCAGCTATTTGACAGGGTTCATTTCAATCACTTTTTGAAGTACTAGTTGCGCTCCGCGGTTTCACCCGCGTGGTGATAGATAATGATAATGATGAATCACAACATAATATATTAATCAAAACCTAGTATAGCCTATGTTACTCAGGAATAATGTAGCATTCTAGTGGTGAAATATGTTTTTAATCGTGTTTGAGTTTATTCGTTATAAACATAAAAAAAAAATTACTTTATAAAATATTATAGTAAGTATAGAAGACATTATTTTAGAAGACAAATATGGTTGGTAAATTCCGCTTCTGCAAAGTTTTCATCGTGATTGCAACTTATTTAATATATTGTAAAACGCTATTTTTTGAATGCAATATGCTATAAGGAAATGGTACAAGCACGGGGCCCACCTGATATATGGTAACCTCTGCCTAGAACAGATGCATTTCCACACAAGTGACGAACTGCATTGCGCACGTAACCCTGAGACATTAAGTCTTTAATTCTCATATGCCTGTAATTTCACCGACACCCATACCATTCAAACCAAAACACAGTATTGTGAACATTACAGCGTCACGGTAGAACTTTACTTATAAACTTAACTAAAATAACGTCACTTAGTGCGATGCAGAACATTCTTCCTTTGCGCAGTACTAAATAACGTCATTTTAAGTTAAGCAGCACTTAAAAGTAAGTCCGTATAATGGCAGTACCTGCTAAGTGTTACCCCACAATCCGATGTCGCTACAGTCCGGTGTCGCTACAGTCCGATGTCGCTACAGTCCGGTGTCGCTACACGCTACGCTTTAAATGCTTGTAGTGGCAAAAGCTCTATGTCCTTCCTAAAAAAACAATACTGCCCCGGATGAATTCATTCACAAAGAGTTCTACTGCGTGTTGTGTTATGCTATGTTTAACCTATGCTTTTAGGGAAGTGGTAACGCATAGGCTTATTATGATGTACTACAGTGAGCAAATCTTACGTAATAAATATATTGAATAAAAAAATCACCGTTTTTAATATGGTAGTTTATAATCAGAGCAAGTTTGAGCAATCGGAAATCACGTAAACACAATACAATACTCGTACAATCGCAACGATGAATAGCCATGCGTGCGCGCCATTTCGTGAGTTTTTGTTTAATAATTCATGATTTGATTTTTCGCAAACAATTGTAGGTCAGGACGGTTAATATTTATGGTTTTGGTGCATGTAATTTTATTGAATGATTTATTTTACGGTATGCTTTTAAGAAAACAATTGTAGAAAGTTAGAAAGGTAATTATTTGAAATCACTTATTTAAGGGACCTCATATAATTTATTGATTCGGGCGTTACTTTGCGGAAATCCATTATCAATAAAACGATATTAAAAAATATTTAGTGACACTTCCGCTGAAAAGTCGGTCTAGCGCTTGACGAGTCAACATCTCCTGAGGATGCCTCGTGTAGAGGCGAAACACGTGTCGAATCGGTTTTGGTTTGTTTGGGGTTTCTTGTGTTTTTTATTTTGTATTCTTCCTATTAGCATTTTATGTGGGAGGGAGGGTGGTGCACGCCCCCAAATAGGCCAAAATCATTCTTTTCTTTTCAGCGGAAGTGTCAAAATATTTTTTAATATCGTTTTTATGATAAGGGACCTCATATAAACGTTCATTAATAATTGATTAACTTTTTAAAGGATCTCCCTTTCCTTTTGGCAGAGGTTACTACTTAACACTAGGCGGGTCTCGTACTTGTACCGTCTCCTAATATCAGCTTATTTAATGCCAATTAACATTTATTTAGGTTTCGCCTAATCAGGCGGTATATCAAATATCATAAGTTAAAAATATGTAATTTTTTAAATATGAAGCATTTTCAAGACAATTTAAACCACTACGCACGTCTTTGTATCAGCGCAAAATTTTATATCAGAACATAATAAAACGCTTTTTCATAATTTTTTAAACGGTATTTGTTACCGCGAAGTCTTCAATATACTTATCTTTGCTCCTTTTTCCTCAATTAAAACGATCACCTTAGTAATGAGGACCACTTACATCAACACTATTAATTATATATTTATTATGTATCGAATACTAGTCTTTACTCGCGTCTTCGTTCGTGAACTTTATTATGGTTATAGTATTTTCAAACTACGTATGTATAAGTATACGTACTTTCGCACATACGTTCGAGATGTTTGTACAAAGTCGAGAAATTAGCATGCTTTATAAGAAGATGACTATATTAAGTAATAGTAGTTTTTTTCCTAAGGAGCAAACAACTAATTTTAAGGCGAGATTGTTTATTTTGATCCAGAGCATACCTTTAGGACTCTAGAGTAGAATCCTTAGCGTAGAGTATTTAAAGTCGGTATTCAATATCGTATATGTGTGTAAATCTATACTAATATTATAAAGAGGAAAGATTTGTATGTAAGTTTGTATCGAATTGGCTCAAAATGTAATGGACCGATTTCAAAAATTCTTTCACCATTGGAAAGCTACATTCACCCTGAGTAACATAGGCTATATAAGATTCATCATCATCATCATCATCCATCACCGTGGGGAACCGCGGAGAGCACCTAGTCTTCTATAAAATGTATTGAAATGGTTATAGATATTATAGCATTACGTTAGCAGCAGCTAGTTATTAGACAAATAGCGGTAAAACCAAAGTATATATAAAATAGTAATACTTACTTATACTTAACCATCATGTTAAACAGTGATCAACAAACCTATTTTATATGTCAATATATCATATAAACAGAATAAACTCATATATATTTATAATCCTTATTTGTAAACAGTACATTTAGTCATCTTTTGAAACCACAGTCTCCCGGAAAATCTGTGCCTCACTAATAAAACAACTTATTCAAAGAATACACAAACACTTCGCGGAACAGTTTTATTGGCTTATTAATTTTGTCGACTTTTATAGCGTATGGGCATCTTTTTTCTTGTCAAATTTCTTCATTAGCATACGTTATTGCTGTCCAGATGCTTAGGATCTATCTATAAGTTACAATATGAAGCAGACACGGATACTGTGAAGATTGTCCAAAAACCAAACACTATTGAAATCTTGCATTCTTATTATATTGCTCTAGCTAGATCTCAAAAATATGTATTATTTAGTTATTAACTTTAAGAGTTATGAAAGATCGCACGTTTGATTTGTTATAAAAACTAAAATAAACAGTTTATACTCGTAATATATTTATTCATACATATTCCTTACTATATTACTTATAAACTCTGCTTAACTTTTAATGCCGTTAGGTGCCTACTTATGGAGGATCCCAATAATCTATCTATCCACGGTTTTCCTTACTACCGATAGAAATTTGACATAACGTTCATACAAAAAGTGTCAAATATCTATCTCTAGTAAGGTAAACCGGCGATAAATAGATTATTGGGACCGGCCGTTACTGGTGCGAACAGCAAAACACTGTTCTGCGCCGCACTAAGTGACGTTATTTAAATTTGTCTGAAAAAATATGTACCTAGTATTTGACCCGCCAGCGGCTTCGCTCGCTTGGTCTTGGTGTAGTGGCGAGAGACTCATTCTTTAAATTTAATGAACTTTTTCATTTATGAACTGATTGACATGAAATAAACGTGTAATTTAATTTCATTATCATATTTCATTGCATTAAATCCTTATTGTGTGTATTTAAAAACTATTTCTTTATTGACCTGCAACATGACAAATTTAAAAATGGGAGATGAATTGGGATTTGGGAAGAGAAAGGATTGGATCACGGATTACGTCCGATTAAAAAAATATTATAGGAAGATTCCAATTTGGTGTGCCGAGACACGAAATAATTATATTCCCTGGAAACCTTAGTTGACGGTGAGGTGTTGAAGTTGGTGAAATAGTGATTTGCACCCGACGAGTCACTCTCGATATCGTCAATTACATTCCTGAAGTCAAGACTTGGATCAGATATTTTCATATTCATTCAATTAATAACAAATCGAGGGTGTTGGTTGATAAATACTCTCGCCCTGATATATTAAACAAGTTATTGGGGGTATTCCGTGTTCTCTGAGCTCAGAACTGAACGTTACGTTGTACGGTCAAATTTCTTCAAAAAGGAAAACTATGGATAGATAGGTTATTGAAAACGGCCGTTAGAGAATCGCACGGCTGTATTAAGATAATCAAGCTGCCTTCGATAAAGCAAGAAGCTAACTGGAACCTTTGATGGAACGTGTGTGTGTGAACTTGTGGTGAAGTGTTATCCGCCAGGTCATGAAATACTTATTATTATAACTTTATATTTCTGATGTTCCTTTTAAATTTTTTTGTTAGCTAGCTAGGCCTTCAGCTAGGTATTCTACCAATGTAAGTAACCATAACATTACAAACGCTAAATGTTAGGTGAAGCTTACCACAATGTATTGATGAAAACTATATTTAAATCGGATGAGCCGTTTCTGAGACTGGCGGCGTGCAAAAACGCACGTTTTCGTTTATAAAAGCCCCAAATAGTATTTTTCCTCATATATCTTCCATGTATAGACAGCGATCCGTTATATTTTTATTATACGTATAGATTAATCATTCCTATACCGTGATAATTAAAATAAAAGATTTGTGAATGAAACTGACGTATATTTACGTCTCTGGGGCGCAAAGGTTTAAGGCAATCAACACAAGCTATCCCATAAACGGTTCTTATGTGTAATAAGAAATATTTATTCTAAAATGATATTAAAAGAAATATTTAGTGACACTTGATGATTCTTTTAATATTGTTATTGATAATGGATTTCTGCAAAGTAACGCCTGCATCAATAAATTAACATTTATTATTCTAAACATATAAATCCTGTGATCTTCCTGTAACTCTAATAATACATCAATAATTAATCATTTTGTTATCTAGAAAAAATATATGTATGCAATAGCGTTTTTTCGACTACGGCTAGCGTCAATGTTTTTTATAGGTAAATGTATGACCGAGCAAGTGCGAAACACGAGGGAAGCGTACCGCCAATAGCTTGGGCAAAAATGCTTTCGTTTGTCCGGATTTCTGACTGCTTTCCTATTTCGGTAATTTTTATGCAGGGAACTTTATTACCTGTCGTGACATTCTCTAATGATTTTGATCGTTTCTTGTCATCTCGTCATTTGTTTCACGGTTGTTGACAAAGATGCAACGATGTTTGCTCTTACGGCCGTTTTCAATAACTTATCTATCGCCGGTTCACCTTACTAGATATAGATATTTGACACTATTTGTATGTACGTTATGTCAAATTTCTATCGATAGTAAGGAAAGCTGTGGATAGATAGAATATTGAACACGGCCGTTAGAGAATCGCACGGCTGTATTAAGATAATCAAGCTGGCATATACACAGAATGTTCTCCAACTATACTGCTGATGTCGGTTGATGCCGTCAAGGTGTCGGAGATTCGTTTGAAATTCAATATAACCAATGATAAACATATGCGAAAAAGTAAAACATAACTTTCAGTATATATTTAACAAGAAAACAAGCTAATACAATACTTAAACCGAATGCCGAAATTAATAGCCCGCACATGAAAGCGCATGTCCGCCATTTTGATTTGTACCCAGTGATACTCGTGCAATCGAGACGAATCTAATATTTTTTATCAAACTTGATTGACCCCACAGATAAACATGTGTGAACCCCGAACAAGCGTCAAGGTTGGCCGCCACACAGTCCACGCGTGTCTGTTGCAGCCGGACACACACCAAAACAAAATTGCGTGCTAATTAACTGCAATACCTCAAAAATTTCGAGCCCCCAAAGGCAAGGACATATTTCCCATCACAGTTAAGTTATTTTAAAGTTATGTTGTGCGTAAGCTCACGTGATTCAATTCATTAAAAGGTTGGCCGGCTTGGTTTACGTAACTTACTTGATTAATTCAAATTGTGTTACTTGCGTTATCTAAAGTATAGTACATATATCTGTGGTTTTGCCGTCGAGCAGTTATGAGCGGACATAGGGACGGACATACAGGTTTAACATTTAACCACAACGAGCTATGGAGAGGGCTATGCTTGGGGTTTCTCTACGTGATCGAATCAGAAATGAAGAGATCTGTAGAAGAACGAAAGTCATCGACATAGCCCAGAAGATTAGCCAGTCGAAGTGGCAGTGGGCAGGGCACATATCACGCAGAAAAGATGGCCGATGGGCCGGAAGGTTCTGGAGTGGAGACCACGGACCGCCAAGCACAGCGTAAGTCGTCCACCGACAAGGTGGACAGACGTCCTGATAAAGGTCACAGGACGGATGCAGGCCGCTTCCAACCGGTCCTATTGGAAGATTATGCGGGAGGCATATGTTCAGCAGTGGACGTCCTACGGCTGAGATGATGATGATGATGATGATGATGATTTAACCCCTTTCCTTCTGGGGCGCAGTTGGGTAAAATAGTAACTGGCTAAGTTTTCTATAAGTAGTTAGTTAGTTCAACTTTAGCCAGCACCGGCTACAGAGGTCGTCACCCTCATTATATTATGCCAATGTCATAACCCTCAACCTAGTTGCATTACATTTGAATTTCATTATACGATCTCCACATCATGATTGATTACAATCTGAATTATTCTAAACGGTATAGCATGTCTTGGAATCAAAACGACTTGTGAAATTAAATATTTATTAACCAATTGCAATAACGGAGTTGTTTTTTGGATTTATTATGGTATTCGGAAATGGTACAAGCACGAGGCCCACCTGATGTTATGTGTTAACCTCTGCCTAGAACAGATGCATTTCCTCACAAGTGTCGAACTGCGCCCGTAACTCTGAGACATTAAGTTGTTATGTCTCATGTGCCTGTAATTTCGCCAGCAAACATACTTCTTCTACTTCAAACCAGAACACAGTATTGCGTACATTGAAAATAATTAACTAATAATTAATGAATAATTAATTAACTTTAACACATTTAACGTTAGTTAACATTACCATTAACATTATTAACATTAACATAACATTATTTAACATTAACATAACATTATTTAACATTACCATTAACATAATATTATTTAACATTAACTTACTGCTTCACGATAGAAAAAGCTATAGTGGTAGTACTTTCCAGGACGAACTCATTCACAAATCGTTCTACTCCTCTTATATGAGTTCTTAATGTTCTCATGCACTTTAATTGTAATAATTGTACCACGCAAATTTTACTTCGCCAATTATTTCTTCGATGATTCTTTTTTGTTTGGTACTATCATACTTCAGAGGTGGACACAAATTTTCTCGAAAATTGTTAAGCGCTTTTTGAACAAGTACAATTTGAAAATTTAATACCGACTTCCATTATATTCAGTTATTGGAGTGTAACTCAAAAACTACACGACCGAATTTGATGAAATTGAAAAAAAATATTAAATGAAACCACACGGGAAGCGCCAGCTTTGAAACAAAACAAGAATTTAAAGAATCGGTTTACCCTATCGAAAGTTATGAAAAAACAGTCGAATTGAGTACCTCCTCCTTTTTGGATGTCGGTAGAAAACAATAACAACGAACTGTCTACTTTTTAGTTTAAGTTTGTTCATAACTGTAGGTATAGTCTCAAATGGGGGATCCCAATAATCTATCTATCCGCAGTTTCCTTACTACCGATAGAAATCTGACATGACGTCCGTACAAATAGTGTCAAATATCTATCTCTAATAAGGTAAACCGACGATAGATAGGTTATTGGCATCGGCCGTTAGTCAATAGCTTCGATTTTTAATTTCTAATAATTAACTTTATTGACGTCCGCGGCAGATGCTAGTCGGGACTGATCTTGCTAACAACTTGTAATAAACAATAAGTATTCCAAACAAGTTTTCAAAAAGAGTTTAAACTCAAGGTTAACTTTTGCGTCAGCTGGTAGACTAAGATTTAAGGTCATTACACTTGATACAACATTTATAAGCCATTTTACTTTTCTGAAGATAGATTGGGTAATATAATTTTATAGTGTCGCCTGATCATCTTTGAATCTTGATGGACATCAGGTGATAAAAATATTAAGATAGATTATTTATGTGTTGTTTATTGAATAGGTAAATTAATATAAAACAATCATTACAACAATATGAGATACAATTTATATACCCTTGTATTTCGATTTTTGTTTAATAGGTACTTAGAGGAAAATTAAAATAGATATCCCTTCCTCGTATTTAATCAAATTCTTAATCATAATTATAAATAAATAATGACTATTAATTAAAAACTTAATCATAATAATAAATATTGAGCTAAAGTATAAATATATAAATTTAAATATTATATTCCCTTCGGCTATAATTAACAATGAGATCCAATAACGTTTACCGTTTTGTTGTCAAAAAGCCTCAAACACTAATCATGGGATGTTTCTTGTGTCATCATCATCATCTCAGCAGTAGGACGTCCACTGCTGAACAGAAGCGGCCTGCATACGACGTCGTCCTGCTACCTTTATCAGTTCGTCAGTCCACCTTGTCGATGGACGACCTACGCTGCGCTTCCCGGTCCGTGATCTCCACTTCAGAACCTTCCGGCCCTATCAGCCATCTGTTCTGCGTGCTATGTACCCTGCCCACTGCCACTTTAACTGGTTCATCTTCTGGGCTATGTCGGTAATTTTAGTTCGTCTACGGATCTCCTCTTTTCATATCCGATCACGTACAGAAACCCCAAGTAAAACCCTCTCGTTGTGCGACTTTGAGCTTACTTATGAGGCCCATTGTAAGAGACCACGTTTCAGTGCTATATGTCATCACCGGTACCACACTGGTCAAAGACTTTAGTCTTGAGGCTTCACAGCTGTTATAAATCAGTTTTATAAAAGAAGCAGAAGAAAATTATATCACGCAATATGTACATACAAATAATGCTAATTTCGTGCGGAAATTAACGCACATCGAACAATAAAATTTATCACCCAGTGGTTAGCAACCTAATTCTTTACTTTTATTTCGCAAATCTTTACCAAAGAGATTTATTATGTTATGCAAATCGAAACCTGCTCTGTTCTTTAACCACCTGGGCTTTTATAAAGCATCTCAGTGAGTAATTAATATCAAATGATTTAAATGGTTGTCAAACGGTTGGAATACTGTGAGATGCGATGTGAATCATCGTGGGGGTTTTGGAGTTTTTGTATGATGCATGTGATGATAGTAAAGAAGCTGGTTAATGATCTCTGCGGTCTAAGGATAACGGGAAGTTGCTAAAATTAATATAGTAATAATGATGATTAAAAAAATTACCATATAATTAACCCCTTAACATTATCGAATCAACCCCTCTTCAAAGCTTCAAAAGTGTGAAATAACTTGTTGAAGTAGGTACCATGATAATTCAAAAGTACCTATTCTCACATTATTGAGCGCATGTTCAAATTTTTGGTAAAACATATTTTTTTCACCTTTTTTGGTGACCCTTGCTAATTACGGGATCGATTGTCATTAACGGTCAAGAAGGAAGGAAGAAATATCCTTCTACCTCTTGATTATTATCAAGATAGCGAAACAATTGTCACTAATTGGAGTGTAACTCAAAAACTGCTTGACAGACTTTGATGAATCATAATAAATGGGACAACCTCGGAAGTATACTCATTCAAATAAAAAAAGAATTTTGGGAATCGGTCTACAAATGAGGGACAAATGAGTAAACATACATAAAAATGAAAACTACATATAGTTATACACAGAACCTCCTTTTTTTGAAGTCGGTTTAAAATTGAAAAATAAAGACATCGGAAATAACATGTTAGTACTTGCCTCGAATCTGCAGTCTCTGAAAATGTAGCAACCAGTAAAACAATTTGCGAAAAAGTATTCATATCATAAATGTCAACGCGTCACGCTTTGGCGTACAAACTATGAGTTATCTGTGTCACATTTGCCCTAGATATATGACAGTTTGTACTGTTTCACGTGAACACATTACGTTACACTTACGCAGATATTCGTGCTTGGCAAACTGATGTTTCTCTCTGTCAGGGGAAACGGTTGAGGATTATGAAACGAAAACTTAAAGGAAACCTGACTTACTGTGAAGCCTTTTGTACAAGAGCCTATTTTGGTTGGTATAAGATAACTTACAAAATTTCTCTTAGCAATTCTGCGTTAATATTTAAAGAGCACTTAATACAAATGCAAATTCAAAGCTTTGTAGTCAAAGCTGGACATAATGTAACTTCTGTGGACCTAGTACGTTCACGTGTAGTAGTATACTACAAACACAGTACAAACTGTCATGTATCCAGGGTAACTGTGACACAGACAACTCATAGTTTGTACGCCGAAGCGTGACGCGTTGACGTGTCCAATACGAATACTTTTTCGCAAATAGTTTATACTACGGCCTCTGAGTACATAAGTTGACAGAATAAGATGTCACTTCTTACATTCTTTGACAGTACAAAATCTCTCTCGCGTTTATAGCATAAGACGAAATCTCTTTCCCGTTTATAATATATTCTTATAACCCCAAAATAAGGTTAAGTAGGAAGTATGGATCTACTATTAATATTTACCATGAACTAAATAATCTTAATATTATTTGCCTCTTTATTACGCTTTATTACATTTAATTTACGTACTAAAATGGAGGCTCAAAAACTAACCATAGTTTTTAGGGTACCGTACCTGAAAAGAAAAAGGAACCATCAGCCTTCCCTTTTGTCAAGACCTTTTTTTTTCAGGAAAATGTAGAGATGTATCAAGTTAAATTTATATCGAATTCTTGGCTAAAAGATACAGTTATCAGCAGTGAAAAAAACTAATTTGTAAGTTATCGCAATTAAAAGATTCAACCGTTCATGTTGCATATTTTTCCTATTTTGCTATTTCACAAGGGAATCAAAACAAAAATAGTAGGGTACTTCCTGATGACTCATGAATTTTGGCAAGGAGCAATGTCCTATAGCGTATATACCTAAAAAAATTAATATATACTCAATAAAACCTGAAAACCGTAAATATGTTAGCAGTTAAGTTTATGTCGTACATTATCGCAGTTCTGCGATTCAAGAAAATCAATAACAGTTGAGTTCTTCCTGTTGATTTAGAATTATCTTTGACATGAAGCAATGCCTTTATATAAAGGAAAAAAACCGTAGGTAAATATGTTGTTCTATAACAAAAAAATACTTCACTAATACACACTTATTATTTGTGGTTTATGAAATAATCATATCTAGAGGTCGAACGGCATAGTGTACTTTGACCTAGTTTGTCTTTTAGTTAGAGCAATAGGTCTAGATGATTTCTTAACGTACAGAACCCTCAGGGCGCGAGTCCAACTCGCACTTAGGGTTTTTTACTTTCAGAATCGTTTGTAAAATAAGCATTGACCCAAATAGT
Source organism: Selenia dentaria (assembly GCA_917880725.1). Classification (NCBI taxonomy): domain Eukaryota; kingdom Metazoa; phylum Arthropoda; class Insecta; order Lepidoptera; family Geometridae; genus Selenia; species Selenia dentaria. Next base: position 11,534,113 of record OU862897.1, on the reverse strand, counting down.
CAGTCGTGTGAGCACACCAACTTAACTGCATACTTAAATAAATAGCAGATTTGTAAACAAAGGAATCACTTCGCTCATAATCAGTTGAACAAGCTTACACAAATTGGTACTTAACGTTTTGTTTTCAAGGCTAGGAAGAGCTATTTCTATTCTTTTCAAACAAACCGATTGTTTTGCACATGTGTTAGTAGATATACTATGAATTACTACTAGCTGCGCCCCGCGGTTTCACCCGCGTGGTGATAGATGATGATGAAAATTTTTATTATGGGGTTTCCTCTATCGAAATTCCTACAAATCGAAATCTAGAAAAAAATAAAATTGAATTGCTAGCTGCACCCCGCCGTTATTCACCCTCATGGTGATGGATGATGATAATGATGAAAAGTATCACATGTTCTTCCCGAGATATGACAAATCGAAAAAAAAAACAAATGGCGTTACTTATAAACGCTGCTTAACTTTAAATGACGTTATTTAGTACTGCGCAAAGGAAAGTTGTTCTGCGCCGTACTAAGTGACGCTATTTAAATTTAAGCAGCGTTTATAAGTAAGGCCGTAAAATCTTTAATATTGTTCCAGCCGTTCTCTATCTCTATAAATGGTGTAACTACTTTGTTTTTTATATTTATAGATATATAATATGAATGTACGTACACTAACGTCTAATGTGAAATTTATAATTTAAAACAGATTCAAACCAAATTGCAAAATAAGTTGATACCACAGTGCTATATGCAGTCCAAAAATTTCAAGTTTTTCTCGAACTATAATTATGTACTAGAAAAGTATTTATGATATTGATTACACAACTAACAAACAGTAAAGTCATAACCAGTAAATATTTAAATAGAAATTCTCACAAGGAAGTAAGTCAAGAAATTCGATTGCAGCGTTGATAAGGTTGCGTAATTTTAAAACAGGACCTTGCAAGTTTCGTTCAGAGACGTTTGGCAATAGACATAGTTCGGTGTTTTGAAATTTGATAATGTAAGGACCTAAACTGATAAGATAAGTGGTAGGTCTATGAATTACCAACATCAAGTTTAGAATGCTATTTCACAATTTGTATCAGCTGTCTTATATATAGCAAAGGGGCAATACCGCTGGCCAGGGTTAAATAAAATCATGACTAGTAAATTTTATTGTTAAAAAGTGTGTTATTTGTAAAAAAAAAACCTTTTTTTATTCATTTGGTTTATATTAGGTTTTGGATGATTATAGTATGATCTCCTTCTGTTCTTTTTATATAAAGAAGATGATTTTAATAATGTCCTAAATAATTATTATGATCTGTTAATTAATTAATAATTTATGATTGTTATTATATTTTTACTGACACAGATAAAATATGTAATAGGTTTAATTGTTGAACTTGATTGTGGTAAATAGCTTACCTACTTTGCACTTGTCGTACTTTGTATTAGCATTGTTTTTGACATTGCAATTGATTAATATGCACGCCCACGGCCTTATTAATAAACTTGGCTTACACCCGGAGTAGTTAAAACATCTGTCTGTCAATTTTTCGCTTGCAGTAAATGTCACGCGTGAAAGCAAGACAAAGCATGTTACGCCTAATATGGGTTTACGCAACGTTTATTAATAAAGGCCCCAGTGTTTAGTTAATTCATATTTCGAATTAAGATTTTAATTGCATGATTTTTATTTAAAAAATCATGCAATTAAAATCCTTAATCATGCAACCGTGCCACTGGCTTTGTTTCTGAGTAGATCTTTCGCGTTACTGTTATAAATTTCAGAAGTTTTAAACTAAAAGCGTCACATTCAAACTTAGGACTTATGGGAGATCCCAATAATCTATCTATCCCGTTTACCTTACTACGACTAGATTTAATTTTGATATAACGTCCATACAAATATAGTGTTAAATATCTATCTCTAGTAGGGTAAACCGACAGTAGATAGGTTATCGAAACCGGACGTTAAAAAGGGATAAAACATAAGGAGGAGATTGTCACTTGGGATGTATGACTTTTTGTGTGCAAGCGACTCTGTTTCATCGTCGCTTGTGAACCGATGTTCTTAATTATTTTCTTCTTCTCTTTCTAGTCTCTAGAGATCCGCAATTTATAATTCAATTAAGAAACGACACATAGTGCCTGTTCTGGATTGCTTATGAGCGTATAGACAATCGAATTCTAGTTAGATCTATTTGCACACAGACCCTCCACGTTTGTAACCCGTAATTAAACCTTTCGAAACACCTGGTCAAAGGTGAAATTCGAATGATTCAACGGCATTTCGCTCGATTACAAGTTCATCTTGACATTTTGCACATAATTACGGGCAATTTTGATTATTTTAAAAAAGTGCATCGCAACTTGTCTCATTTCGCATAAATCATCCACTAAGGACGTGAGCGAGCGCTCGACCCGATTTCAGTCTGGTTTTTATAGGTTTTACGCAAGATGCGCGCATCGGTGAATGTAATGGCCATATTGGGGATTCATTGAAGATCGCAGTTGCCGTGATAAGCTCGAGATAGAACTGGTTTTGTCTGTGCCGCTAAAATGTTTCATCTACGAATATAGTGAAAAGCTTTAATTATTTTAAACTGTTTGATATATGTATTTCGTGCAATGTATTAAAATCTACGTGAGTTTTATTAATAAATCTTTTGTTTTAATTATCACGGTATATATAGGAAGGATTAATTATTTGTGCGTAGATTTTAAAAACTCATAAGTCTATCTTCTATAAAACATTTGCACGCCGTGTAGGTAGAGGTTTGTTGGAGCTGTAATATGTGCTTTAACAACTCTGCAATATTGCATCCAAAACTGTTTGCTACAGTTTTGAGTACAATATTCATTCATTCCTTTAACAACTCTGCAATATTGTACCCAAAACAGTTTGCTACAGTTTTGGTTACAATATTCATTCATTCCTTTAACAAGTCTGCAATATTGTACCCAAAACTGTTTGCTACAGTTTTGGGTACAATATTCATTCATTCATTCCTTTAACAAGTCTGCAATATTGTACCCAAAACTGTTGTACAATATTCATTCATACATTCCTTTAACAACTCTGCAATATTGTACCCAAAACTGTTTGCTACAGTTTTGGGTACAATATTCATTCATTCATTTCTTTAACAACTCTGCAATATTGCATCCAAAACTGTATCAAATAAATATTCATTCATTCATTCATTCATTCATTTATTCAAAAATAATTAATTCCTATTTAGACTGCACCCGCATTTCACCTCAAGAAGAGTGACTGCAGTTATGGTATGAGAAGGGTGAAAAATCATGTCAACATGTAGTACAATGACTTATGTAAAGATCTCTTCGTACATTTTAGAACTGTTCCACCTTGGTCCAATTCCGTGATACTAAAGGATGTTCTCTGTAATGACTCCAGTTCACAGACTTAGCATTTAGCAGAGTGGTCGTAAAACCATCCTCTTAAATTGATGAGCGATATTGCAAAAGGTTTATATTAGCCTTGGGAAATGAAAGTTGAACTTTCAGATGCTAACTACTTACAAACCAAACAATCAGATGGATTAAAAAATGGTAGAATTGTTATAACCTCACCTTTATTTTTCAACACTTTTTAATAAGAACCAGTTATTAATTATATTTTTCACTTTTATCTGTGAATTTATGAAATAATTTCACACGTTTAGTAAACGCACTTTTAGTTTATTCCTATTATTTTTTTCCTAAGCACTTTTTTAAACTTTCACGGTTGTTTTCATTAAATATATTACTTACTACTTACGGGATGAAAACCGTGGTATTTACTTTAATGAGTTCCCGATATTTCGACACTGTTGCAAGCGCCATGATCGCGGGACGACTGGAGAATGCAGGTGGGTGGATGAAAAACATTAAGAGCAGACATAATATCTGTCTACCCTCTTTCTTTGTCTTTTGCTACGCGCACTGTTAGAACTCGATCGTAATTCACGACAGAACACGCTCACTGTATCACCACGTTTTCCGAGTCCATCCATAAACGGCCTAATATGTATATTTATTTATATTTTTTTTCCTATATTAAACTTTAAAACTTACTATGCATAATAAATGTATTTGACTTATACCTACTTTTAATTACTCATAGATTCAATGTGCTTAATTAAAACAAATATATACTTATAATATAACTTAAATACACGAGTGTGGAAACGTTAATTACGTTGAAAAAACACAATAAAACAGATTCTTCCATAAAAACGGTTCTAACCGTTTATGTATACATAGAAATAGATACATATTTTTATAAAAATATAATAAAAAATATATTTTTTTATGAAAACTAACGTGGTTTGTACACATTTTTGAGAGTGCTGCTCAGTGCGAAGCGAAACGCAACCGTGAGCGTTCAGTGCGATTCTCTAATGATTCGTTGATGTGCTCGTCAACGAGCTCACCGATGTCAAATACCTTATGAGATATCGCCCTTGTACATAAGGTTGTTTTTCCAACGTTTCTTGTCATCTCGCCATTTATTTCACAGATGTTGTCAAAGATGCAACGATGTTTGCTCTTAGATAATCGCATGGCTGCACTCTCCTTGAAAAAGACCACCGGATGTGGTTGAAACTATAGATGGTAAGATCTGCCTTATTTACGTGTGTGATTCCCGGTTTTAATAATAAAAAAATATATCTAATAATCTTTACGTAATTTACTAAACGGTTTTTACTGAAGAATACGGGATCACTTACGTAATACTTGTCGCATAGGTCAGACTATAATTTCGACCACATCCACGTCATCGACGCGAATCTCCCGAAAACTCCTTGAAAAAGACCACCGAATGTGGTCGAAACATCTAAATATTACGTGAGTAATCCCGTATTTTTCAGTAAAGATGAGTGAAAACCACGATAATTTTTGTAATAAAAGATCTATTAATGAAAACTGGACCGCTAGCCTTCAAGACAATTCGACTTACGACCGATCCCAATAATCTATCTATCGCCGGTTTACCTTACTAGAGATAGTTAATTGGCACTATTTGTATGGACGTTATGTCAAATTTCTATCGGAAGTAAGGTAAACCGGCGATAGATAGGTTATTGGGATCCCCCACAAGGAGTCGTGTGCCGAGCCAAACACATGTTTAAAGAAATTGAACTATACTTTACCATGTATATAATAAATGAGGTTTTTGATACGGTAGAAAGAGCGTAACAATACTGAATATTAAGGAAAACGATTACTCGCATATCCGCCAATATTTCTTGCATTAAAAATTATACCTCCCAATACATCAACCCACGGTGGTCTGCGATAATTCATTTCATTGACATCTTTGGTAAGACCGCAGAAATATCGACCGCACATAAAATACAGTTAAATTATGCGAAACGCAACTGTAAAATAAAAACATTAAGGCTTCGACGATTGATAGCGTTCACTTGGTGAGTTACAAAGAGAAATATATACTGTTATTTATTCTGTGGCACAATCCACAAGATCGTAAAGTTGAAGTGCTTTCTTGCGACTTTTGTTTGTGAATATTGTGATATACCCTGTTGAGGGTTTCTTTATAGACCTCTTAAACAAGAGGCCGTCTTGGTCGGTACCACAGAAGAGCCAGAATCTTACCACGAACCAATAGTGTGTAAGCATTACTGTATTATGGTGTGAAGGACACTCACACAGGAAGGACACAGGTACCTTCACGGCCTTAAGATTCTGGCTCTTCTGTGGTACCGACCAAGACGGCCTCTTGTATAAGAGGCCTATAAAGAAACCCTCAACAGGGTATATGCAAGTCAAATTTCTGGACGTAAGGCGAGCGCAATACAGTTTCAAGTTGCATAAAAATACATTATAATATATTGCATATGCAAATTAAGGCCCACGAGTGATGTCATAAAATAGTTTGCATATAAATAATACATATTAACTAACTTAAGGGAGGGGCTTGTAAATTACTCAACTATGATTTTTATTATATGATTTTTAAAGCACTAACTGGTAATGATTCGCTTGTGCGTACACTAAACTATTGGTCGGATTTTAACCTAAATTATGATACGAAAGATTTCGTGAGGAGCAAGTATAGTTTTGGAAGATGGAAAGAGAATGAATGGCTCACTTACTGAAGTTCCTGGGGTCCTGGAGTTCCTGGAGCTTCCCGAATCAGTTTGAAAGTGGATTCACTTGCGGCTTTCACCTCCCGTGCTTACACTTAGGTATTTCATTAACTTCGCGTTAATTCAATGTTCTTCACTCACACCCGGGTGGGGCACACTGGATTGATTAAGTTTATGCGGTTTTATATGGTATTAGGAAGGATTTGAAGTATTTTCACTGAACACAAAAGAGCGCGTGGCTACCGGGTCACTGGTTGCGTTGACAGTGGCGACACCGCGCGGCAGGATGTAGATATTGAGTATTGAGTAGCGCGATGTTTCAAATGTTCTTTCTTCCGGTGTGATTTTATGAGCCAGTAAGAAGTAGGAATTTAGGAAATAGGAATGGAACATAATGGGCACTTACAAACTCTAACAACTATAATTCTCTAAACTATGATAGTTCTTATTATGTTTATACTAAACTCCACATTCGAGTAACACTTAGAATTATATTTCTAAACATATGATTATTCTATTCAAATGTGGGTAGTTTTACATCAGTTTAGACTGGTTTAGAGAGCACGAACTAACATGATGATTAAATTTGCACTAAACATACCCACAATTAAACAGAAACGACAAATTTAACAATTGTCGCTTGCAAGCATTATACGAATTTGGACTTAAGCATGAACAGAATAAGAACTACCATAATTTACTAAAAATAGCTACTTTGGTGTTCTGAACATACCAATAATTTTTTTTACATCACAACACAACGACAAAGGTCTTGTCCCAAACTAGGCAGAGCCTGTACAATGGTAACCTGATGACTGATATACATACTTATATAAATATACACAGCCAGGCACAGATCAAACAGACATGTTCATGCACATAAATGTTTGATCTGTCCGGGAATCGAACCCGGGACCAGCGGCTCAGAAGGCAGGGGCGCTACCAACTGTGCCAACCGGCCTAAATTACTACCATTGTCCGTTTAGCGAGACCAAACTTAGTAAATTTAAAGAGAAAAATACACATCACTTCGACAGGATTCGAACCCGCGTCTTTCGACAATCCGTGTCAGACGCTGTGACCCATGACCGGTCATTGCAGTCGTACAGATTGTCAGAAGATGCGGGACACGGGCGTCAAAGTCGAATTCGGTAGAATTTCAATTGAAGAAAAATTTATTTGATATGCACTAAATGTATCCGTATATGTGCATAAATCTTTATTTTAGTTAAAATGCAAGACGTTCAAGATGCTTTGTTTCCAATAGGTATTTTAAGTGCGACGTTTTATTTCGTATTCCTCGTCTCAATTATTAGCTCTTTGTTTTAATAAAAATCTATTAGTAGATTTTCAGTTAGTGCATAGCTTTGTGGACTTTGTATTTTAGGTATGAGTACATCAATGGATTGTATGTGGTTGCAATAATGCTTTATTTAAAACTAGCTCACCCATCCGCGGTTTCACTCGCGTGGTTTCACGATATACGGCAACTCTAAAATAAAAATAACCTAGCTTAACAACTTAGCTAAGTTACTACTCATAACATCAGCTGTTTGTTAGTGAAATTCCCATCAAAATTGATTCAGCCGCTTCGGAGATTAGCAGGAACATGAAGACAGACTGAAAGACAAAAATAAACGTTTTCTTTTGATAAAAGTACCGTTATCTACCGACTTTCAAAAAAAGGAGGTACTCAATTCGATTTTTTATGGTTGTTACCTCATAACTTTCGACTGGGCAAACCGATTCTCAAAATTCTTTTTTGTTTGAAAATCTGGTGCTTCCCGTGTGGTCCTATTTAAATTTAATCATATTCGGTTGGTCCAGTAGTTTTTGAGTTACACTCTAATAACTGAATAGAATGGAAGTAGGTATTAAATTTTTCAAATTGTACTTGTTGGTAATTATATATAGTAGATAAATAGTAGAACAACGCCATTTATTGTCAAGTAGCTTCAGTATTGCTGTCGGTAAACCAGTTTAGTTGTTGTTTAAGCTGATAGCCATAATGATATTGCAGCAGTTTCATTGCCTGAAACACGGATAAAACGACGTTTGCTAAAAATAAAACCTAGCTAGATCGATTTACCGCCCCCGAAACCCCTTGCATACTAAATTTCATGAAAATTGTGGGAGTCGTTTCCGAGATTCATATTATATATACATATATATACAAGAGTTACTCGTTCAAAGGTAGTAGACTAAAAGTAAACATAATTTATACTAGAGTTGTTATCATAAACATAAAGCTCGAATTTCCCAACACTGTTGCAATACCCAGTATTTATCCGACGAATGCACCAAATATACGGACAATTCGTAATGTAAATTGTAGTATTGCCCCGTATTTACGGATATCAAGCGATAAACCAAAGTGGATTGCATCAGGGCTACCACGCCTTGCGTTTCGTAATGGCGACAGGGTGGACGCCGTGAGTAATGTGTAGACTTTCTTATGTTTTGTCATGATGATGTGTTTTAATAAGAACTTTTTTGTTACATAAAAATGGAATTGACTTCAACACAAGTGTGAAATGACTTGTTGTAGTCGGTACCATGATAGTTAAAAAGTATCTATTATCGCAATATTTTGCCCATGGTGTTGAAGTCGGTTTCATTTTTTGATAATACATATTTTCACCCTGTTTTAAATCGTCGATATCATCAAGATATGCGAAACACTTTTCAGTTATTGGAGTGTAACTCAAAAACCGCTTTGGCTGAATATAATGAAATTTAAATGGGACCGTCTTGGAAGTATACTCTACCAAACAAAAAAAGAGTTTTGAGAATAAATCCATAAATGGGGGAGGAATCAGTGAGTTTAAAAAAAATACACACAGTTTTACATAGAACCTCTTCCTTTCGAGACAAGTAAAGTATGTTTTGGCGTAAAATATGTTCATATATTTGTATGTACCTAAGTATCAGCCCATTATGTTCCCACTGCTGAGACTCGAGCCTTCCTCTCAGAGAGAGGAGTTTGGCCATAATCCACCACGCGGGCCCAGTGCGGCTTGGTGAATAGGCTAGAAGCCAACCTATGTCAACTCGTGAAGAACAACAAAAATGTGAGTAATGTGAGTTATCTGTGTCACAGTTGCCCTAGATACATGTCAGTTGGTATTGTTTCACGTGAACAACACGTTACGTTACACTTACGCAGTTATTCGTACTAGGCACACAGTAAACGCACGACCTCAATTCCTAGGACGCTTCTCTTTTTGCACAGGCTTTACAAAACTTTTTTTTAGCTTTATACCTTTGACGGCCTCTATAGTATTTACATTCAGATCTCTTCGCTTAGTAACAGAAGAAGAAAAAAACCGTGACAAAAAATATGAACCTTCCACAACGATGTCCATCTAACTGACCACCACCATAATCAATCTAATTATAATTTCAAACATTTGCATTGTCCGTGACCAGTGACCAGTCACGATGATTCGACCGTTCGGATGAACCCATCCATCAGATTAACTGGATGATGCTGGACTGATCATCTGTCATGTGACGTCATGGGTTCCATAGATACAATCAAGTACAATGTCGCTTATAGCTAATGATAAAGATATTAGGTTTTTTATCGTACACGTAACTCCTTAGGCCTACTTATGTCAAATGATGAATCAACAAATATGGCTGATTCATGTAGCGAGTTCATCAATCGTAATGAATATCGGTCTAGAGCATGTTTCACTAGAGGTTCTGAGAACAGTAGATTTCGCGAGAGCAGACTTACTTCTGGCATCAAAGTTAACCGATGGCGTCGCAGGAATAAATATCTCTCCAAACAAAAACGCCGATAACCCAAAAAAATCTACTGAATCGTACAACCTGTATACCGAATTTCATCAATATTATTTGTGAAATACCACCTGTACGCAAGTACCAACATCCGGACGATTGAAAAAAATTGGCATGTCGCAGAGAATTCGTTCGCCGCTCACTCGGTCCACTAAGAGGGGCGCATAGCTCGTACTTGTCTATACTAAAAGAAATAACTCTTTTCTACCATTTATAGTGTCCGATTTCAGTGATTTCTATTTATGTAATCCACGCATTGTTAACTAGCCTCGTGCGCGTAATTTTTTTTTAATTTTTCATACTACTTACTATAAAGTTAATTTTTTATTTACATTACACTGAAAAACACAAAACGCATGAGCCCAGTAAACAATGTGTTGATAAAAACAACAAATGTGTACATGAATAAATCACTGACATCGGGCAATATTACGAGTAAGAAAAGAGTTATTTATTGTAGAGGAACACACTGCTTAGTGACAGATTTACCATCACGAGGTGAGGATGACAGGACATAATATTTTTAAACTTTTTTTTATCCACAGGTGTCCGTTAACTTTTGCCAAACATTAATGAGCTAAACATTTTTACCTTAATTAACACGTTTCGGTTGGGAATCATATAAACAGATTTTTTTCTAACTGCGTCAATTTTTATGGAACTAATTTTGTTTTATGTTGATCAAAGGAGTTTTATTATCGTGCGAAATCAGAATGGTTTTGCCACAAACTGATATTTTTACATTAATTAGAATTTTAAGTGGATAAACTTGTGGTCATAATGATTTCTATGAGTTCCGAGAAAAGTGAATTTTATACTTTACTTTATAGGATGTACCTATATAACTTAATCTATATCTACTAAATAGATGAATTTCCTGCTTACCATCTACTGATTAACATGATTCCTATTCTTATTCCAGTTTACAACTCTATACCCAATTAGCACGGCAATATTAACTACAATGTTACCGTGCTTATATTATTCGGCTTACGTCTAAAGCGGGATCCTAATAATCTATCTATCCACGGTTTTCCTTACTACCGATAGAAATGTGACATAACGTCCACACAAATAGTGTCAAATATATATCTCTAGTAAGGTAAACCGACGATAGATAGATTATTGGGACCGGCCTTAAGTCGATTTTTCGTTTTTGTTCCGTACCTAAATATATACAAATAACCCATGGTGATATATGTACAGTCGCCTGCAATAAGATGTATACATTCCATAATTTACAAAACTATGATAAAGCACTACATTTTATAACTATATAATATAGGATAAGGAGGATAAGGATTATTTTAAGCAGTCAAATAATATAAGTAACTCCATTTTAGATTATTTTTGATGTAATTTTTTATGAAATTGAATGCATGGAGTACTTTTGAAAATTGGGAAATGTATACATCTTATTGCAGGCGACTGTACGTCTGGCCAACCGTTTGTATGTTTCATACTTACTACAATAACAGAACGACAATTCTAAAAGTATGATTATTCTATTCAATTGTGGGTATTTTAGAATTGCCATTGTAAAAATATGGGTTTTCTATTATGGGTAGTATTACATTAGTTTATAGAGCACGAAGTTAGCTAAAGCACTAAACATACCCACAATTGAACAAAAAAGGCGAATTTAAGAACTGTCATTCGCAAGCGTTATACTAACTTGGACATTATCTCTCTCTTTCTATAACTCTGAACTCTATAGAGTTCGTTTGAAGAAAGAAATCCCTCAGCTGTGGCGCTAGTTTCTATGCAAAAACGCTAGACGGCGAACTTTTTGTATGTGGCTTAGTTAGTTCCACTGAAAACCGTGGGACATCTTTAGTGAAACAGACTCTACCTTACTTTTCTTTTTTAACTGTTCTGAACAAGCGAATTGCTACCAACGCACTAACTAGTACAGTAATCTGTGGTTGTAGCTATGATTTAAGGATCTTTAATCCTGTTTAAGATTTTATCATGTCATTGTAAACAAGTAAATAAATTATCTGATTTGATTAAACCTATTACACATTTCAAAAATGTCAAAAGCCACTCCACTCTTTATGTTTATTGATAATCAGCACAATATTGTGTTTTACGATCCAAAATAATAGTCAAATCTCAATAAAGATCATGTCACCGATTGATTTGATAGTTGTAGGAACAGGTGGGGTCATGGCGAATTTTATTACACATGTCGAAATCCGATAATCTAAGAAATAACGAGAGATTTAGGCTTGGTTTTTTGATAACGGTGTATCGAATTGTTAACGCTTAAAATGGTTATAAATAATATTTATTTTCTGCGCGGACCCAGCTAGTAACTAATATATAATAATGTATTTAATCATACAAGTAGCTTAGTTACATAAAATATCATACGTTCATTTTACCAGTATTATATTACTAAAAATAGTAAACTCCATGTACATTAAAATTATACATAATAATAACAGAACGTTTTGGAGATAAAGCCAATAAAGTTAGATAATATATATCAAACACATCAAGATATTATGTAAGTTTCTCATTGAGATTTGTAGCTTCAGACTATTCAATAATAATACATTTATCTATTAGATTAGTTTTACAATATATTTTTATGAATTTAATTACATTGGTGTTTTTAATATATAAAGCATAGGTACGAGTATAATGCTTTGGGTATGTACATGGATGAGCTCTAACTCCTAACTAGGTTGGCCTGCATTTAGGATATCAATCCTCATGTAATGTTTCATCAGTATCAGTCGTAAATATATGAATCTTATAATCTCAAATTGTAATCAATTCCCGTTTTAAACCATACTAGTTAACTAGACGACGGGAAAAGACCACGCAGTCGCTCACCTACCCGATATCTACCTACCTACCTACCCGTACTAAAGAAGCTTACCAGCCTGCTAATCACGAAAGCTATTAAGACCGCCGAAGACAGAACCACGTGAAAAAGCATAGTACATCGAGCGGTCAACCATTCAGACTAGACACGACCTTCAGCAATGAAGATGCCGACTATGATGATGAGTTAACTAGATATCAAAAACCCGGCCTTAGACCGTCATCACAATGTTTATTTTAGCTGAGGATATGTAATTGTTATCACTAAAATTGTAAATTACACTCATATTTAATGAAAAACTGAACCGTTATATAACAAGTATGCTTGCTTACCTTAGTGCTGAGCGAGTGTGTAGTGAAGAAGGAACAGAGAAGCACGCAAGCTGACAGCCATCGTAACGATACATGTGATGCTGTCTCCATTATGTATCTGTGGACAAGTAAATCATCATATTACATAGGTAAATATTAAATAAAAAAGATTTAAAAAAAAATTGTAAGTAAATAAAAAAAAAATTGCATGATCATACATAATACGCGTTGACTTGAGAACAGGAGGAGGCTCCTGTTTTTTGGAAGTCGTTGAAAGTAACTTCCATCACTTAAGGGGATTGCATAGCTAGTACTTGTCCATACTAAAACGTTTTGAATTTATTAGTATTTCAAAGTAATATAAATGTATTTTTTCAAACATAGCAAACAATAAACGGATTGCATGAAAAAAAAACACTGATATCGGACAATTTTAACAGGTAGAAAAGAGTTTTTTCTTTTAGTATGGACAAGTACTACGAGTAGCTATGCAATCCTCAAGAATGAAACCCAATAAGAGCTACTATAATGTATCTTAGCTCGATGCTATAGTTTTTTATATATATATTACTATACTTTTGCTATTATCGAGCCTAAGAGGAAACATATCACGTACTTGTCCATAATAGAAGAAATAGCTCTTTTCTACCTCTTATTGTAGTCCGATTTCAGTAATTTTTAAGGCGCGGTCGTACCCTGATAATAGTAAAAAGCAGAATCTTTAAACATCGAGCGTAACGAAACAGTTCGATAATAATCTATGAAAAAAAAACTTAGGTTAGAAAAGGAACAGGCAAAGAGTAATAACCGAACAGAATTCATAAATATTACTCGCTCTCTGCAGAAACAAATCATAAATAGGTGCATAAAAATAAACTTTCACGTCCAAACTCTCAGAATTTTCAGCGATAACACTATATTATTTTTAGGTAATACATAGCCAACATATAGTACTAAAGTAGTAACCAGCAGTTTTTTCAATTGTGTTAGTATATATCGAAAGATATAAAGAAAACGTACAAAATTACCGCATTTTCGCATTACATCGTCCAATCTAACAAGCGATTTTCAACCTTACGTAAAGCATTGTAAATTATTTTAAAATTGGGGTTGGACCGCGTCTTAACCAAAAAAGGCAAAGGTTTCGACATTTTTAAGGTGTTAAAAATGAGCCTGGCACCGAAGGCACATAAAGGTTAATTTATTTTTAGTTTAATGTAGATAATTGAAATAGTACCTGATACACAAATTTTTATTTTTAATTACTTAACTATTAATTTTATAAAAAGACTTAAATAGGCGGTGTTAGCCTGTAATAGTCATAATAGAATGTAGCTTGTATTAGTCTAAGACTGTGTCTAGTTAATACGCTGTTAACTTTTATGATTAATAAAATAAAGAGACCTTAATCCGCTTTCAGTGCTCGACCGACCGTACGCACGCGTATACTGTACGATCGGTTGTGCGTATCGTCAGGACCGACGGTACGCGCGGTCGGTCGGTCGAGCACTCAAACCGGCCTTATAAAACAAAACAATGTGTGCACCTCCTAACTTGTTAACTAGTGTATATAATCATTTACCCAGATACATATTAGACTCAGATTGCGTCCACGTATATAAGCGAATTACTCATCTACAGGGTGTTTGGTAGAGGGACCGACATACCAAATGAGCGTGTTCGGGGGCCCACTTGGAGAATACAAGTTGGCCAAAAAAATCCCAGACCCCCCAATCTATTATAATTTTTTTTTTTGTGAATGTTCCCTTTTTCTTCGAAATCGTACCTATTTACCACCATAACATTTGTAAAATATGTTTTAGACAGTATGTTTTTAGTTGAATTTGGTCTCTATACACCTTCAGGCCAAGCAAAGCAAAATTGGATACCTGGATTTTGAATTGGATTGGCCAACTTGTATTCTCCAAGTGGGCCCTCGAACACGCTCATTTGATATGTCGGTCCCTCTACCAAACAGCCTATATAAGGGATATTATTCTAATAATGAATATCTTAGCGATAAGTTTATGTGAATAAAATTGTGTATTGTATTAAATTAGTTAGTAAATAATTATTTGTATTATTTTTATTGTTATGAGTATTATTTTATTATAATTTGAGCATGCCTGAAAAGGTAAAACATAGAGGACTAATATTTTTTTCTAACTGTTATTGTACCTATGTTTAAACTAAAAGTGACCGTTTTTGAAAATTATATTTATTTAAAAGCTGGTGCATATTATAACATTCATTGTACTGTTCATATCATCGGTTTCCTATAACCGGAAGAGTTACTAAGATACTTAAGTAGATAATAATTACAGTAGGTAGTAATAATTTATCTTGACTTATGACATCGATAAAATTTAAACGATTGCATCTTCAGAAGTCGTCAAGAATCTTTAACGTAACACAAACGTCGTCCTACATTTCGTCATCGCGTAATATGAAGTACAAAGAGACTTACTATAAAGTATTATAGAGAATTCGACGTAAAAAGAACAACGCATCCTGAATAGAAAAAACTAACACTTCTGAAAAACTGAAAACTCTTTAATTTTTGAGGGAGAGTCGCCACGTCCGACGAGATTCGCCATAAGTGATTATTTATAAATAATAATAATAATTCTCAACACCCTTCAGCCATCCACATCAACGTTGCCCCTTTTGTCACCATTGATGGTGGCTCTTATGGCCGTTTAGTGGGTGGCAAGTCACCACCTGCCTAAATATTTTAAGATGAGACTGAAATTGGCAGGTGCCGTAGTCTCGTCCATAGCCCACTATCTCCCGTACCACTAATAAGTACATATCAATAGCCTTGCCATTTTACCCATTTTTGTAATAGATATACCATGTAACCATACATCCAAAATGTTTCTGCTTTTTTACTACATTGTATTTTTATACCAAACGGGCCTCTAAGTGTTGGCTACAGCCCCACTTATCCCTATGTAAAGGACCAGGTGAAACCCGTGAAATATATCAAATACAAATAATATTAAATAAATAATAATAGTATAAATACACACGGTCCTGCCGTGGTGTTAACAAAGGATATTGACCAAGCTAGCAAAGCGTCTTTGCTTTAACTGGCAAAACTGACTTTAATCTGTCCGTATATTTGTTAGGTTGTATGTTGGTATTCTTGTACAGGTCGTATTTTTCAACCAATCTTGACGAAACTTGGTATGTATGTTCTACTATTTTCTTGTTTTGTAGTCAGTGGTTTTTGAGTACGAGTCTTTTCTTAAAAAGGGGGGATGGAGTAGAAGAAATGGTATGTAGGTAGACGAGGCGCTGTATTAATACGTAGAATACTCTTCATCATGACCACGCGGGTGTATCAGCGGAACGCAGCTAGTGATGTAGATACATGTTTTCGTTCGATAGTTGCCGAATTTCAGTGAAAGTTGCGAGCTATTTACAAACAAAACACGTACATATACATACCTGTAGATATATATAGTTAGGTTCGTACTTATGGTTATTTTACAAATTGAAATATATACCTATCCGTAGTCAAGTATGTCAACATTTATTTAATTTCCAATTAATTCATGTAGTGTTTCGGAAATACTTGCCTAAACTGCTGATAAACAAGGGAACGATGGACTAGGATTAACGTACGAGTATCATCCTAAATACGATTAAATTTAAATCAGAATTAATAATAACTCATAGTTCTAACTGTTATTAAGATTAATGAGTTTTTTGTATTAATTTCAACGGTAAAATAATAACGAAATGTTTTATGTGTGTTTTAATAAATTGGTCGCATATAAATTTTATCTTTTACCTACTAATTGGCTTAATAATCATCGAAATCAGGATTTATATACTCCAAAGTAAGTCTATATTACAACAATAAATTATAATAGATCTACTTAATAATCTTTAAAAACCCATAATTAAAAGAATAACTGATTAAGCAATAAATAAGCTTGAAGCCAAATCGTTTAAGCGAAACCGTTATAAAAGAAAGAACAATCAAAAGCTCCTGACCATAGACTAAAATGCTCAATCCTACAATGTCCCGCTGACCATAAACAAACAAAAACCGCGGGGTCGATGACCGAACGCGCGGGACAATGTCTTTTCTGAGAAACGGGACGAACGAAATACTAACAAGACCTCTTTAGTCCTGGGAACGCGGAAACGTTAACACTGGCCGGTTGCAACAGTTGTATTCGTTTTTCGAAATTTGAATTTAGTAATGAGACGATATTTCGTACAACATGACACTGGCAGAATGCATATACCGCGCTCGGCATTAAAACATGTTGCTTAAATGATTTATGTTAAATGGTTCCGATTTCAATGTACATAATTAAAATCGTTGTTTAAGCGTTAGTTATATACTCTTGTGGTAGCATTCAGCCAATTGTCAAAATGTCCAATGATCTAAATGCTACAATTGACATGTCATACGTTATAAATAATAAATTGTCAGATGGCCCAACTTTCACAAGTATTTTACAACCGTAAATCCTCTACAACGCGTTTTAAAGTTTTTTGCGTAGGTTTCCACAATAAAATAGTAAATAATATCTATTCATGTACACTCCTCATTTTGTAACTATTTTTAAGATAGCTATAGCGTAGTAAACTAAAAAATATAAAAAACAACTACCTAACATTAAGTTATATTAGAATTATTACATTTAAGAAATATTAGATGTTTTTTCACGTGCTTCGAAAACTAAACAAAAACCGTTTTCTACCCAAATAAAGCATAAACTTGATACATCCGCGCTGTCAAACGAATCCTTCCCGGTTTCCCCCTAATTGGTCGTGATTGATACGTGAAAGGCGTCCTTTTAGTGTTTACAAGTTAACCACATGTTTAAGAAGTCTTAAGCAATCACTTTCGTACCTTTTTATTACCTACTTTACGTCTTAATTTGTCAGCGCAATTTGAGAAAAATATACGAATTTCGTATATGTATAATGGTATATTAGTGGGTGTTTTATTTTATTAAGACTTTGGTCTCACATGTCATAGTATACGTACTTACTTTTTTTTTCGAACGGACTAATGCTGTTTGCCTTTATCGGCATTTAGCCATCTACAGCGTCACCCGATGGGTGGCGAGCGGAGATGGCACTCAGCCAGAGTTACATACTTACCATTGATTATTGTATTATATAGGTATACTAATAACTATCCTAGCGACAGCCCGCGTCTTCGTTCGCGTAGTAGGCTCGGCCTTCGGCCTCGCCATAACCTCCCATTTTTCTTGGTTTTTCTTTCATATGAACCTTCTGACCATAACTAACACACCAATAAAAATAGTTATCGAGATTGTTCCATCCGTTCTCAAGTTATAGCGTGACCAGGAGAAATAGGTGTTCATTTTCATATATACATATATTAATAATAAGATATATTATGTCATAGTTAGAATTCTATCATGGACTTTTAAAACATTTTTTTATAAAAAGCAGTTAGTAGTTATAAAGTACGTGATAACGTAAACATGAATATGCGAATAACAACATTTTATAACAAAAATTTGAAATCAACTCCCGTTCTATACCCGATGAATTATTACCAAAAAAACTACCTTCAGTCAGTTCTTGATCAAATTTAAATGGGATATGAAAAGCACCAGCTTTCTAGGAAAAAATAAGCATCAAAATTGGTTAAAAATGTTTCCGATAACATATATCAAAGAAGTGCACAGACGAATTGAAACCTCCTTCTTTTTTGAAAGTAGTGATAACTATACATTGATGCGTTTGATTGCACATTTAGATTCATCAGCAGCACCCGGCGGTAATACATATTGAGTGAAAGAGGGAGATAATCAGCTTCGTAGAGCGTCGTCTCTGTCACTCAGTACAGTTTGGTTGCTCTCGTCGGACTCCCGTCTATTCGACGCTTTGTTTCGAAAATGTTCAGTGATTATGCACTGAAATAATGATAAAACGTCGGGCATTAAAGTAAGTAATAAAATAATCCCTTTTAAGTATTTAATTTTAATAACATTCTATAAATTCTTCTTATTTTATTAGAATATAATACTTACGTAAATGTAAACTTTACGATGCTAAAAGATTAACTGTTGATTTGGTGATAAGCAGTAAAAGTCACCTTCACACTAAGTCATAATTTTAAGCCGATTATATCATAAATATACATATTAATTAAACAAATTAACGTACAAATTAAAATTATCGTCTAGACTTATAAATCTAGAAATCTTTATAATAAAAAATACGAGACAGAATTTACCTATAAACATCCAAGCCACAGGTTATCAAAGAATGAGACGGCAATACTTCAGTCAGGTACCTACTTACGAAGTACATCAGCATCACCAGCTTATTTGAAAGAATGAGATAGCTGTGTATTGGGTACCAATACCAACCATAATGAAAAAATAAGCAAAACTGTTATTATGGTCGAACACAGCCCCAACTGACAGCTCAGTTTGTAGTGGGCCTGCCTTCGAAACTCGGGGCCCCGAGTTCGATCCGTGACCAAGGCAAATATTTTTTGTGTGATGGACAGAAATGTTTGGATGTTGTGATATGTGGTCTATGCCGCCCGCGACACGAAATTCTAGTGCGGGGATAAGAGTGTCTTACATTCGTATAGCTTATCCATAAAGATTGTATCACCAACCAGCCTTTAACATTTTGTCTACCATCATCATCATAATCAGCCCAATGTTCTGCTGCAACTCGAGCCTTCCTCTCAGAGAGAAAAGTTGGGCCATAATCCACCACGCGGGTCCTGTGCGCTGTGTGCCTGGGCGGCTTAGTGGATAGGCTAGTGGCCAACTCTTGTCAAAGTTTTCAGGCCGCCAGAAGGCCTTCGATATAGCCTAACGACTGTTGTCCTAAGCTAAGACGAACAATCTGAACCGACAGCTGAACGTGCCCTCCGAAGCACGGAAGCGCTCAGTTAAATAATGCCACTAGCGGTCACTCATCCAAATCTTGACCGCAGCAAGCGTTGCTTATCTTTGTTGGTTGGTTAAGATCGCCAAGCTCCGCTGCGAGCGCTTAATGAAACATGAGAGACATGAAAAAATCAAATACACTTCACTTTACTATTCAAGGCAGAATCCGGACGATTTTGTCCCTTTTGCTAAACGTCCCGCGTCAAGGCCAGCGGGTTCGTCAACCGAGCAGCTTTATGCAAATATTGACGGATATTTCATTGAACAACGTTCATATACAAGCGCACTACAAAGTGAATGTTATGCCTGGCACTTAAAAGACACTGCACACAAAGTACATCTTTTTAAAAAGCCCTTGTCACTGGGCATCTCTAGAATTGTAGCAATACTAAAAACTACTCTTTCCGGCCTAGCATGCCATCCGTATACTGTTCAAAACTTCTTACCACGAACCAAAAATATAAGTTTTTAAACTATCATGGTCACAAACATAAGAGGTATTCAAATTATCAATGCCAAACTTTTTGGTTCGTCAAATTAAACGGGATAATTACCATGTACATTTTCTATGAGTTTCCGATATTTCGGCACTGTTGCAAGCGCCAACGAGTACGGAAGAGGGTAGACCGTTTCGTCTGCTCGTAAAACATTTACCCACCCGCAATTCCTCAGTTCATCCGTGATCATGGCGCTTGCAACAGTGCCGAAATATCGGAAACTCATAGAAAATGTACATGGTAATTATCCCGTTTAATTTGACGAACCAAAAAGTTTGGCAGTTCCTACCTCTGTGGTGTAAGTAATTATTGGATGCTCTGCCGGCGTACAATTTTCCTGCAGCTATGACCCTGGGTCTTTTAAACGGGGCAAGAAAAGGCATCTCGCAAATCATAAAGGTGACGATTAACGCAGCTTACGGCTGCATTAATAGTTATCGCTTCTTAATTCCATCTCCGCTTTTTATTAGGCAAGACGGAGGGAGGGAGATAATCATGGACACAAGAACAGGATTTGCCCTTTACTGATCGTTTAAGAAAAACAGTTACTTTTTATCAGAAGTCTACTTTGGTTTAATAAAGGTTTAAATAAAGAAATCCAAAAATATATTTTAAATGGAAAACAGTAAAACAAATGTATAAGTGTATAAGTGTATAAGTAAGTCTACCTAGCAACCTGATATTGCCTAAAAGCCTAACTTGTTCATATTGAACAATAGAGATTTCGGCACCTAACCAATTCTTCGTTCAAGCTTACATATAACCACTGAATGTGTGTCAAGCGAAATTGCCTCCTACGTCATCGCTGTATTGTTTTCATATTACGAAATCTACCATTTTTGATGCACCGAGCTCTGGTTCACACGGCCGGTTATAAAAAAGAATTTCAGTTTTATTTTTCCGTTTCCTAGATTTCTGTCATTACCGCAAGTGACTATTGTATGGTACATCGTAGGAATTGTATAATGTATATAGTTTGTTCCGTCATAGTTACAAAATAGATCATGTAATGGAATCGTAATGAAGACGTAAGGTACCGAGCCTGTCGAGCGTTGCCATGATCAGTCAGGGGTGAGATACTTGGAACTATGTAAATAAGTAATTAAGCATTGGTACTTGTGCACATAATACAATATTGAAGCCTATATACGAGTATATAGGGTATTTTTTACTATATTTTGTTTTTGGTGACGCATTATTATTTAGATAATTGACATGTAACATTGTTACGAATAAATTAACTATGTACTAAGAACAATATTGCTTCGTAAGGAGGTATTCAAAGATATCTTCAAAATGGCTGTAATTGATGGTACCAATTTTGAATGATTTCAAAATGTTTTCTTAACGTGTTCAGTATTCAATTCAGAGATGCTTTAAAAATACTGAATACATACCTTGTACTGTTTCAAAATCTAAAGATTGTTGTGCTCTATTGATTCCAAAAGGTGAACTATAGAATTGTAGCCGAAAATAGCGACATTAGCCATTTAATAATATCATTCAAGAGTCTCTAGATGTAGAAATAGAACCAAATTAAACTTGTTTGAAACACGATACGTAGTTTTTCACTCTTAACCCGACTGCTGTGGTGTTACATACGTAAATAATTATATCAAACAAAACGCGTCGAAACTAAGATTATAATAAGCTGAGCCCACGGATTCAGCATCGTGGGAAGATGATGATGATGAAAAGTATCCTGTCTTTGCCCGGTATGTAATCTACCTCCGTGACAAATTTCATTACGATCCCTTTAGCCGTTTAGGCGTGAAAGTGTAACAAAGTCACTGAAGCAACTTACCATCAGGACATGAACCTGTTCATTAATTACATGATGTATACGGAAATATGTAGCTATGCCTTTACAAACACGGCAAATACTTAATTCATGGACTAAATTTGTTTTGTCTAAATTTAATTAATTGCCCTAATCGCCTTGAATGTTAAGGATTGAAATGTTTCCGTAGATTTATGGGCATTTCGGCTTATTCATGTGATGTTCTTTTTTATTGGATTGGACATTATTACTGGCTCCATTTGGAAGATTAGTAGTGCCACAGATAAATCTATTCTGAGAATAGTTCGTAATTATGTAATGTCCTGTTAAGTAATAAAATATTAAAAATTATTTCAGAGTTAAAAGCAAATCATTGACTTATCAAATGCGTCATCTTCATTCATTCTTCAGTCATCAAATGCGTACGTAAATTTCAATTTAAAATATAATGTTATTGATATTAAAAAAAAGAATTTTCAAGTATATACTTGAAAATTCTTTTTTTTACTTCAGCCACTACCGAAAAGAAATATATTATAGATTATTTTTTATTAGAATTTTTCTCTTTAAAAAAAATCTATGTTTGGTATCGCTAGGCAGGTTTTTAAAGCACTAAGCTTTAAAAAGTCATACCATAAAAATTATAAAGGGTTGTGACGTCAATACGAAAGTTTAAGTATTTCTAAAAATTCTTAATTTGATTGCATAGTGCTGTCAAAGCTCTTCAATAGATGTCGCTCCGTCCCCGTAAGCGGTTAAAATCAGATATAGAGTTGAAATTCGACGCTCGGACCTCAAGCCTCGGTGGCCTAGATGGTCATGGCGTCTGACACGGATTGTCAGAAGACGCAGGTTCGGATCCCGTCCGAGGATGTGAATTTTTCTCTCTAAAAATTGCAATGTTTGGTATCGCTAAGCAGGCGTTGGTGCTTTTAAAGTAATACTGTAAAATATAATATTATTATTATTTTTAATTAGCAGACGGTACAAGCACGAAACCCACCTGATGATAAGTAGTAACCTCTGCCTAGAACAGATGCATTCTCTCACAAGTTTTGCGCTCGTAACCCTGAGACATTAAGGTGTTAAGTCTCATGTGCATATACCATTCAAACCAGCCGTGCGATTCTTTAAGAGCAAACATCGTTGAATATTTGACAACATCCGTGAAACAATTGATGAGATGACAAGAAACGTTCGAAAAGCAACCTTATGTACAAGGGCGATATCTCATACAGTATTTGACATCGGTGAGCTCGTCGACGAGCGCATCGACGAATCATTAGAGAATCGCACGGCAAAACACAGTAATGCTTCGGTAAAAATAGGTATAATCATTCACAAAGGGTTCTATTGCATTTAAAAATAATGCGCAAATATTACTTTAGTTACTATAATATTGTTAAATATAATTATAATCATTCTCAGGCGGGGATCCAGCCCACAAAAAAGGTTGTGGTCACAGCCACCCGAAAACCAGCAAAGTACAAGTCCGAGCATGAACTCTCTCACGATCGATATAGTATCAAGTCGCTCGCCTGATGTTAAGCGTAAAGCTTGCCCACAACAGTCCAGTGCCATTCAGAACTTTAAACTGGGTACAACACTTTGAGCCGTGCATGGCAAAACACTGCGCTTTTTACTAGCATATATAAGATGTTTTTGCTCTGTAATTTCGCTGGAAACAACTACAAAGGATATCAAATGATGTCAAATGAAATGTAAAAGAAGCTTACGTTTATTTTTCGCGAAAACGTTAAGAATTTCATCGATATCCAGGTTTTTTATATATTATAAAACGTCATATCATCGGCCTGTCGAATATGAAAGAGTGACGTCTGATTTCACAAGTCTTTTAGGGTTGTGGGCATGCCCATCGTGCCCACAACGGTGGATCTGCGCTTGATCATTCAATGGAATTAACATTAGAATAACGCGTAGTCGATATCCTGATCGACGATACGTGAACAGTAAAGCTTGCGAATACATGGTCTTATTAGCGGCAATTTTTGCGCAGTACTTCACAACCTATTATCTCGGAAACCTAAGTGGTTTCCGCTCATCATGCTCATATTTGATGTTCCTAAAGTGAGGTATCGAATGTGTGAACCAAATTTTATCAAAATCGGTCAGTAAATAGCGCTGCAGCAAAGTTCACTCACTCAAAATCGCTGACGACAAAAAAAATCTATTAAATCGTAAATTCTAGTAGGTATATATATGCATACCAAGTTTCGTCAAGATTGGTTGAAAAATGCGACCTGTACAGGAAGACGTACATACAACCTAACAAACATAAGGGCAGATGAAAGTCAATTTGGTCAATTAATGCAGAGACGCTTCACTCGCTTGGCCAATCAAACGTGTTATATGAAGGAATCGAAATTATTATTAAAAAAGTATGAGTCTTCTTTCATTAAAACTTCGTCGACTAGGATTCATTTTGAAATATTATCTACTACCGATTTCCAAAAAGAAGGAGGTATTGAATTCGACTGTATT
This sequence comes from Selenia dentaria, assembly GCA_917880725.1. Classification (NCBI taxonomy): domain Eukaryota; kingdom Metazoa; phylum Arthropoda; class Insecta; order Lepidoptera; family Geometridae; genus Selenia; species Selenia dentaria. The sequence goes on along the minus strand of OU862897.1, from coordinate 11,509,381 downwards.
TTTTTTAAGTTTGTTACCTCATGACTTTCGATTGGGTGGACCGATTCTCAAAAATCTTTCGAAAGCTGGTGCTTCCCGTATGTTAAATTCCCGCATTTAAAGTTAATCAATCAATTCAAATCAGTCAATCAAATTCGGTCCAGTAGTTTTTGAGATACACTCCAATAACCGAATAGAATGGAAGTCGGTATTATATTTTTCAAATTGTAACGAATGCTTAGTGCATTTAAAAAAAGAACGTTACTCAACATACTCATCCCCGCCACAATAACCGTGCGAACTAACGGATTAAACTCCGACGCTTACGAAACCAAGAGTTAATGTCCGATTTTGCGAAATTGACAATTCTGTTAGACTCAGGATGGTGTTGACATATCTTTACACACATTGTGGCCAAATAAAAAACAAGATTTTGGACTGTTTTATTTGTAGATTGTCAATTTAGAAGTGATTGTTTAAACGGATCGAGGGTCGACGACTGGCAAAATGTTATGTGTGGGAAACTAACAGAAGAAAAAAACAAATTGGCGGGAGTGTAAAATATTATTTCATCATTTAGGTATATTTGTTACAGCTGCACCAAAGGCGCCACTCGCTCGAAAAATTACTTGTATTTTGCGGTATAATTAAATAATAAAAAGCCTTAATTTCTTACTAAAAAACATTACTAAAACGTACTTACTTATTTGAATTACTAACTGTATAAAATATTATTTAACAATGAATTGTAATATTATAAACTAAGTTAGAACCCCTCGCTATTCGAAGGTGAAGGCCTCCTCTAGAGATTTTGATTTGAGATTTTGCGGTATTTACCTTAATATTAGAATAAAAGTAGGTAGCCTATAATATTCCTATAGCATCAGCTATCTGCCAGGGAAAGTCTCGTCAAAACCAGCCCAGCCGTTTTGAACTTTACGCACAACAAACAGACATTATTCAATTATTTTTATAAGTACGTATACTAGTGATTGACGATTCGCCTAATGGTATAACCAAGCTTGCAGCTCTACCTAACACGCGTGCTTTAAAATTCGCCGTACACGTATCGACTCAGCATCGAATCCATATCGGAAAGAAAACACAATAAAAAAATGTTTGCCCGTTTTAGTGACCCTTGCTACTTATGGGACCAATTGTCATTCACTGTCAATTACATAGTGGTTGTAACTCAAAAATGGCTTTACCGAATTTGATGAAATTTAAATGGGACCACCTCGAAAGTGTACTCTACCAAATATAAAAATAATTATCAAAAGGAGACACTCCGCATAAAAGTTATGCGTAATACATAAAAAACGCGTCGACTAGAAACCCTCCTCCTTTTTTTGGAAGCATATAGATAACAAACATTGGTTCTTTTCGTAGCTGTCAATGTTGAAATCGTCTAACTTTCCACCTGAACACATTATCGGGTAGTCAAGCTTATAAATTTAACAAGATACCGGCGGCTCTTTCAGATAATCTAAAAAGAAGCTTCAAAGCGATAAAAATTTGCCGACGCGGTATATCGTCACCTGAAATCTTGCTGAGGATAAAAACCCACTGAGCTGTTAAAGTTGGTCATGTACAGAAAGAGGAAAACAGTTAATTTTGTTCCCACGGCCTTGCTATGCCAGAACACGGGCCTTCGTCAGTTCCTCAGGGAGGAAGGCCAAAATCTACTACACGGGCCCAGTGGAGGTTCATAATTATAAAATCATAATCAGCATCAATAACATTGTGGTCCCACTGCTGAGACTCGCGCCTTCGTCTGAAAGAGAGGAGTTGGACCATAACCCACCACGAGGGCCCAGTGCGGTTTAGTGGATAGGTTAGTGACCAACCCATGTCGAAGTTTTCAGGCCGCCTGAAGGTCTTCGACATAGCCTAACGAGTATTGTCCTTAGAAACACAACCGGGACCGACGGCTTAGCGTGCCCTCCGAAGCACGGAAGCGCTCAGTTGAATAATGCCACTAGCACACACCCATCCAAGTCCTGACCGCAGCAAGTGTTGCTTAACTTGTTGATCGGTTAAGATCGCCGAGTCAAACTCCGCTACGAGCGCTTCAGTGGAGGTTGGTGCATATGTTATTTTAGTTTTCAACCCTCAGTCAGTATGTAGTAGGTATGTTACCTTACTTGGGAGTTTTTAGATCGTCCGATATCCGAATTAGATCCGATGGCTTAGCACAGAAGACCTTAAATGAAAAAAAGCCTACTAATGGTCACCCATCCAAGTAGTCAGCCTACCTCAGCTTGGTTTGCTTGAGAGGAAATTTCAGAAGCATTTGTACGTTAAAAACGTATTTACGTTTATTTTCTATAAAAATGTATTCTCCAATTTCCTGCCTTGATTTTTACACTATTGGTGTCAATATTTTGACACTGTAGTACATTGATGAGCACTGACATGCCACTATGTTTGATACATTACAAATTAAGGGAGATATGACTTAAATAAACAGTTTCAAGGATTCGTAGGATCATACGTCATTATTAGAATTAACTGATTAAAAAAGAAATAAGCCAGTTGAAGTGGCAGTGGACTGGAAGCTTCTAGAGTGGAGATCACGGACTGGCACGTGCAGTTTAAGTTGTCCATCGACAAGGTGGATAGACGGCCTGATAAAGGTAGCAGGACGACGTTGGATGCAAGCCGCTTCCAAGCGGTCCTTATAAAAATTTGGGGGGGGGGGAGGCATATGTTCAGCAGTGGACGTCCTACGGCTAAGAAGATGATTATGGTATAAAAAAGCTTATAAATAGCGATATGATTTAGTATCTATGTCACATATAAAATATTAGCATTTACTTTAGTTAGTAACGTTCATTGCTCGACTATAGAATAAAATTGTATGTTGAAGTAATCTATTGTCAAGTAATTGCTTCATTGAGAAATTACTTACAACTTATTAGCAACAAGTAGTCACTTTTTTATAAATGCGAGAATTAATTATATTATAGAGAATAGCTTGCAAAAACATAAATTGTAATGAGAGTGTATCTGCCGACAAATTGTTCTGAAGTTTGGCAGAATTTAGATTAAGGTAATAAAAATGTATGCTTATAGAAAAAAAAATAAAAAATATAAGCAAATTGTCAAGACCCAAAAAGAAAATCGAGAAATACATTTGTATGGAAAGTTCGCCAAAGACGTAACATAAGTACTACTCGTATAATCAGTAGTCCCTAATTATGTTATCATGGATTACTATGCGGTTACGAAAGACGAAAGGTTCACTACAAGCGCTTTACTAGTAAAAGAGTTTGCTCTTGTTTTTTTTTCCTTAGTAGAGTCGTCATAGATTTGCCATTCCTCAATACTTGACCAACTAAGATTTTTTATTCAAATAGTCACATCACAATCACAATGTGGGTGGAAGCATTACTAGAATTTCTGGCGGTTGACGAGGACAATACAAAACAACGTTTCATGATTTCGTTCACTTTGCCTACGCTCATGCACAATTATAAACAAATAACGGTTAATAATTTATCATTATTTAATCCAAAACTACAAAACACACAAATCTAGGAAAAAAAACAACGATAATCATTATGGTTGGGGTGTTCCCGCCATCGAAATTGTTCGTTATTAAATCTCTTTGCATCGAAACTCTTTCCGGGTTCGGTGCGTTCCAAGCTCGAAAATCTTGTACTTTACGCGCGTACGTTTTACTTTTTGTGGCAGAGAACACATTTTTCGTTAATTGGTGTCCAGATTAAATTCTTTGGCGGTTTGTTATAGCGTCGACAGCATTAAAATATAACACGACACTCTTCGCTCGTGACGATTACGCGCATGAGATAAATGTTTTAGTTGTTTCGTCTCTTTAGCGAAGTAGGTACAATGAACTTTTGCGGAAGTATTTTCGATAGAACTACAAAAAACAGCTGTCAGTCTGAAAAAAGTTAGCAAATACGAAAGTGTCTGGGTTTTTTTAAATCTTTACACAACTTTGATATTTATTTTGCTTAATATAAGTTATGTTAGTTATATCACAATTACATTAAAATCAAAGAACGGATTTCGATCGTAGATAAACGCGGTCGAATGTCTGGATGTAAGTATGTATGTTTGTTAGTCTTTCATTTATGATGCCTAACGTTTACTTAAATATACAAATTTTGTTCGTTCTGATATTTTAAATACAGATGACAGCCTACTTTTTTTCGGATGGATATTTTATGCAAGAACGGAGTCGTGGAGCGCAACTACAGTCCTTTCACAGTTATATAACCTCTGACAGCACCCTTATTACTATACGAATAAATATTACTCTGATACAAATGCAAAGGTAAAATAACTCTAAACGGACTGTAAGTATATTTGTGGAAATTGAATGGAGAGGGCTATGCTCGAGATTTCTCTACGTGATCGAATCAGAAATGAGGAGATCCGTAGGAGAACGAAAGTCACTGACATAGCTCAGAAGATTAGCCCGTTTAAGTGGCAGTGGGCAGGGCACATAGCACGCAGAACAGATGGCCGATGGGGCCGAAAGGTTCTGGAGTGGAGACCACGGACCGGCAAGCGCAGCGTAGGTCGTCCACCGACACGGTGGACAGACGACCTGATGAAGGTCGCAGGACGACGTTGGATGCAGGCCGCTTCCAACCGGTCCTTTTGGAAAATCATGGGGGAGGCATATGTTCAGCAGTGGACGTCCTACGGCTGAGATGATGATGATGATGATGATTATTAGTTAAAAATGTTGAATGAATGTATGTCATTTAATTTCAGCGTGGCATTGCAGCCAAGGCGCTTGCCTCTCCACCAGGGGTTTCTTAAACTAGTATTTTTAGACTTTGGCTATCGATAATATTTGACACATGTGTTTAAATAATCTCTAGTTTATTGGTCAATAAAGTTATAAAGCAAAGGTACATTTATAAAAATAATATTTTTTTATATTCTAAGACTAGCGACTGCCCCTGAATTCGTTTGCGTAGTAGGTATAATCTCTCATCTTATCTTAATTTTTCTTCCATACAAACCGCCTCCTGACAATAATTACCACAGCAAAACAAGAATAAGCAAGATTGTTCCATCCGTTCTCAAGTTATAGCGTGACCAGGAGAAATAGGGGGTAATTTGTATATATACCTATAGATTAATATAATATTATAAAGAGGTAAAGTTCGTAAGTATGTAAGATTGTTTATAGGAAGTAATCTCTTGAACTACTGAACCTATTTTGATGAAATTTAGCAAGGAGATAGATTATATTCCGGGGAAGTACACAGTATAATTTATTAAAAATAATTAGGATTAATAATACGGGCGAAACCGCGGGGCACAGCTAGATTTTATAAATGTTTCTTCATTTATAACTTAATAAATCAATAAACTTAGAGATGATTTAACACATCTGTCTAAGTAATATCGACACCCGATCAAGGTCTAATAAATTAGCTAAAATCATAATAAAATAATAATTATAAACTACTAATGCTATAATCTTGTAGTCCTTGTGTCTTATCGTTATTTTGCGGAAATATAAAAATATTGTATGTTGAGAGAAGAAAAAAATATTATATACAAGTTACAATAGTTACGTTGACTTCCTGTGAATTATGTCATTTATTTTTGGTGGGAAACACGTTTGAAATGTCAAAATAATTGTTGATATGTTTGTACACAGTCTTAAAATAAATATATCGTCAGTTGCATGTGTTTTAATTCTTTGAAGTCATACTGCTTGTGGTGAACTTCACGTGTCGAAGGCCTTTTGACCTCAGATTCTCGAGAATATAAAAGAGTTTAAGAGATGGAGTGATTCACCTCAAATCAATTGGCTAAGAATCTATCTAAATGTATTCGAGTGTCAATGGATGACTGTTGAATATTCAACGTTAAAAAAAGTTAATAACACTCTGCGGAAAATCTTTCTATATAAATATATGATATAAAAAAGACATGAAAGGACATGTTAGACATGGATTAACAAGGAGGTTAATTATATCTATCTAACTATATAGATATATATAGTATAATATATAATATATACATCATAATAAAATTTTAGTTTATTATTTTTATAGTATTACTTTTTTAAAGCACTAACTTCTGCTTAAGCGATCTCAAACATTGAAATATATAGAGAGAAAAAAATTCCACCCTCGGACAGGATTCGAACCCGCGTCTTCTGACTCTCCGTGTCAGACGCCATTGACCAACTAGGCCACCGAGAATCTGGTCCGAGCATCGAATGTTAACTCTCTATTTGACTAACCGTCTTGCGGGGACGGAAAGACATCTATTGGACAGTTTAACAGTACCATCCAACCGAAAGAAGCATTATTTAGAAATACATGAAACTTTCGTATTGACATCGCAGCCCTTGTAATTTTTATAGTATTACTTTTTTAAAGCACTAACGCCTGCTTAAGCGATCTCAAACATTGAAATTTATAGAGAGAAAAATTCCACCCTCGGACGGGATTCGAACCCGCGTCTTCTGACTCTCCGTGTCAGACGCCATTGACCAACTAGGCCACCGAGAATCGAATCGAAACGGGTTGGAATCCCGTCCGAGGGTGGAATTTTTCTCTCTATAAATTTCAATGTTTTAGTTTATTAGTTTGCGTTTTATATTTATAATTGTTATTTACTGAATATTGTTTGTATATATTTTAAGTTACATTAATTTATTTACATAGTCATGTAGTGAATTATAGATAATATTTCTTTATAATAGACACCATAAGTGTAAATATGTGTAAATAGTTATATATGTGTAAATCATCATCTCAGCCGTAGGGCGTCCACTGCTGAACATATGCCTCACCCATAGATTTCCTACTTGAATGGGGCCTGCATCCAACGTCATCCAGTGATCTTTATCAGGTCGTCTGCCCACCTTGTCGGTGGACGACCTACGCTGCGCTTGCCGGTCCGTGGTCTCCACTCCAGAACATTCTGGCCCCATCGGCCATCTGTTCCGCGTGCTACGTGACACTTCAACTGGCTTATCTTCTAGGCTATGTTGGTGACTTTATTTCGTTTACAAATCCTACGGTAGAGAAACCCCGAGCATAGCCCTCTCCATAGCTCGTTGTGCGACTTTGAGCTTACTTATGAGGCCCATAGTAAGAGACCACGTTGCAGTGCCATAAGTCATCACTGGTAACACACACTAGTCAAAGACTTTAGTCTTGAGGCTTATATTATATAAATGTATCTAGAACCTATAAGGTATTCCAAGCTATCTCCATTCTGATTTTCATTCAAATCTTTTATACTTCTTGTTTCAGCGTGAAAAAGTAAAAACATACACATTTACTCACAAACATTTGCATTTAGATAAGTAACAGTGTAATAAAAACTTGCACTATACCGACGGCTTCTATGCAAATGAGGAAGATTAACATTATGTATGAAATTCATTCTTCTGTCAACTATAATAGTTTTCATCATCATCATCATCATCTCAGCCGTAGGACGTCCACTGCTGAACATAGGCTTCCCCCATATAATAATCGTTTTAAGTGGTATTAATAGAAAACGTTTTTAAACATCCACACAAGATCTTCAGGTCCCAAACTAGACAGAGCCTGTACTATAATAACCTGAAGTCTGATAGACATATTGGGACACAATTCGAACAGACATTTTCAATCACAAAAATGCTTGACCCGTCCGGGGATCGAACTCGGGCCCATCGGTTCAGAAGGCAGAGGTGCTACCAACTGCGCCAACCGGCGGGTTTCAAGATTCAAGTTTGTATATCGATCATCATTGAATATCAGAATAGATTTTAATACACAAATCTAATTTATTTATCTCACGTATTTCTTTTAACCGGACGTAACATCGATTAAGCCAGAAATCTCTGATTATTGCATAATTAATTAGTTTCTTGATTAGTGACATCCTCAACATTACGATAAGTAAGCACTTCAATATTGAAAAAAACTAATTCGGTATGTACAACTAGATACAGAAAGTAAAGAAAAAATGAACACAGGTGTTCAAATCACTTGAATTTAAATAATATGGCAGTAAAAATATATTTAGGAAAAAGAACGAGAAAATAGAATAGACAAGTTTTTAATGGGATCTCACGTGATGTAAGTCACGTGCGTAAAGTAATAATTGACTTAATCTACTTATTTTCAACCGACTTCCAAAAGGAGGAGGTTCTTATATAAACTCCTATATTTTTTTATGTATGAACACGCATAACTTTTTACAGAGTAATGCGGTTTTAATAATTCATTTTTGTTTGGTAGGGCTTCCGAAGTTACATGAAACTTAAATGGAACCATCCATTTAAGTTTCATGACATTTCGTCAAACGGGTTTTAACGTTTACTCTCCAATAACTGAAAACTTTTCGCCTTTGATCATATCGTTATTGACGGTGAATGATAATTATTGATCGCGTAAGTAGCAAGGGTGACTAAAATGGTGAAATTATTTTAAACCAAAAACCGACTTCAACACTAAATAGTGTGAAATAAATTGCCGAAGTCGGTACCATGCGCACCATATTGTGATCGCACTTTGAACTATCATGATACCGACTTCAATTAGTTATTTCACACTTTTTAGTGTTGAAGTCGGTTTCATTGTTTTGGTAAGCTTTTTAAAATTAATATATTTTTATGAAGCAAACTTAACATTTTTTTACCTAGGCTTGTACATGGATCAAATCTACTTATCCTCAATCCAGTCCTCATTCAGGAGAACAATATCTCTTTTTATAATCATTCGGCCATATCCTCATCTCTATAAAAAGAACGCATAATACGCTGATGATACTCAATGAGGTTATAATCACAGAATAGAACATGCTTAAGTTGTATTATATTACAGAATAGAACATGCTTAAGTTGTATTCTATTACAGAATAGAACATGCTTAAGTTAAATTCTATTACAGAATAGAACATGCTTAAGTTGTATTCTATTCCAGAATAGAACATGCTTAAGTTGTATTCTATTACAGAATATAATATGCTTATGCTCTATTCTATCACAGAATGGAACATGCTTTTGTTCTATTCAATTACAGAAATGAACATGCATATGATATAATCTATCGCAGAATTGAATAAGCTTAAGTTAATTAGGTACTCATGTCCATGGGTATCAAATTAATCACTGCTGCCAACCGTCCAAATCGAACTCGGCTGTTTAAAACCATTGAAGCAAAACGAGTTTTTTTGTCATTCGTTATGAGTTTTTTAACCTTCTGATAAAATTCAATGAGCTCGTCCAAGTAGCCTGCTGTCCCGTTACACAATAATGAAAGGTGACGCTAAATTCCTTATTATCACATATACATTAGTATTACATTGCTTTGGCGGTGCGCGGAACTTTGGTCAGATGCCTAACAGCATGTGTGGAGACTCCGTGTGTAATAAAAATACTGTGTCAACGTACGTATGTGAGAGTTGAGCACTTAGGAGCTTGAAATATGTGGAGAATCCACATAGGTATTTTCTGCTCGATAAAAGTGGGAAAGTTGCTTAAGTTATACTCAAAATGTTGTACCGTATACCATTCAAACAGACGATTATTCTGTTAAAAATGAAAATGCATTGAAAACAAAAATGTTATCTGATCTTACAATTTTTTTTACCAAATAAGTATCCACGTACCAGGGTAGAATGAATCCAAGGTTATATTATATACATAAGGCTAATTAGAAGAATGTAGAGCTATAATTATGCTCGACTGAAGTAAGGGAACAATCTTTGAGTTCTGGAAATTCGTGTGCCTGAAATAAGGCTATTATTAAGGGATCTCAAGAACTATTGTTCTAAATCGAGTTAAAAAGTATAATCGACTAAACTAACCGGGAAATTCGTGGTCCCGTTTCAACTTTATCAAGTAACAAATATATATATTCACTCACATACTCCCTGAACCAGTCACTCGCAAAAATTTGCATTATCATATTTTTATATGATCAGATAATACACACAGACATAGATACAGAGACAAAATAGCATTTTATACGCACATAGGGAAAAGAGGAGAATTACTTTCCATAACCAGGAGCCAATAATAACCAGCCTATAAAAGCTCACTGCTGGACATATTCAGTCCACTGAGCACGAATAATCGTGCTCAGTTGATGAATTGGAGTGTGTTTAAACATAGCCACGATTTTTCTTACTCTCTCACTCAGCAACTACTAGCTTATGATTACCTGGTATATACTATACATAGAATTCCTATTTCTCTGTGCGCTTAATAATTTTGAACAGTATCTGTTTATATTGCCTATTATTAGACGTATCGCGTATATACGTAGAGGAAATAGACGTCAAGGAATATACTAAAAAGAAACGGCGACGTAACGAGAATTTGGCGAAAGGAGCCAGTTTCACCATACCTGCATAGAATCTCCACTCCGCTAGTTTATGAGTGCCTGGTACTATTCATAGAATTTATATTTCTTTGTGCGATAAGTAATCTTGAATTGTGTTGTTATTAGACGTACCGCGGATATTCCTAGAGAAGATCGACAACAAGAATTTCACTAAAAACAAACGGCGACTTAACGAGAGTTTTGCGTTAAAATAGCCAGTTTCAGATAAACTGCATGGAATCTCCACTCCGACACACGTCTAAAATATTTTGGCACTTCCTTTTTTTCACTGAGCGGCCACACTGCCTGCTACTTCATGATTATACTCTGCCAGCAGTTTGCAAGATGAACTGTCAATCATCTGGCAGAAGTAACAAGGAGCCAAGTAACCTCAGCTTACTAATCTTTACGCAACGCATTGGTATAATATTTTCTTTTTAATCCACTTTCTTGTGAAGAAAGCCTTCGCTTTAGATTCTGATCGGCGCATGCGTGAGACAGTAGAATTTATAATAATTCGACGCGGGAACACATGTGAAAACGGTCCGTGCGGAGAATCCTTAATGGCGACTTTTGGCGAGAATCAGATCACTTTCTTACACTTTTGTTCTCTATCTCGCCACTCGTGACATTACGTGTGAAAGCTATTGTGGTTTTTTCTGATGTAATTGAATTATCATAGTACAAGTCTATTCAAACGTAGGCTAGCGGGTAGCTACCTACTGGAAGAGAAGAGGTAAAGACTGTGATCTCACTGTTCAGTATTTCATGGAGCCTTTAAGGACCTGGTGCGGGCTGATGATAAGAAGTATAACAATGAACTATACGAGTATTGGTAGTATATTAACTTACGGTGTTTTTGTCGTATAATGCGTTGGTGTGATGGCAGCTATGATCAAGACATACTTGATCGAAAAAAGGCAGAAAGAACAAAAATATTGTTGAAAAATGGCACCGCGTTTGTTACCACAGCAGTGTCGGCAATTCTGCCTCGGAACAGAGGCCATAGCACAAACAATTTCCGAAAAAGTATTCGTACTGTAAACGTCAATACGTCACGCTTCGGCGTAAAAACTATGAGGTGTCTGTGTTGCATCTGCCTTAGATAAATGGCAGTTTGTACAGTTTCACGTGAACGACACGTTACGATACACTTACGCAGATATTCGTGAGAGACCCCCTAGTATATATTTTGTAAAAGACTGTAGCAAGTGAAGTCACAGAGGGGGGGGGTTGATGCATAGAAACTATTGATGATTGACAAATAAGATTATACAAATGGGACAAAGCTGCGAGTTCTTTTTAGCTTTGGCGGCGTGATTGTAAATAGGAAATTTGTCACACACTCTTTGCTTGACCAGCTTGACCGTTTTGAATATATGTTTTGGTTTGTTCGTTCTAAAACAGGGTTGGTTCAGATATAATAAAAATCATCATCAACTCATACATCACTACACAGGTGAATGTATGAACGTCCCCTACAACTTCCAACCTTTTTGACAGTAAGACTCATTGGTTCATAAAAAACAAACTGAAGGCTTAAATAAACAACTTAATTAATAAAAACTACAGTAGGTAGGTACCTATTTAAATTATGAATAGATATTCTTTACGAAAAGGTTAAATTGTTATTCATGTCCTTACTTTATCATTCAAATAAAAAACCCATAAGGTTCACGTATTCTCACACTGCGATATTATTCTTTTATGAATGATGTGTCCAAATAAATAACACAGGTCGATGATAAATTAGGTTATCAATTACAAATGTTGAAAAATTACCAGTACCTAACACATAATAATTAAAACAAAAAAATACTCGTGCTCATTCAAAAATGCCAACATTGAAAAACAAACCAACAAAAGAGTTATTTGCAAACATACACAAACAACTAAATACCTTAATGCAAAAAATATGAATATCATATAATTTTCATTCAATACTCTATTTAGGTTAAAAAATGTTAATTAAAGGTGCAAGTTGGTAGCTTATACACGTAGCAGCAGAAAACGACGTGTCCCCGCTTCATGTCGCCGCGACACGTCGTTGCATCCTGTCACTGCAGTCATGATTTCGAACCCGACTGCAGATGGCATAAACCATTTGAAAAGGGATACGAAAGGTTTAGTTTAAAAGCTTTTCAGTTATTTTAGGTAGATTGGTACCCGCGAGTGGCACTACTGATCTGCTGCGGTCTGGCGACAGCCTGATCTGCCGCTCAACGATGCATCGCTAGTTTCGTGTCGCTAACTACTCGTGAGTACCATCTACGTAGTAAAACAACTGAAAAGGTTTTAAACTAAACCTTTCGTATCGGTTTTCAAATGGTTTATGCCAGCTGCAGTTGCCGCCTGCAGTCGGGTTCGAAATCATGACTGCAGCGACATGAAGCGACGACGTGTCGGGGCGACATGAAGCAACGACGTGTCGTCTGCTGCTGCTACGTGTAGCCGGCTACCAACTTGCACCTTTAATCATATTCATAAAGTGTCAAGTGCTTGAGTCCTTTATAAACTGAGTGTATTGACTCATTTTTACACACACTCTTCTTAAGTATGTTAGAAATATTGTATTCTCTTAGCCTCATCAAAAACCTTTGCTGCAGGGGAACCACAACCCAAATAAAGCTGTATCACAGAACTCTCCGAAGATGACCAAAACCCAAAACTATTATTGATTTTGTTAATTCGACTAGATTGATGCTTTTTTGAGTTTTAATGTGTAATATTGATGGATTATTAACCGTTATTTGTTCGTATTGGTAGATGCATGCATGCAGGCAAAGTGAACAAAATCACGAAACGTTGTTTAGAGTTTTCCTCGTCAATCAACTTAACAAGTTTTAGTAATGTATCCACCGCTGTACTAGAACGTGACTTAGACAGGACAGTGACTTAATGACCGACTTAATAATGTGACTGTGACTACTTGAATATAAAAGTTACTTGATGCAACTATATGTATCAATACAATATAACTTGATGAATAGCCAATATACTAACGTACGAGACCACGAAAAAATTAAAAATAATTGAACCCTATAGATACATTTAGACTTTCTTTATCTACCAACTTCCAAAAAGGAGGAGGTAGTCAATTCGACTGTATTTTTTTATGTTTGTTACCTCATAACTTTACTAACGATAGGGTGAACCGATTCTCAAAATTCTTTTGTTTGAAAGCTGGTGCTTCCCGTGTCGTCCCATTTAAATTTCATCAAATCCGGGTTAGTAGTTTTTGAGTTACACTCCAATAACTGAATAGCATGGAAGTCAGTATTAATTTTTTTAAATTGTACTGTTATATATATGATACTAGCGACTGCTTGCTACTTCGTTCGCGTTGTAGGCTCGGCTTATGGCCTTGCCATAACCTCCCATCTTTTCTTGATTGTTTTCCTAAGAACCTCTTCCTGGCAATAATTGAATGAACAAAAAATAATAATCTAGATTGATCCACCCGTTCTCTTGTTAGTTGTTGACCAGGAGAAATAGGGGTTCATTATTATATATAAAGGTGTGTATATGTTTTTAAAATTTTCGTTAAAATTTACATGACACCACCTCTGAAGTATGATTTATCAAACGAAAAAAGATACATCGAATCAATTAATTTATAATTGGCAGAGTAATCGTAAAACATACATACAAAAAACATGTGTACCCGCCGAATTGAAAGCTCTCCTTTTTTAAGTCAGTTAAAAACTCATAAAAATTCTTAACAGATATAATTTTATTAATGTTGGTCCTTCGTTGCACTTGACTTAATTAAAAGAAGAATTTTAATTACTTTGCATTCCTCATGTTTAATTCTGATAACACAAATAAACGATTTGGTTTTAATTTAAATTATTATGAGTACTCAAAGAAGACAAGTTTTGTATAAGTTTTTAATTTATTTATTCTTTGACGCTTGGCCACACCAGTTGAGTGTCATTCAAAATTTCAAACTACAACCGCTTTATTATTTAAAACGTGGACTAAAGATAGTCCCGAGTTTAAACCATGGCGCAAAGTTACAATAAAATAAATCACTGCAAAAAATAGCAAGGGTTCAAAACCCTGCATGGCAATGCACTGCGCTAAATTAAATGACTCCTGGGCCACGGTAATATATAAATAACTAGATAATATTACAGTACCTGGGCCGCTAGTCCTCAAGATTTAATGAATAGGTTATCTTTTACAAACCATTCATAGTAGGTATATTTACCAACTTTACCTTCTATATGTTGTTTTCTTTATTTTAATCCTCCCAAGTGTACTCCAAGTGTTTTATTTCATTTCTACGTACCTGTAAAGAAAAATCTTGATTAATATTACGAAAGCAATATATCACAGAATATAAACACGAAAGGTTATTGGTTAGTGAGAGAATGTAATAATTATTCATGCTGAAACGGTTAAAAATATCCTCCGAATCCGCCTAAACTTTCCCGTTCAAACCAGTTTGCGTCTTCAAAGTTCATCAAAACAACAAAAAAAAATGTTATACGTCTCTCAACTTAATATGACGAGAGTGTTTGTATGGTACAACATTTATAGTAGTAAACTAATCATTATTAAGACTGAATTTTTAAGCATAGAACTTTCTCGACAGTATAACGCCATCGAGCTCAAAAAGTTTAAGCAAAAATTAGATGAAAGAAGAATTTTTATCAATGAAAACAGTGTCTGCAGTAAAGGTTTGTTTCACCGGCATAGTTACTCGTCATTTCTGGTAGGGATCGAATACTTCGAATTTGGTCATATGAAGATATCTGATGCTCACGTTCATTGCTAGAGACTTAGTATAAAGATACAACAGTATGGAAACTAAGCCTTTAAGCGGAAATAAACTTATACGTGACCACTCGCCTTCACGCGTCCTCACTCACGCGGCGACAGGGCTCTCGTCGATGTGCATGTTTGTGTGAGTGAGCCGTTTCGAACGTTTGTAGGTAGTTTCCGTACTGTTTCTGTTTCTCTATATTTGTACTGTGCTAGAGCGCAGCGGAGTCTTATTAGGAGAGATGCTAGTGCCAGTTAATGATTAGTACGATCCCTTGGCCTGTGGTTCTAAGAATTATTTTTAGCGGCGTGCCCGGGCACAAAGACATTCGTACAAGAGGAGATCGAGTACTTAATTATAAAACATGTAAATATTAAACATTCAAATTCAATTCAAATTCAAATGATTTATTTGCAGAATGTAGTTAACAAATCATCTACAGACAAATGTGTGATGTTACAGGTTATATAGGTTCTTTGACATTCTACCATATAACATGGTGTGCAAATGGACATAAGAAAATTAAATTACAATAAAAAAATAAAAAATATTTATAGTGACACTAACGTTTAACCATTTAATCACACAACTCCATAAAGAATAATTAAATAAATGAGAAAAGTCAATTTAAATAAAATTACAATATTAGCTTCAAATAAAATAACATATAAATGGCGTCCATCATTATCAAATTTAGAATCGAAAATATTATTAATAACAAGATAAGTCAAAATTTGTATATACCATATTCTAATATTGTCAATTTCAAATGTCAGAATACTTATAATAAAAGTTACAAATTTGATAATGTTAATAAACCATTTTTTTTAAAGCATTACTACCTATCTGTTTATAATTTATCCTTTAAAAATTCGTCAATATCATAGTATGCTTTTACTATTAACAATTTGTTTAATGCTTTTTTAAAAGAATTTCTATTTATCTCAGTACATAAGCTGCATGTAATTAACATGTAAATCCTATGCTGATTTCAATAAGACACAAGATATTTGCAGTTTAATTTTCAGTAGTTTTCACGAAAAAATCAAGCTTAAATTAGTATATTTATGTAAATAAACTCATTACATTGATGTCAGTGACCCGAAAACATACATTACACTAAGTACGTAGGCATAAAGTAGGTATTATGTAAGTTATTACGTAAGGTGGAAACCAGTCTGGCGTATTACTTTTGGCTGCCAACTAAATTGTTAAATAAACACCGGTGTTGACATTAGTGTTCGATTTGATTGGTGTTAGGAGATTTTGGTGTCATTGATGTATTAATCGTGTGTTTTCAAGGTCTGTTTTGTATGGACCTTGAATGATAATAATGGTTCCAAATACTCTCTACTTAAACTTACGTTATCTATACGTGATGGTGTTGCCATCAACGGATTCCAATGCTGCTTGAAAACGACTAAGTATACGAGTAGTGTTAGGCACTAAAAGCTGTTCATTTTCATCATTTACCTTTATAAAATATAATCATCATGTTTACCCGCATAACAGAATTCTTTCGACTAACGTCTAATGGCCGTTTTCAATATTCTATCTATCCATATTTTAACTTACTACCGATAGAAATCTGACATAACGTCCATACAAATCAGTGTCAAATATCTATCTCTAGTGGGGTAAACTGACGATAGATAGGTTACTTACAAGTACAATCTGAAAAATTTAATACCGACTTCCATTCTATTAAGTTATTGGAGTGTAACTCAAAAACTACTAAACCGATTATGATGAAATTATTGGGACCACACGAGAAGCACCAGCTTTCAAACAAAAAAGAGAATTTTAAGAAACGGTCTATCTAATCGAAAGTTATGAGATAACAAACATAAAAAAAACAGTCGAATTGATTACCTCCTCCATTTTGGAAGTCGGTAGAAAACGGCCGTAAGTGACTAAGGAGTATGCTGAAAACCATCAGCCCTGTATACACATTCCTGTTTATGGAGCACAGCGCTGAGCACACACCTATTGCCCTTTGAAATCATCTAGATAACTAACTAAATGGCTTCCAAAATTAGTCAACTAAGTAGGTACCTATATACCTTTGGTTTATTTTGTTAGTTCTTAGGTTGTTCATTATAAGATTATTTTTGTATAAATCTTTACTTAAATATTAAACTATTAATATGTATACCTCACCGGCCTTATTAATTAACTTGGCTTACACCCGGAGTAGTTAAAACATCTATCTGTCAATTTTTCGCTTGCAGTAAATGTCACGCGTGCAAGCAAGACAAAGCATGTTACGCCTAATATATGTTTACGCAACGTTTATTAATAAAGGCACACATGTTTAAGATTAGGAAGAGCGGGTCTACCTGGCACAGGTATTTCACTATACCTAAAAAGTAGTCCTTACCTCATTTTGTAAAATGCTCAGAAATGAAATAAACGATTTATTATTATTTCTTTAATTCAAAACAAAATCTCGGATTTCATCCGGTCCTTTACAAAGGCATAAGTGGGGCTGTAGCCAACACTTAGATGCCTGTTTGGTATAAAAATACAAAGGAGTATAAAAAACAGAAAAAAATTTAGATGAAGGGTAACATGGTACTTATAACTATTACAAATATGGGTAAAATGGCCAGGCTATTGATATGAACTTATTAGTGATAAGGAAGATAGTGGGCTATGGAAGAGACTACGGCACCTGCCAATTTTAGTCTCATGTTAAAATATTTAGGCAGGTGGTGACTTGCCCTCCACTAAACGGGCCCCCCATAAAGGCCACCATGAGTGGTGACAAAAGGGGCAATGTTGGTGTGGATGGCTAAAGGGTGTCGAGAGGTGTGCTGCGGTTTCACTAGAGCTCTACTACCGGCGTTATGCCCTTTAACACTTCCACCCTTGGAGCTTTTTGTTACTTGCTCTTGCGTCTCCACCCCCGGACGGCCAATTAAGGCAAGCCGGGGGTCATTATTATTATTATTATTATTAGATAAGTATTTAGTTATCTGTATTATTTATTACTCACGATATATGTTTCCTTTGGCAACAAACAAATTTTCTATTCTATTCTATAAGTTCTATGGGATACGGAGCCACAGAAGTAAAATAAAAGCCTTAGGGGTGAAATTTCCTCACAATCCTTTGCTAACAACATCAACAAAGGCATCGACTGCCAAAATTTTAGTTTTGTATGTTAAGGCTTCGTCTAATCATCTAGCCAGTAACGAGTAGTGAATGGTCGAGGAAATGAGACAATTTTCGAGCCCATAAAATTAGTTCACTAATTCGACTTTTCTCTCTCTCTCTGTCAACGTTTTCAATATTCTATCTATCCATAGTTTTCCTTACTCCCGATAGAAATCTGACATAACGTCGATACAAATAGTGTCAAATATCTATCTCTAGTAATGTAAACCGACGATAGATAGGTTATTGAAAAAGGCCGCTGGTTAATCGCCATATAGATCACATCGATATTTAAGATAACAACGTAGAGCAGCGCGTTACGTTATCTTCAAGGAATGATCGTGATATCAATACAACTTTACTATCATTCGTGTAAGAAATTGTAACACGGCGTGTTACCTGTGAATGGCCATAGCGAATAAGGCCCCAGTTGTAAAAACTGATAGAGTAACGACCGTTTTCAATAACCTACCTATCGCCGGTTTACCGTACTAGAGATATATATTTGACACTATTTGTATGGACGTTATGTCACAATTTCTATCGGTAGTAAGGAAAACTATGGATAGATAGATTATTGAAAACGGCCGTTAGAGAACAAATAGAGATAACAACTTTTATATCGAGACTGACCTCTGCTAGGCTCTACTCTACCCCCATAACAAAACCCTGACTACACAATTTTTTTTTTTCTATCACGTATCTCAACAATTAACAAACTTTCGCAAGTTTAGAGATAAA
Source organism: Selenia dentaria (assembly GCA_917880725.1). NCBI lineage: Eukaryota > Metazoa > Arthropoda > Insecta > Lepidoptera > Geometridae > Selenia > Selenia dentaria. The sequence goes on along the minus strand of OU862897.1, from coordinate 11,490,403 downwards.
TACTTCGTTGGAAACGGGATATTTACCTTGTATTGTTCCTAACGAAATACATTACTATAACATATTTACCGTGTATTGCATTTATTGCGAGCTCACAATAAATACACAGTAAATATCCCGTTTCTAACGTTAATTCGTGCATTAGTGACCATGTCAGTTTAAAAACTTATTTATATATTTCGGACCATATTCTTGGACGGGATTTGAACCCGCGTCTTCTGACAATCAGACAGTGTTTTATTTATACCATACGACGGTCAAAATCATATAGAGAATTAATTCGATGTTCGGACAGTAAGACCCGATGGCCTAGTGGTCATGGCATCTGACATGGATTGTCAGAAGACGGGGGTTCAAATTCCGTCCGAGAATCTGAATTTTTCTCTCTAAAATTGCAATGTTTTGTCTCCTTAAGCAGGCGTTCGTCCTTTAAAGATCATAGTAGGTACCTATCAAAATATCGTGTTACAAAACTATGACTACACTAGTGTTTTCCTAGAATATTATAAAAGTCGTCAATGCACGTGTTACTTCTACGAAGGTTTTATGACAAACACAAAACAAATACAAAGTGATCTTGAAACTTGATACCTACGATTAGCGTGTCATACAATAATGTTGGATGTGTGGTCGTGTACTACCTAAGACGTCGGGGTCACGAAATATGTTATAGAATCATCGGGCAGTCCACAGTGACATAAGAAACCGAGTGTTAAGGTGATGCGTTACCCCAAATCTTCTTCTAATATTATATAAAACTACCGTGTCACAGTGTTTTTAAAAAAACTCCTCCGATACGGCTTAACCAATTCTTATAATAATAATAATAATAAATAATAATGACACCGCGGACCCTGATTCTCCCTGGGGCTAAATGAGACCCCTGACCCCCGGCTTGAAACAAAAGCTCCAAGGGTGGAAGTGTTAAAGGGCATAACGCCGGTAGTAGCGCTCTAGTGAAACCGCAGCACACCTCTCAACACCCTTCAGCCATCCACACCAACGTTGCTCCTTTTGTCACCATTGATGGTGGCTCTTATGGGGGGCCCGTTTAGTGGGTGGCAAGTCACCTCCTGCCTAAATATTTTAAATGAGACTGAAATGGGCAGGTGCCGTAGTCTCGTCCATAGCCCACTATCTCCCGTACCACTAATAAGTACATATCAATAGCCATGCCATTTTACCCATTTTTGTAATAGATATACCATGTTACCCTTCATCCAAAATGTCTGTTTTATTTATGCTACATTGTATTTTTATACCAAACGGGCCTCTAAGTGTTGGCTAAAGTCCCACTCATGCCTACGTAAAGGACCGGGTGAAACCCGTGAAATTGTTTAAATAAAAATTATAATAATAATACCATTTATTTCAGGCTGTCAGTACCCATAACACATACATAATTATTAACTAAAGAAGTTTGTGTGTATATTCAGTAGTTTTTATAGTAGGTATTACTTTTTAAAGCACTAACGCCTGCTTTAGCGATCCAAAACATTGAAATTTATAAAGAGAAAATAGGTTATAGAGAGGAAAAGGGTTGCGATGTCAATACGAAAGTTTAAATATTTCTAAATAATTCTTCTTTCGGTTGGATAGTGCTGTCATGGCTGTTCAAATAGATGTCGCTCCGTCCACGTAAGATAGTTAGTCAGATAGAGAGTTAAAATTCGATGCTCGGACCCGAACCTCGGTGGCCTAGTAGTATAGACGGTCAAAATCATATATACAATTAATTCGATGTTCGGACAGTAAGACTCGATCGCCAAGTGGTCAATGGCGTCTGACACGGAGAGTCAGAAGACGCGGGTTCGAATCCCGTCCGAGGATGTGAATTTTTCTCTCTATAAATTTCAATATATTCAGTAGGTCTGAGAATAGGTCGTATGTTACTTGATATGATGATAATGACGATGATGATGAAAACATCATCGTCATTATCATCTGTGAAACCGCGGGCGCAGCTAGTATATGTAATTCTTCTATATGTGTATTTGTCACAACTCCTCCTATAAACAGCTAGATAGATTTAAATGAAATTTTGTGTGTATATTTCAATGGGTTCCTGTATGGTTTGAAAACACAATTGTAGCAGATAGGAGAAGCTGCTGTCTGCTGGGTATGTCAATGATCTTGATGCGAGCGAAGCCGCTGGCGGATTGGTTATAGTTATTTATAAAAATATTTTGATACAATTTCATTACGGACACTTTCAACAGTATACTTATAAGTTTATGAACTTAAGTATTTACCGGATAGTTACCATGTATGATTTGGTTTGAGACAGATATTGTAACAGTCCGATAAAGTGTAGTAATAGTGTTAAAATATCGAAAATTCAAAACCATACAAACATGGTAAATATACCGTAAATAATGTAAATAATAATATATATTTGTTTTAGTTCAAGCTATGTTAATTTGAGAGTAAGTTAAGGTTTTAAGGTTGCAAATACATAATAAACTAATGGGGGAATCATCCACAAGTATAGTAAGATCATTAAACCTTCAGTAAATGCCAATATAGCTATCAAAAGTATTATAAAGTAGGTCTGTCCCGCAATTGTCTTAGTAGAGAGCACCGGGTGTTCGCAGATATTCTGTCTTGAAACTGTACAGTCGCCTGCAATAAGATGTATACATTTCACAATTATCAAAAGTTCCTCAGCAATCAATCTCATGAAAATGGACATCAAAATTACTCTAAAATGAAGCTATTTATATTATTTGACTGTTTAAAATTATCCTTATCTACATTGATATAAAATAGAAGTACTGTATCGTCGTTCTGAAAATTATGTAATGTATATATATTATTGAAGGCGACTGTACATACTGTGAAAACACAACTATTACAGTAAAGCTTCAACAGTTGAAGTACACTGTATCTAGAAAATTCCAAAGATGGCTTTGCCAATGGTTTATGGCCAAAGGTTTTGTTTAAAAATAACTCTAAAAATCTGGGTCACGCTGCAACTGTCATGGGTGAAGCGTGACGTCCACCATGAAACGAACGTCACTTAGGTAGGTACTAGCATATAAAAATCGAAACCAACGCGCCATAGTGGGACACAATTGGGTGGTGTGAAAGAAAATTACAAGTGTTTTTTTTTTAATCTGCTTCAGTTTTACTTATATAACATTATAATCTACTACGGACATTAAACTTAAAGGTAATATATCGCCTTAAATTATAAAGCGTGTATAGATTATGATAGCTACATTAACCTTCCGAATGACAAGAACAAATAATGTTTCCAAAGTTGTAATCTTTACTGACTTCATAATCTGTCCCCATCAGGTTTACGCTATAACAAAAGATATATGAATGGACTGTAGGCTTGCTGATTCGGACGGGTTAATCTAAGTAGTACTATTAGATATGTTATACACCATTGTGGAAAGGAAGTAAATAAAAAAAGGACGAAAAAAAATATTTACTAAGTATGGAAGAGGCTGTCTTGGATGGTACCACCTCAATGATATATATTCTGCTATTGATTACTAATTATTTTTCAGCACTTTGTCTCGTTCTTCTTTCTTCCCTAAAACCTTATTAGGATAAAAACTTTCGAGTAAAATTTTCAATACGTTCTCTAAATTAATGGACATTGGATCCATTGTTATAAGTATTCCGAGGGCAAGGCGGTGCTTAACCGTTAACTTGTTTAGTATTTAGGTAGGTTTAATTTAATGCAATATTTTTAATAATCTTAAAATAGTATTAACTTTTTGTTGGTTTTGTAATAACTTGGTTAATTATTCAGTGTTCGCATAATTATAAATTTATTAAGTCTCAATCTATGGAAATCTATAATATAATTAATATAATATAATTGGCTTTCCGTTTGGTTTCATTTATATATATGCAGATGGAACAATCTCGCTAATAATTTTTTGTTGTGCTAATTATTTCCAGAAGAAGGTTCCTATGAAAGAAAAACTAAGAAAACATGGGAGCTTATGGCAGAGTCTACTACGTGAACGAAGTCGTGGGCACTCGCTAGTTCTTCTATAAATTCGATTATAGATATACAAATTATCCTTGAGTAACTAGGCTACATATTTTGATTCATCATCATCATTAATTAACACCACGCGGGTGAAACCGCGGATCACAGTTGTAAAAACGTACAGCGTATATCTACACCAAAATAAATTAATTTACTAAAAAAATTGCCCATCAACGAACGTGTCTAATATTATATGGCTAATGCTACCTATGTCTGGCTCTTTATACTTCCAACCTACGAATAAATATACTTATTCTTGCTACTACGAGTACTTAGCTTCTACTTCTTAGCTTCCAAAACAAAATTTACAATTTACAGTTTATTAACGGCCGTTTTCAATAATCTATCTATCCACAGTTTTCCTTACTATCGATAGAAATTTGACATAACGTCCATACAAATAATGTCAAATATCTATCTTCAGTAGAGAAAACCGTCGATAGATAGGTTATTGAAAACGGCCGTAAGGGCCTATCCCATTAATCTATCTATCCACAGTTTTCCGTACTACGGATAGATATGTGACAAATAGTGTCAAATGTCTATCTAGGGGAAACCGACGATAGATAGATTATTGGCACCGGCCGTAAGACGTCTGTGTATATGAACTACGTTCCGATCACGAGTGAAGAAATATCATTTTTATTATTTCGCCAATGTCTTACCGCTAAAGCCGAAAGAAATCTGTTTTCGTCACCCTACAACTTCATGCGTATTTAAAAATTTAATTTTAATGGAGCCCAGTAAACGGTTAAAAGTACTAAACCGTGCAGTTAAGGTCCTTTATCGGTCACGGCCTAAGACAATGACAGTTAAAAAAATAATGTCAATGCGACACGCGATGTCTTAAGCCATGGTTACACTAAGGCAACTTCGATGATCGAACATTTCAATTATTTATATCGAAAATGATATTTTTGACGAGATAGATCGCTCTTTAGATGTTTATGATACACTTTTAAAATCACTCAGCTGTCGATACACTACTAATCTTTACATTTATTTTTTTCTCCTTTTTTGAAGATTAGTGAAGTACTTATTGTATTTGTAAAATCTATAATACTTCAACAAGTTGAGAGATCAAAGAGTTGCAGAACGTAGTAACGTTCAGTATTAAGCTTTGGGTGCCACTGCAACTGTCATGGGCAGGCATAGTACTTACCAGCAGACGCACGACTTGCCCGTTTAATACAATAACAATGTGAAAAAATTTCGCTCGTTTGTACTTTTATCTCTTCCACAACTCTAAGCCAATAAAACTTTTTTCATAACGGTAGTTTTCACCATAGGCCGTAGCAAAAACAATTGCGAAAACGTGTTCGTATCGTAAACGCGTCAGGTTTCGGCGTGCAAACTATGAGTCAGCTGTGTCACAGTTCCTTAGATAAATTACAGTTTGTACTGTTTTACGTGAACGACGCGTTACGTGACATTTACGCAATTATTCGTGACGCAGTACTCAGAATAAAAAAATTAAAATAATTGTATCGTTAACGTAGAAAGAACAGTTCAACTACTACGATATACGATACTATACGTGCGATCACTTGCTTATTTTTATTAATATATTTATTTATTTATTTATTTATTATTAATGGACGAGCAGCAATATGCTGATATGTCCATATCATTGCAGTGTTGGATTTATAGTTTCAGAAGAGATTTCTTTTCTGTAGATAGCCATTTGTCCAGTTTATTTTTAAAATTGTTTATTGATGTGGCTGACACAACATGTTCTGGTTGTTTATTCCAGTTATGCACTACTCTGTTACTCAGGAAATGGTGTGCAGGCTTTGTTTTGGCCAATTCCCGAGTAAGCTGGATTTTATGTCCCCGGTTTGGCCTTGAGCTTTCTCTGATTATATAAATGTCTTCTATGTTAGGTAGGTTATAATATTGATTAATTATCTTAAATGTCTCAATAAGATCACCCCTAAGGCATCTTTCTTCTAGACTAGTGAGGCGTAGTGTTAGGAGTCTATTTTCATAGGACTTGTGACGCAGGACCTGTGGTAATTTGGTTGCTTTCCTCTGGACACTTTCTAGAAGGTTAATATCTTTTTGGAAGTATGGGCTCCAAACTTGAAAGCCATACTCTAGCAGGGGTCTGATATATGTTTTGTATATTTTTAGAAAGACTTCTACAGTGAAGAGTTGGAATGATCTCCGTATGACATATAAAAATGAGTTGGCCTTTTTCACTATAGATATGATTTGATCTTCCCATTTAAGATTAGATGCTATTAACACTCCTAGGTCTTTTTGCAGATCAACAGATTCTATATCACTGTTGTCTAACCTATACTTTGCTCTAGGGTTTGCTGAGCCCAAGTGTAATACAGTGCATTTTGCTGCATTCAGTTTGATAATCCAATCCCTGGCCCAGGCTTGGATGCAATTAAGGTCCTCCTGTAGCTATTTACTTTCATTATCGTCAAAAATATACGAAAACTCATTTGATAATTTTATTATTCGTGCAACGCTCGCCGAAAAAGGAAATAAAGCATTGATCTTTTCATTTCGTTATTAGTACAATCATTCATTTTACCCTAGTAGTAGTCTCTAGAAAAAATAAATATATGCACGCCAAAAGTTTATTGTGTTTTTTTGTCATTTGCTTTACCTCATCCTTTAACCCGCACTGAGGCACGGGTGTGCTGAAATTGTATCTAAATCATTTTTTAATATTAAACACGAAGAATTAATCCATACATTGCGACTAAACCTCTATATTGTGTACATAGCTTAAAACCTTACAAAAACCACTTTGTAGCACCATTAATGCATTTGAATATGGCCACTTATTTACAATTCATGTTTGCATACACAGTAAAGAATTTGGAAAGTCCACATGTTTTCAGCAGATTTGTGATTGTTGTGTGTTGTATGAAATAAATACCAAAGTGATGTCTCATTTCCTGACATTCAACATTAGTATTAGTAGATTATGCATCAAAGGAGTGTCTTACGTCACGGGCGGCTTATTGAACCCTGAGTGTAACGGGGACTGTTAAGGTAATCCCTAAGCGCAGCAAGGGGATTAAAATTTAATGCCCGAGCGAAGCGAGTGAGTTATGTAGAGTGCTGAGTGAAGCGAGGGGTTAAAGCCGCTCAAGACGAATACAGGCTTTATCCTCGAGGTGCATACTCTACTTTTCATACCTACTGCGAGACAATACAAACTCAGAGCTTTAAAAAGCAGTTACCTATTTAGTTAAAAGTACAATAAATTAATAGTTAATATTTCATTTGATACATTTCTCTCGTTACAGAGGGACAGAATAATATTTTTGAAAGAAACATTTTATGGTTGTTAACTAAGTTATAATTAGTAGTCACGAGATGTAGACCACGGCTTAGTTGCTTTTGGATCTCCCGATATTTCGGCACAGTTACATGCACCATGTTCAAAATTATAACATTTTATGGAAGCTGTTAAAATAATGCCAAACACCGTGTATTGTTCACAATTCATTACTGATCAAAGATTTGGGTGTCACTGTTACTTTTTTTTTTTTTGAGGGGGGGAAATGCTGTCCACTCCCCTTCCGCTACGGGGGTGGACGGAAGGGGGTATGTGGGGCTCAGACCCACTAAAACCCCCCCGTGAGCAGTCCTCCGCCAGATGGTGCGAGATTGGGTTGCGCTGGCATTCACAATCTCGCCCCAGCGGTAGTTACTGCCACAAGCTTGAACAGCTCGTGTTAATACTGTTCCATTATATTATTAGCATGAATTTTACATTACTAGTAAGTACACCAACTATTGCAAACTTCTACATAGGCAAATACTCAACATTTTTTTGCATATTCATGAATTGGCCAAGTCGTTTGCCTAATTGTAAGTGCCATGCCTGCTTGTGGCACCCAAATCTTAGAACCGTAAAGTTATAGCACAGTAGTACTGCATTAATTTAAACATTAGCGAAATCCCGTTTGCACAGTAATGTCCTTTGTTCTACTACTTTTGAAACCGTACAAGTGCAAGTTGGTAGCCGGCTACATGTATCATCAGACGACATGTCTTCGCTTCATGTCGCTGCAGTCATGATTTCAAACCTGACTGCAGACGGCAACTTCAGATGGCTTCAACCATTTGAAAACGATGCGAAAGGTTTTGTTTAAAAGCTGTTCAGTTGTTTTACTTGGTAGATTGGTACACGCGAGCGGCACTACTGATCTGTGGTCGGGTAGTTTCGTGTCTCTAACTACGTACGTAACGTATAACGTAAAGTAACGTACGAAATACGTAGAAACCAGTAGTGTCGCTGCGACACGTCGTTTGCCGCGGCTTCATGTAGCCGGATACCAACTTGCACTTTAACCAGTACCGTTTTGACAATGGTATTTGAAGGCAGAATATATCTTCATTGTTGTGGTCATAACCAAGACAGACTGCACTTGCTAATATCACATGGGTTATACCAAAATAGGTAGGTCGAACTGCCTTATAAGCGTGGTGTTTACATAAGGACTTCCTCTAAATAGACCGTTGCCATATAAGCATATAGAGATAAGGGGCATGCTTCTTTAGGCGTAGTTAGAAAAACTGCCAAAGGTTTCTAAACCTTTTGTTTTTCTGATTGAATTCGTATCTTTACGGCGTGAATGAATTCAAGGTTAGTTGCAATATGTCAACCGATAATTGATATTTCCTATTACGACAGTAAATATATGGTACCAGTATAGTTTGTGGCACTAAATTGCTTATTCCTCTCGTTTATCACCATTTCATAAATTTGCAAGGTCGACCAAAGACATTTTGAAAGCTAACAGTAAATGTACGTTGCATGCGTACATAATTCAACAATAGCACGTGAATAAATGCACAATCAAAATCGTAAAAATTATGTGAAATGTCGAAAAAGACCATCTACGAGGTTAATTGTTAGAAAATTCTTTCTGCGATGATATACAACAACATTTATAACATTCACAGACAGTGCAAAAAATAAGACAGGGTTAGACTGTGGCTACTTCTGCTCAGAACTTTAAATCGAAGAATCCATAGCTCTGAGCAAGACTACCACAGTTCTGTATATTTTCCATAGATAGTGCAGCAACATATCTCAGTTCAACTCAAAAAACCTACGACAAGATCGAGAGATCGATCTTACGAAGGGCATTTCTGAAAATTGTTTGTATATAGCGTTTTCACGAACTCTAAAAATACTAGGAAATTGCGCTTGAATGGTTTACGAGTACTAATGTGTTTTGAGTATAAATGAATACCATACCTACCTGTAAAGTTTAATATGGTCAAACATTTAATTTTTTGGCATTTTATTGGCATGGCGATCTATTTTTACTTCATATCACAGTAATATTGTAAAGGCGAAAGTTTGTGAGTGTGCAAGTGTGTTCGTATGTTTGTATTTCTTCACGCTCAAACAGATGAACCATTTTTGATAATATTTGGTGTGACGGTAGCTGAGGCACTGGATTAACACATATCTACTACCACGCAGGGCGCAGCTAGACGTCAATATTTTGAGCTTTAAGTTGCTGATATAAAAGTAAAACTACAAAAACAAATTTTTAAAGTCAAATATGAAACACAGGATAAAAGTGAACTAACTCGTTGTAGAAAGAAGAGAAGAAGGATGAATAATCAAATCTCCAGCCAAATTGCGATTTTGGACTCAGTCTTCTTCTGGAGCTTGGTAAAATTTTTTTTGGGCTTTGTTCGTAAGTTTTGACGTGGTGGGACTCAACAATAAGCATTCAAGACCCTGATGAAACCTGCGGAAGATAGCACGCAAAGGCGATCATAATATTAATAACACGTAATTTTAAAATAGGCATGAATTATAACTACAATTAAGGCACTGTCAGTTCAGAGCTTGAATTCTTTCAATTTCTTTTACTTGAAATTCTAGCAAGCGCATCTCGTAAAACGTATAAAAAAATCATAAAAAAATAATGTTACTATTCAATAAAAACAGTATCCGTCAGTGTATTAAAAATTGCTATTTTATGATATGTGTGTTTCATGAATTCTATTGTGAATAAAGAGAAAAACTGTTTTAAAGGCGAAATTAAGTGGTATGTTTGACTTTTTTTTAAAGGTTTTAATTAGTATATTTAACTATGTTTTTAAGTCTGTCAATGTATACCTTAGACAAAACAAAAAAGTCAAGACAGAATGGTGTGAACAGAGAAGTGAGGCCGGGTGAAACGACGCCTCAGCGTGTCCATAAATATTTACATACAAAACCTACAATGAAAATACGCCTTGGCTCGTCAGTCGAAGTATCGCGGCGCGTGGAAGCAACACGTAAAGTTTTAATTATCATTTAATTTAAATTTAATAATTATTGATAAATTTTTAATAACTTTAATTTAATTTGAATTACCATGACAGTACCGAGTCACGCACATGTAGTTTAGAAAACTAGCCTCACTTTTCTGTTCGCAACATTTTGTCTTGACTTTTTTATTTTGTCTGAGATGTATACTTAAAAGTAGTAATTTTAAGTAAATTGCTGCTTATGAGATAAATTGCTTCAAAATCCCTCATTTTTGTCGTCGTCATGAACTGGCAGCACCTTAAATCTTAATGCTGTAATCCAAATCCTGAATCTATATACTCAAAGTCAATGGCATAATTTGGTTGCATTTTTATTTCGTCGCCGAACGGATATACTTATGAAATCATCATTATTGTAAATATACAATATCAAACTATCCAAACAGTTTAAATTCATTCTTCGCCAATGTCCAATTTATTAGGGTTACGTTTAGAAAGCGAGCATAAACTAATTATACCTGCAATTTGCCCGCCATATTAACGGTTAAGCAACGACGCCATATTGTTTACTTTAACCAAGTTTCGCCATTTTCTGTATAAATTAAATGCAAACAGTTTGTATGATTAATTATAAACTGTTTTTTTGCTTTATATTTAAATAGCTGCTTTTAACATTGACTAGAAGAGAGTAAAGTAAGAGCGACTTTTTACAGAGTCTGCCTGGGGAAACCTTTGCCAGTAAGAGTGAGGCCCCATTGGGGCATTGTGTTGCGTCGAGTAATATATATTTCGCGACGCAACGCAACGCACCAATGGGGACCCACTCTTATTCAACCGTAAAGCAGTAGTGTGCAAACATTACTGTGTATCGTTGCAGTCTAATGTTTCTAGCTCGGAATTACAGGGCAAGTTACTTTCTATTCTATAATTCGTATATCTCAGGATGACTCGCCTAGAACATTGCCATTTGCCAAGCCATGTTTTTGAACTTTTGCCGCCTTTTTATAAAATGTAGACTAAAGATCTGAGTCTCGAGTTTAGACAATGGTTGACAGGAATTTATTATATGAAATTCGGTTAACCCATAGTTTAATTTCTAGACTGTTCCGTTTTATAATAAGGCGGTTGCCTATAAAACATTCTGAATGCCTCTGAACTGATATGGGTAAGCGTGACGCTTAACATCAGGCAACTAACTCGTCTCATCTTTCATCTCATCTCATCTCATCTCAGCCATAGGACGTCCACTGCTGAACATATGCCTCCCCCATGATTTTCCAAAAGGATCGGTTGGAAGCGGCTTGCATCCAACGTCGTCCTGCGACCTTCATCAGGTCGTCTGTCCACCGTGTCGGTGGACGACCTACGCTGCACTTGCCGGTCCGTGGTCTCCACTCCAGAACCTTTCGGCCCCATCGGCCATCTGTTCTGCGTGCTATGTGCCCTGCCCACTGCCACTTCAACTGGCTAATCTTCTGGGCTATATCGGTGACATTCGTTCTTCTACGGATCTCCTCATTTCTGATTCGATCACGTAGAGAAACCCCGAGCATAGCCCTCTCCATAGCTCGTTATGCGACTTTGAGCTTATCTATGAGGCCTATAGTAAGAGACCACGTTTCAGTGCTGTAAGTCATCACTGGTAACACACATTGGTCGAAGACTCTTGTCTTGAGGCACTGAGGTATTTTTGACGAGAAGACTTCGCGAAGTCTCATCATTGATTACCATAAAAAGTAAGAATACTTAATTGGAACAACTCGAAAACTTAGACCTAACTCGAAAGCATTGTCATGTCAGATTGGTTTGTAGCAAATCAAATTACTATCTGAGCAAAACTTACGAACGATGTTCAGGCGCTTTCTTCGCTATGACCACTCAGAAACGGAACGCGCCGTGTTACCTGCCTGCATGGTCATAGCTAATAAGACCCCATGAAGGAAAAGCCTACGCATACGGCGTAGTCAGTTGCACTACGCAAGGATCAGTCATAGTGAGTAGTGACTACCTATCACTGATGTGTCTTATATTCTGTCTCCAATTGTAGTACGAGTGTTTTTAGGGCGAATAGGACTTTAAAATCATGCTTAGGGATGATGAATGGAGTGCAGTGTTGTGCAGAAGCTAAAACCTTTGCAATATGTGCATATCTGGCTGTTGAATGATATATTCTACCGATCCTAACTTACCTTAGTCAAAGTACTTTGAGCGCGCGGCCTCTATACTTATGGTTTACATTAGGTTATGGCGAGACCGAAGGCCGAGCCTACTACGCGAACCAAGTCGCGGGCAGCCGTTAGTTTAATTTATAAATGAATTTTATTTCCGTAACGTAATACATACTACCAAATGCATTTAATTGTATCCACACTACAATTAGCTAAAGATATCGCTACCTTAGCTGTATCTGCCATCACAAGTCATTTCATTAGGAACTGAAATACCCTAGTATTTATGTTAATTTATGCTGAAAATAAAGAACGAAAACATGATCAAACTATACAAATAAACAAATACTTCTTCTTCTTCTTACTATTGAAAGACGTTACTCTGTCAGTGTCAGTTCCAAGTTTCTAGCATATGACAAACTCATAACCGAAAAGTACTTTTTTGTTGGATACAAAAATAGGATGGTTTGTCGTCGTAAAGAATTTGTTTTTCTCTTTGAAGAATTGATTTAGAGACAGTTCATGCTAGGAAAAAAACTAAAACGGCACCACTTTTTAACAGGTAGGTATTGTTTATTTTTTCGTTATTTATGTTTTTCTAGTGTTGACGTGTAAAGTAAACAGTTTAGTAAAACTGTTTACTTTATACATATTTAGATAATGTATCAAACTATCACCAAGATTATATTCCCACTGATGGGATTCCTCTCAGCGATCGGAGCATGGACTGTCGTCCAACACGTGGGTTTAGTGAAGCGGAGACGCTAGTGACCACCCTAGTGCTTAAGTTGCCCCCCAAATGCCTCCGACATAGCGTTATGACTATTGCCCTAAGACAACCAAAAGGACTGACGGCTAAACATATCGTCGAAGCATGGAAGTGCTGCTTAAACAAGTCTAGCGGTAACCCATTCAAGTCCTGACCACAGCAAAGGTAATTTAATCGTGTTGATCTGCCATGATCAAAACGATTAAGATATCAAAGCAGATCAACACGATCTGCTTTGATATCTTATATATTCATACTTTCCGATATTCAATAGCCTTGTAAAGAAATTAACCAAAGCAGGTCAAAGCTATACAAAAGTTACGACACTTACGACCACATTTATATAATTGCATAATAACTTTACGAAAAACACGCGCCGATTCAGGTTCGAAATTTAGTATTTTCCAAGATATCGAGTGACAAAACCTGTAAAAGCTGTAACTTCACTGATGCTGGCACCCTGTCACAATAATGTTACTGAGGTCGCGTCATTAATTAACCGACTTCAAAGAAGGAGTTTCTATGTTTGACTGTATGTTTTTTATGTATGTTCACCGATTTCTCCCTTATTTGTGGACCGATTCTCAAAAATCTTTGTTTTATTTGAAAGAATATATTCCTGATGTAGTCCCGTTTAAATTTCATCAAATTCGGTCAAGCTGTTTTTGAGTTACACTCCAATAACTGAAAAGTGTTTCGCCTTGATGATATCCTTATTGACGGTGAATGTCAATCGATCCCGTAAGTAGCAAGGGTCACTAAAAAGGGTAAAAAAATTACCTAGTAATGGAACCGACTTCAACACTAAAAAGTGTGAAATAACTTGTCGGTACCATGCGCACAATATTGTGATAGTAGTTGCTTTTGAACTGTCATGGTACCGATTTTAACAAGTTATTTCACACTTTTAGTGTTAAAGTCGGTTCTATTTTTGAATAGTTTTTTTTTTAATTGTCTGTCTGCGTATGTCAGACGATCAACCGATAGTGCGTGCAAGTCAAATGTTGTCCAACTTAATTCCTCCAGGGCTGAGAGATTAAACTTTACTGTTATATCTGATTTACTTAGTTGGAGAGCAGGTTTAAAGTCTTGGTGGATTATATACATGACCGAGGTAAGAGATTTTACGTATCTTAACCGTAATATTGAGGTTGCGTTGATAAAAAGATTAAAAAGTGTAAAGGGAACCATAACACTGCTGCACAGCCTTGAAGTTGAGAAACGGCTTTTTGAGAAGATTTCCATGAATGAGACAAGGCGTTATAACACCTGTTTATAACAAATAACTGTTATTGTACTTGATTCGTTACTGGTTGTAAGTAAACATTATACAAGTTCCAATTGAGTGCAAAGGGCTTTATTTAACGGTTATGTCATGTGAGGAAATAAAATTATAAAATAATGACCAAATATCGCCAAAACGATGTGGCTAAGACACGGTAGTATGTATTCCGCTAAAAAACGGGAATCCATGGGGCTTCTCCAAAACAAGAATCGTTTCTTCGTAAATTGGTTTTGTGAATTGAAACGTTTACGAAACGAAATTTTATTTTTTATGTCCAACCGAGGTTTTATAAATGAATGAAATTCCGTAATGAATTCGATTAGACATTTGACAGCTTATGATATTAAAAATGGAATGAATTACCGAAGAGATTATTGGACAGAATTTTTGATATACGCCTGCAGAGTTTTTTTTGTTCCTTTACATGTGTCCTCGTACGATTGCACATTTGCCATTACTCAAGTTAGCTATACTATGTAAATATTTATAATTTGCATTAAGTAATATTTTTGTTTGAGTAATCAGAGTCAAGACAACTTTCTTGAACGATTGACCAGGAAAAGATTAAAGCAACTTTTTAATTAAGACTTTGTACACTTTTACACCATTAATAACACTTAACGGTCAATAATTCACCTTTATTTAAAGTTAAAACAGTAGGCCGAGCACGCAAATCTGTTTAAGTGTAACGTAATCGCATCGCTAACGTATTTAGTACAAACTGTCATTTATCTAGTACAATAGTGGCACAGATAACTCATAGTTTGTACTGAATACGTAAACGATACGATAACGTTACACTTAAACAGATGTTCATGGTCGGCCCTGAGTAGAAAAAACAAATCTGGGAAATGTAGACAAAATCCATGACAGTCATATTTGATTGTTGGTTTCTTCCCGACATCCCATCTGCAGCATTGTCACCTACAAAAATTATGCTTATTTATTGATATTATTATATTAATTAATTTAAAAAATAATGATCTTATTATTGCTTATCTACACCCACCACCCACAGTATGTAAATAATATGTACTCGTATATTCGGTTCCTTAATCTACAATTCTCTACGTAAAATCTTACGTAATTACCAGAACTTTACGTTGTCTAACGACTTGCTTGGGATCCATTATAAGCTAGTTATATAAATCTCTAGTTAACACAATAATATGCAAGACCTCTCAAGAGCGATGGCTGTGAACATCGAGAACTATTGGTTAAAATATCTGTAATAAAAATGGAACCGACTTCAACACCGAAAAGTGTGAAATAACTTGTTGAAATCGGTACTATGATAGTTTAAAAGTACCTTTTTCACAATATTATGCGCACGGTACTGACTTCGACAGCAATTTTATAATTACCAACAATATTTTTTCACCCTTTTAGCGACCCTTGCTAATTACAGGATCGATTCTCATTCAACGTCAATGATGAGATCATCAAAACATCAAAATAGGCAAAACACTTTTCAGTTATTGGAGTATAACTCAAAAACTGCTCAACCGAATTTGATGAAATTTGAATGGGATCACCTAGGAAGTCTCACCCAACAAAAAAGAATCATAAAAATTGTAATTTTTAAACTTTCGCGATTTGGACACATAGTTATATTATATTAACTTGTATAAATATAACATAGTTATTTTATAACAACTGTTGGGGGTATATTAAAAAGTATCTCCATACTTCAAGACAGTGACACCCGCCTCTTCAGTCCGCTCGTGACCACGATCAATGCAACTTGATCGAAACGTCGAGGTAAATAAATACTATTACTAACGCGACTAAGCCCCGTTAATATAATATAATCATAAAAATTGGTTCATAAAGTCAGTGAAAAAATAGTTTTAAATAGATAAAGGTAAAAATAGTTAAACATTGATATATTTATCAATAATATTAACTGTCCACGATCACTTAAAAGTTTCCGAAACCATTATATAATACGTATTACGTGTATTATTGACGTATTATGTTGGCGTAAAATGTATGTTGTATTGTGTCAGTTTAAAGTTAGCTAGTTTATTAATGTATACCGCAATGACATAAACATCTAATAATAAGGTAAGACTAGTCGTCATCATTTACTGATCATCTCATATTGCTAAACATAGTTATTTCATAATAGCCAAAGAGCTTCGTTTTTAACTCTGGGCATCCAGTTACAGCGTGGCCTTCCGCAGAACGTACATCCACCTAACTGCAGTACTACACCATGTTTGTCCAAACGTGGTCACCAATCGAATTCTCACCTCCAGCTGTTATTGCCAGGATTCATCATCATAGTTGGCATCTTCATTGCTGAAGGTCGTGTCTAGTCTGAATGGTTGACTACTCGATGTACTATGCTCTTCCACGTGGCTTTGTCCTCGGCGGTCTTAAAAGTTTTGGTGATGGCAGGCCGATAAGCTTCTTTACTACGTCTGACCATATTAGGTGAGTGACCGCGTGGTATTTTCCCGTCGACCTGGCCAACTATAATAAGCTTCTCTATACTGTTAGGGTTTCTACGAGCGACATGTCCAAAATATTTGAGCATCTGCTAGAAACAGATAGCGGATAGCCTTGTAATTCCGAGCTCCTTTAGAATAAATACGTTGGTTCGGCGTGCGGTACGTGGAATTCGCATTATCCGTCTCTCTTGCCAGGATCAGTATATGTGAAAAAGGAGTAGAGTAAGACAGACTAAAAAACTCTATCGTCTAAAATACCCGAAGTTAAGTTCCAAACGGCATCACGTGAAACTGCTTTCCAGAAGGCTAACTCACTAGTTCCACATTACTATAAAAAACACTTATAGGTGATCAACTTCACGCATTTACCATAAAGTTTTTCTTCGGTAAGTAAGCATAGGTACTTATTAGCTGTCTCCATTGTGAACGTAGAAAGTGCTGGCGTCTGAACGTCTCATTGTGTAAGCCAGATGAGGCGCGGGCCCGCTGTGTTGCACTTGGAACCATTGAAAAAAAACTTAGTCAAATATTTTTTTATTTTCTCTAACATATTTTGGAAAAATCAAATTATCATTAATATGCAGTTGTAGGTGTTACAATGAAAATATCAGCTTCAGTTTCAATATAACTTATTATTGAAGATTTTCTTTGCTGTAGCAAATAATCACTAGAGCGATAGAAATTAGACATAAAAAAGTGATAATCTTCTACTTTTTAATCTATTTTGTCAAAATCCTTTACTGGACAAAAACAACTGTATCTAGGTATTACTTACAAGTTTTCGCAAGATTTATATGTATTATCAGAGTATGATTAGCATTTAACATTTCATATATGACATACAAACAGATAAATCCATCTTACAGCCTAGGATACACCAAAGGATAATGTCTATTGAGAGACAAATTAGGAGATGCCATTTTCAATTAGGTCATCTCTACAGCTTCAACAAGACTATTATTATGATTTATTTATCAGATGACCTTTAATCAGAGGTTATTAAAACCGGATCCTGTACATTAGCAAAATTAAAGATACCTTAGCACTTGATTACCTATCTTTTTAATATTCGATAGGTAATATTATTTTTAGCCATCTAAAGATGGTTGGAAGAGATATGAGATTTAAGAGATATTCATGGCGATATGAAGGCTTATACTACATACTTTTTGTTTAGAATCGATAAACTGTAGTTTGTATTTTATAATTGCGTCCAATAATTATTACCTGTTTAACTATTATTGTTATGGCAAGTAAATACTTGCCATAACAATAATAGTTTACTTAAGTTTATTAAACTAACTTAACTAGGGAAACGTATCGAAGTTATTGATGATGCAGTGATGGAAAATGTCACACTAGAGTGGATTATATTTACTCATAATTTATATAGTCCTAGGTGTCACTGTAATAGGGATATCCTTATGATTATATCTATATATGTTTACGAGGTAGGATCGAAACCAGTAGGACTATTATGTATCTCAGTTGCTAACAAATGTTGATTGAAATCTTGAAAAATGGCTGCTCTATGTCAGTTTTGACAACTCTAGTAAGCAAAAATGTTAGTGAGTTAATGACTGGAGCTGACAAAAGTGACATAGCACCGCCATTTTTTTCGATTTCAATCAATATTTGTTAGTAACTGAGATACATAATAGCCCTACGGGAACTGACAAATTGACAAAAACTACAATCTTTCTAGATCGGACACAAAGACGTGCATTACCAGGGCACGAGTCTGTGGTCAGCATTAGACTGATTTAGGCTAATGATAATGATAAGGTAAATGACCAGATTAAAAGTTAAAATAAAAAAGGCAATTATTTTACTTATCTAAAGTGTTGTGGCACTGATGCATAGATACATTTGCCAAACAAGTTTTTCTCATATTACACAATATAGGGCGTGTAATAGTAGACGTACTTATGGTATTACGACAAACCTTTTAGTGTGTCGATAATGTGCCGTAAACAGTTGTGACTACTCACTGTCCCTCAAGTAATACGTAGTTGGCGTGTCAGTGAGCGAAATACTCAATAGTAAGTTATAATGTGGACTGTGATATACAATTACATAATAGCTTATAGGAGAAAAGAGTATATCAAATAAATCAGAATGTGGCCGGAAAACTAAAAACATTGAACTTCATTCAGGCCATAACGTTCCAGATATTTAGTGTAACCATTTCAAATAGATGTAGTTAAGTTATATACATTTGTTTATTTCTACGCTTTTAGCCCAGGGCGTTAAATATTTTATAGTATTACTTTTTTAAAGCACTAACACCTGCTTAGCGACCTCAAACATTGATTTTTATGAAAAGAAAAAATCATATTGTTATTATTTTACGTTATAACTATGCAAATTGCTCTCAAGTTGTTGTATTTTTAAACGCTTTATTAGTCATATCATTAAATTGTAAATAGTGCATTGTCTTGATAAAAGCAAACTTTCAATTTGACTTCCACAGTACACGGTAAAAATAAACTTTTAACTCGAATAGTTTCAACGAACTAAGCAATGTAAGATAGACCTAAGTGGCGTGCAATTGGAGAGGCATATGTCCAGCAGTGGACTGCTACAGGCTGATGATGATGATGAAGCAATGTAACTATCTTTGTCGCTCATGTGGAGGACGGTGACCCCTCGACTACGCATCGAATCGAGATATAAAATATTTTAATGTTTCTTGAATAATAGCTATTTACAGTATAAGTTTTATATATATTTGTCCAGCACACGTAACAAACACACATTGGGTGTCCCTCATCTACACTAAAATTATAAGGAGAAAGGATTTGTTTCTTTGTTTGCAATAGGCTCCGAAACTACTGGACTGATTTGAAAAATTCTTTCACCATTAGAATCCTAAATTATCCCTGAAAAACATAGGCAATGTGATATTTTCAAAAAGTTAGGGATCCGTATAAAACTTCGATAATGTAACCAAAGTGTGTAAATAATATTGAAACAAAATCCTGAAACCATTGACAATAGTTTATAATATTTTAGAAGACGTAGGATATGATTAACAAACTATACGTTAAACAAAGTCAAGATATGAAAATGATTATAAATACATTATTTTTTGTAATTTTTATCAGGATCAAGTGAAACATGCTCGCATGCGCGTGGGCAGAGTCATTGTGTGAACTTGTCAGCTCCATTGTTGGCAACTTTGTCAATTGCCTAATGTATTTAAATACTTGTAATTTATTTATTACTCTTCTTTATAATCGATCAATTGTAAACTAATTGAAAATTATCTCGTTTATTATGTAAACCTCTCGTTTTATTTAACTACAATATTTGTAAAGTTTAAGGAGATAGATATACTACTTACTGCTTGTTTTTGTAGAAGAGCTATTGAGAAACGTATTGTGAGTAATTTTGTGTTATCGGTGATTATGATGGTGAGAAATGGTAAATACATGAAAATTATCATTGAACGGTATGTAGTATATAGTCAAGTAAGATTAATACACTTTCTTCACACTGACTTTTACTTTTACTAGAAAAATTACAAATTTTTGTTCAATAGGTACGTGAAGATATGCAGTCAAAACATACAAAATGAATGAATGGGTTTTGATTACATTTTTATATCAACTAATTTTATTGTCTTGCTGGTAAGGTTGCATTCCTTTTGCTGCTGCGTACACATATTCCTTACATAATAGTATAATATAATTAATTTATCTCTAATGTACAATTAAAAAAAGGTTCTATCGTTACATTACATTATAACAGTCTCTACTGTTTGAAAATACTGCAGTAAAACTTAAAACCGATATATGCCACGGTGTTGCAATCAATATAAAGTAATAGTCGCATTAAGCACCATTCTTGATTTATATTTATCTTAATATTACGTTATTCTGTATTGTCTTGTAGATTCTGTACACACTAAATAACGCAACGGAATCTAGAGATTTTCTCACAATAAGCTCAGCGGTATACTGAAAGCTAACCGCTAAACTAAATATACCATAGATACTTAAAATGGTTTGTTTTTTCATATGCTCTGTAAAATTGTCCTACTTCCCGCTGAGCCCAAGACAAACATATCCAAGGCTGTTAATTTGCCGAGTTATTGAAGTCAACATATAATTTACCTACTGGGGACGTTGCAACACTGTTCCGCTCTGGATTGCAAGACTTAGGACTTTCACACTGACGACGTAAGAACGCCGTATAATCGAGTGGGTTACTTAAACATTATGGTCACTGGGACTAATCAATACCTCACATATTTAGACACATAGTAGAAGTAGGAAATCAATGAAACTAATAAAAAATAACGATTACATTTTATTAATAACTTTGTTATGTTATTGTGGTGATTGTTAAATAACTCAGATTATCGTTTATTGGTTTTGTTAATTGAATTTATGATTGAGACTGCATTCAAGAAATACTTTGTATATATGTTGTCGTTATGTACTGAGGTAATTGAACACCATACTGTTTGATCGTAAGCGCTTCCTGGTCGACTGATGTAAGTTTTGTAAGAGCTTGATATCTGTTTTAACGTATACACATATTTTATATGTCATAAGTAAACTGGTTCATTATTTTTATCCGGAAAATACTCTACTTTTCCAACACACGCAAAATATTTGTAGAACTTTTTGCTGTTTATTTGGAGTTTAGTTTTGCTGCCTTAATCAAATAACCCAAACGTGAATGAAAACAATACTTGACGTAAGAGGCAAATTTATTACGCTGACGAATACAGTGCCGGACGAAATTTTAACGTTAAGGCGCGCTCGTATCCTGATAATATTAAAAAGCAGAATCTTTAAACATATAGTGTAACGAAACAGATCAATAATATTGTATGAAAAAAATACTTAGGTTAGAAAAGGAACAGGCAAAGAGTAGAACACCGAACCGAACAGAATTCCTAAATATCTCTCTGAAAAAAAGATATAAAAATAAACTTTCACGTCCAAACTCTCAGAATTTTCAGCGATAACACTATATTTTTTTAGGTAATACATAGCCAACATATAGTATTAAATTAGCAACCAGCAGTTTTTTTAATTGTGTTAGTATATATCGAAATATATTAAGAAAACGTACAAAGTTAATGCATTTTCGCATTACATCGTCCAATCTAACAAGCGATTTTCAACCTTACGTAAAGCATCGTAAATTATTTTAAAATTGGGGTTGGACCGCGTCTTAAAATTATGGGTGGCACTGTTATTGAGAGGCGTAGCTCTTAAATCAAAGTGAAACACTTGTCACTCAACATTAGTTTAACACTTAATAAGTGTGCTTCATCAGCTTCTCGGTATTATTTCAAATTTTTAGTTATAGTTAAATAATTTTATATTCTTATTAAATATTCTTCACTTGAAGTATAAGTGTCATTTATTCTTGGAATAGTCTGTTGAAAATGTTCATTTTAGATACTCAAAAGAGTTTGGTCAAATGTTGTATCATATGAAATACAATATGGTGGCTTATAGCTGCCATAACTTTGTCAGAATATTATACTATATCATTTGCATAAAGGAATTCTACAATACCTCCTTTAATCAACTAATCAAGATGTAAGTAAGATAAGGACGTAAGATTATCCTCAAAATTTTGCATACTACCTAAAAACATAACCTTACCCTAAATACTGACAATGATTTCCTGTAACTTTTGGTACTAATGAGCATAAAAAACAGTCATCATTGTCTCAAACAATTACAATCGGTCATCTATAAAACATCTCAAGATTCTGTCACTATTTTTTGTGGGGTAAGACAACCATGTTCACGCCAAAAAAGATTTCAATCACGCCAGCATAAAAAGGTACCAATGTGAAATCATAATCACTACAATTATATACGTCCCCAACCTACATGGGCATTGCATTGTTTCTACATTAGGAAGCCTCGCTTGAGGAAATAACGCAATAGTATATTGCAAGTGTCGTCTTGTAGTTGTCGGCAATTTGGAGATGATGAAAAGGTGGTCTTAAGGCTGGAGTTAGCCAGGTGTCAAATTAGACCTAGGTCTTTGCAATCTTACATTGCTTAGTTTAGCGTCATTCCAAAAACAATTTAATGTTAAAATATTACAAACAAATGTTGCTAAAAGAAACATAAGGAAAGGTAATTCACCATCGTATTATTAATGTAAAAAAAAACAAATGTAAAAATGTTTTTGGTAACCCTGCTACTTACGGGATTGATTGTCGATGATGATATCATCAAGATAGGCGAAACACTTTTCAGATTTTGAATTGTAGCTCAAAAACTGCTTGGCCGAATTCGATGAAATTTAAATGGGATCACCTCGAAAGTATGGTCTACCAAACAAAACAAAAATTTTGAGAATCGGTCCTCAAACAGGGGAGAAATAACGGGTAGAAATAATGGTGATAAATGTATTTTTTTGTATGTTAGCCAACATACAAAAAAATACATACACACGAACATATCAACGCCTCCTTTTTTGAAGTCGGTTAAGCATACACTAACTGGAATAGGAAATGCAGAGATGATTTTAATAAATTATTTTTAGACGTGTGAGATCTATAAGTACTGCACATTGCTACAGAACCTACACAAGCTCGTATCGCTTGAAGAAGGACATCCATAATAAAGGTAATAGGTGTATATATAAATAGGTCGAAGCAGTAAACTAACTGGAAGAAAGTACAAAGAAGCTAATAAATTCGAAAAATCTCGTGTGTAATGGAGGAGTAGGTATCATGAAATACTTCAAAGCCTTACACGTATCGCGTTAAAGGGATTTAAAAATGACCTTAGAGAAATCATATTTATCGATACATAGGTATTTCGAAATATCAACCATGATATAAAGTTACTTTTTGTAATTTAAGTTAATATACGATTTGTTTATTGTCGAATAATAACGCGCTATGATGCATCTTAATTTTAATATGAAATTATTTTGTATACGGTGTGTGGAATGTGGAGAACTTATAATGCTCGTCCTACCGCAGGGCGATGATAGCGAGGGACGCGACAACGTCATATAAGGAAAAAAAATCCAATAACAATAAGAACCGCAAGCAAAGACGTGGCCAACTGCGTCAATAACTACCGAGCTGCGGAATAATCGCGCTCCTATACACCCCCCGGGGGTACCAGCCCTCGGCGTTCAAGCTGTGGTAAAGGGGAAATCCCTGAGGCCACTCCTCACCACACCCAAAGAAGAAAGGTGGAAGAACGATGAATGAATGAACTTATAATTTATTTGGAACTAGCTTTGTTTGTATCTACCCATATTCATGCAAATAAAGTACTTTGACTTTTACTCTTACGGTCGTTTCTATTGTCCTAAAAGGTGCTAAGTACTTATTTAGGTGTAATATCGTAAGCACAGTAAAAAACGTTCCACCAAGCTAAGATGGCGGAAAACATGTATTAGGTGAAGATATGTTATGGTACGAAGTTACTTGAGTTAATTTTAACATTAAAACAATTGAATTCGATAAATTGAACTTCAATGAATATGCATCGAACAAAGCTACGAGTACAAGCCTCAAATACTTGACATTTATAAGTAGCAGTATCAAACATGATAGATGAAATTAAAGGATATGCTTAGAGGCAGGGGGATCACTTCTTAATACATCATCGCCTTGTTCATCTAAGACCTTCTGGAGCATATGAAAATAGTATACATCCTCAACTCCACTCCGCAACATGACAGCTATAAAATAGCATTGTTAATTCGTTTGAAGTCTCCCAATTAACACTATACGAAATCTCCGCAAAGACAATAGAGTCTGGCATGCAAGGATACCTTCCAACTATCATAATACCTCAAACTTGGCTATTGTGGCAGAATGAACGGAACAATAGACTCTAGGTATTTATTTACCTACGCATGCGCCGCTCGTATTGTTAGGTTCCGGAAAATATCTTGTTAACTATGTAGCGTAATATAATTAAGGAATAATTATATAATTTTAAGAACGGAAAAAAATATTTGTAACCCAAATAGTTGGTGTTGATGTAAAATGGGGTCACGGTATGAAATAGCACACGTCTAGCCATAACACGAATATTACGCGAAAAAGTGATCATATCATAAACAAATTGAAAAACGCCTCGCGCATGGTCGTACAAACTATGAGTTCTCTGTGCCAATGCTGTATAAATTTAATGATATTTAGAATTTTTATTTGATTGTTTTACGTAAACGATACGAACATAGACTGGGCCACAAAGCTGCACAAATCGCAAGAAATTCGATAACTTTTCAAATATCTGATCAGTTTTAATACTTATATGAACAAGTGCAATTTGAAAAAATTTATACCGCCTTCTATTCTATTACCTTGGTAAAAATCAGTTATTGGAGTGTATCTCAAAAACTACTAGACCTAATTTGATGAAATTAAATTTGATCGAGACATTTGATAAATGGGACCACACGGAAAGCACCAGCTTTCAAACAAAAAAAGAATTTTGAGAATCGGTTCACCCAGTCGAAATTTATGAGGTAACAAACATAAAAAAATACAGTCGAATTGAGAGTACCTCCTCCTTTTTGGAAGTCGGTAGAAAATACTGTGTATTATGTATAGTTAAGTTTACTTCTATGGCTCTGCAATAATATGTTGATGGTGCAATGGTTATACCTATGCCCTTTCAATTATATCACGAATTCAATCCGGTCCTTTACAGTATTATTATTATTATTATACTTATATAAACTAATTAATAAATTGAATGCTGGTGGTCCCATTTCAATATCATTAAATTCGGTCCAGTAGTTTATGAGATACAAAAAAAAAATACAAAATTTTTTTTCAATAAATACTGATTAAAAAATACTTATATGAATTTAAAGCACTATAACGCCTGATTAGCGAGACCAAACCTTGCAATGTTTCTCCCAAAATCGCTAAACATTCTTGATTAATCCTATTAAATAAATGTAAAGTTTATTTCGTTGACGTTCAGTAAGAAACAAATATGATTTTTTCTTATAAAAATCTACCCTAAATAATCAATTTACTAGATTTCACAAAATGTGCTACGACATCAAATATCCAATTTTTCCTTTTTTTTGGTAAACAAGCCAAACGGTTATAACAACAGCTCGATTTGATCTTAAATAAAAAAAACTTAACTACGCCTAGCAATCGATTAATATTTAGTTTTTAATTTACAATCTAAAACTGAAATATGTAGCAATATTAATAACATAATCGCTCATAATACAGACAAGTCCAGATAAAATATAATTGTTTTATAACCTTAACGCGCATAGTGTTTTTGCTGTAGAATGAACCTTACTCCACAGATTACCAAACAGACATAGTAGGCTATTGAAAGTGAACGTACTGCCACAGACAGGGTAATAGTTAAATCGTGTATTACACACAAAAGCAAGATTGTGGATGTGTTGGTGTAGCACGTGTTATGCGTATGTGTGCATGCGACTGCGCAAGGAAGTGAAGCGAACTGATAACCACGGAGATGCAGTTGCTGGATGTGATAAGAGCTGAGATAATTACTTTGATGAAATTATATAGGTATACCAAAAGTGAATAATGTATATACTCGTAACATTCCACGTGCAAATTTACAGAATTATGATAAATTGGGGCATTGGCACGGAATTAATAATAGTACTATAACATTATTTAAAAAAGAATAAGGATTCTGAAACTCTAATATCGTTTAATCGTGAATTATTATAAGTTTTGATATAATAGGACTGTATTAGAAATATAAGACGAGAAGCAAATTAATAAATATATTAAATTATAATGTTCATTGCTACTGTTTTAATTCATCTTGTTGTCCAAATCTGAAATACAATGCCAAAAAATTAAAAACTTTTTGTTTACTTTTTACCAGTTTCTTCATGATTCTTCATGATATTTCATGAATCTTATTAGTGTAGAAGCCCATTCGATATTAGCTGACTGTTGACATGCAGGTTACCATTTGATTGGTATCACTCATTACTAAAACAGTTTGTAATTTTACATTACTTATTCTTCTTAATATACATAAGATTTACATTTACACAGTTGCTGACTTATAGATCGGTATTTTCTGGTATATCATATCACATAATTATGCCAATTTAAACGTTAAACCGATAGAGGGTGCTATTACGTGTATAAATATTATGTATATAAATAATATAAAATATAACAATAATTATTATTATAAATTGCAATCACTTCCAGATTTTACATCACGACAAACAAATTGTTAGATAGAGTAGATCACGATCGACGAACAGCCGACGATGGAGAAAACTTCGACGTAGAATTATCGATTTAATATCGGAATAGAAAATTGGCAGGAAACCGCACATCGATGAAACAATCGATAGGTTCTTGAACCAAGAAGTGACATTTTAGAACATCTGTAATAAATAAATTTACTCACAACCTAGATGAAGAAGTAAAATAAGTCCAACTCACGCATCTTAGAATATACAGCAGGAGACCCAATATTACCTGTAAAAGGGCAAATATTATATTAAGTACTTATAGCCAAAACAAACACAACATTGTGTATAACCTCAATTATAAACAATATTGGCCAATAAACAAAAAATCTGACAGAAATATCAGGGGGAATCATAAAAGCAATCATATTTTAGATTTTAATTAAGGCTAAGGCATACGATAACAAAACGAAAATGTTTTATCGGAAAGATAACGTTTATTAAAATACGTGACTTCGTTTTAATTGAATGTTTTTAATATCTCAATAATATCTTAATCAATTTAATTATCATCACATATAATAAAGATCATGTCCGATAGCGCGGGTGTCCCTCAGGGATCTAATCTAAGACCGATCTCATTCCTTAGTGAGATAATTGCTGTCGTATTTAGTATCACTCTAACTATAGACAGTTGATCCTATACAAGTAAAAGCCCACATTACGTCGAAATCTACACGTTTGAAAGGAAAATTGTGAATGATTTGGGTGACTGAAAGTCATATCCTCTGTGAGATTCAGTTCAAATCAGACGATATGAAAATTATATTCTCTAAACAATCAAATTTATGGACAGCGAAGTGATACATTTTAGGATACAAATGTTGTGTCGACGGCGGTTTAAATATTCCGTAAAGAGTAAATTGTGGTTTTCACATATAGTTTGACGAACATATTCGAGTAAGTCTGGTTTCCATTAATGAAAGCTTTGTTCTTAAGACTATTAAACTACGGGAGGATGATACTGATAATTAAAACCATATTACGCAATTATTTATTTATGACCCAGCTAATGCAAAGATCCATTAGAGCTCCCTAAAAAGGTCATATGGTAACAGATGACCCATTGCTGCAATTAACCGGTTACTACTGCATAACCTTTTCAAATAGTAACTTAAAATGTCAATGGACACCCAAATTGCACAAAGATAATGAACCTTGTTGCATCAAAATAGAGTTAGAAATTGAAAGACAAAGTATATGATCATAAGGTGAAGACACCCAAAATACATCAAAACTGTAAGAACCTTATTACATCGTAATAGGTTTGGTAATTCAATGACACATAATGGGTGTGAACTGTGTGAAAGGTATTGGTCATGTAAAATATTTAATAACAGTAATAAAATGTTGCTAGCATAATGTTTATTGCAGCAGTAGCATTCCTTTTGTAAATTTTGGTAATCACTTAAGATTCGTATTATGGTTGTTAGAAGTATGAATGAGGTTCATAATCCACATAAGCAGGCGATTAAACGTTTTATTCAGTTATGTGGACATTCGTTCTTTAACAATTAAATGATGCATACCCAATAATACTATGAAAATTAAGGCCTGTATATGCACCGAGCATTCATTATCTTCTAAATTTACATGAATGTGGGTCAGAATTGTGTCATACAGACTTAATTCCTTTCTATCGTTTTTTTAAATAGATTTTAGTGCTTTTTTATTGATATTCATAACACTAACGTCCGTACTCCGTTTTTCGGTGTTTTGTGTTTTTATATATTGACGTAAACTTTCCAATTTTCTTTGATTTTAGGATTAGGTCTCTAAGTTTTATACTTTTTAGTTTCCAAGTTACATAATATTTAAGTACCTATATATGTTATTTTAACTCGGACATCCGATTGTTCTTAAATACCTACATACATAATTAAAAGGAGAATAACTTGTGACTTTTCAAATTTAAAAGCGTACTTCAACTTAGATTGCATTTCCTGCATTAATAACCATAATAAGTACATTTTCACATAACAAAGTATCTATCGAGTCAGCTGTTTCTATTTCCCATACAGAATAATACAGTAAACAAGACAAACCCACACATACATACGTTGCGTGATAGGAACACGTTTCCTTGAGCGTTCAATAGTGAAACTGTATCTACCGTGCGCTTTATATTCAATTCAATGAAGAAAATTTTAACATTCGTGTTATATTGTTAACCCACAAACAAATCTAATATACTAGTAGTTCTGCGAACAGTAGACATCGCGAGCACATAGTCTTATAAGCGGCAACTTTTCGCAATATTTCACAACCTAATCTCGGAAACCACTTGACCAATTATGGTCATATTCGAAATTTCTCTTTAAAGTCAGGTACCTACTGTGTGTACCAAATCTTATCAAAATCGGTCTGTAAATAGCGCCCGCCACCCCCAACTCCAAATCGCAAACAACAAAAAAATTATAAAACTAGAACTTCCATACCATGTTTCATCAAGGTTGGTTGAAATTAAATTATGATGGACCAACGAACAACCTAACAAACATATGGACAGATGAAAGTCAATTTGTACACTTAAAGCAGAGACGCTTCGCTCGCTCGGTCAACTAATAAATGACTTGACTAGCAAGTAAGAGTTGTAGAGCCATCCAAATCTTCAAACTTCTAAGTTCTGCATTGCACTGTACAGCACTCGTCGAGACCACTGTTCAGGCCCATACGCCCAATAATTTCATTTGCAATTAGGTGAGGTTGAAGGGTTGTCGTTCCGTTGTCGTATGAGGCGAGCAAACTCTACTTGTAAGGTCTGATCTAGCCGACAAAGTGCAAGTTGCCGTGTCTGTTGGTACCACTCTAATGTTAATAAAGTGCAACATTCCGCCGCGAACCAATAGCTTCATTGCTTTTGTGTTTGAAGGGTGCTGTAGCAAGTTAAATAACTGCAAAAATGAGACTCAAAATATACAATATGTCTCAAGGTGAGGATTAATGTAAATAATTAATTTTGATGACATAATTAAATCATAAAAAATTAAAGATATTTTATAATAAAATTCTATAAAGTGACAAAATTAATTAAATTGATTTTACCTCCAGAGCATTGACTGCGATATTTTCGTGTTTGCAGCCCCAGCAGTCGGTCAGGACTATAATTATATAATGTATAGATTTTGATAACAATATCTCGTATAACCTTCTTAACAAACATTTCAAATTACCCACACAAGTACGCACTCAGTTCAGTTCAATACGTAAGCTCACATTTGACCAAAAACAAAGGTATTTTGAAAGTTTATCCCCAAGAGGTCAGTGGTGCATTTAGTAAATGCAGTGGGCGAGAATTTGTCACCTTGTATCTGTATTTGGTTTAAATTGCATTTCAATCTAAAAGGGCATTTTATTAGTCTAGATTCTTGCATAATACTTAATTTATATGTAGCATCAATTGGTACTAGTATTCTTAAAGTAGGTACCAATAAAGTTGTTTTATTATTGCCATCGGGTTAAAATAATCAGTTAATTTCTATTCAAAATTCCATTTGTTGCAAAAGTACAAGAAATAAATGACTAGTTACTCTTCTATGAAACACAAGTTCCTCAGTAACGAACATATTATGTAAGAAACAGTAGGACCTGATTCTTGTCCTTCGTAAGACAAGTCTCTCAGTGAGCAAAACTTTTGCTCACTGGTTTTAACAACCCGTTCACTTGCGATTCCCCGATGATATATAGCCAATAATACAATATATTTGAAGAAATCAACCGAATTGCAATTGCAACGTGTGGTTATACAATAAGGCACCCTTTTCCAGGCAGTTCGGTAAGAAGTTTGACCATGCAATATACATATATACACATAACGTCACGCCCGTTTCCCAGAGGGATAGGCAGAGATTACAGAATTCCACTTGCTACGATCCTGGCACACCTCTTTTGCTTCATCCACACGCATCACATTCTTCCTAAACAATCTTCGGTTCCGGGTACTCTTGACCTCGTCTTTCTTCAGAACATCTCCGATTTGATCAGAATACGTTCGCCGAAGACCTTTTTCTTTAGTTCCGTGGATGGTCACGCTAGCTTATTGCTCTTGTTTTGTCAGCCTTCTTTCATCTATCCTTCCTACATGCCCTACGCATACCTTTCTCAACTAGAGGCACTAAATCTTCATTCACTCCACACCACTCTTTCATAACGTTGTTCCTAATTCTATCTCTCAAATTCACACCACACATACTTCTCAACTGCATTTATTGTACTTTGATATGCCATATCTATATACATAAAAGTAAAAACTGTATTATAGAAGGCTTCGCCTAAAAGTTGGATACCTATATTATTGGCTGCTCTAAACTTATTCATACAAAAAACCTGGTCTGGAAATACACATTTCCCGGAACCAAAATATATGAATGACATTTCCTCGTCTTAACCACACATTAAGTTACATCACAGAAGATGGACTATTAAACATTGCGTTATGCGGTGACTAAACACAATCATTTAGTCAGATTACAGTTTTGTAGGTGATGAGTCTTAAAGTTACCAACATGTTAAACCTAATTTTAATGAATAATTCGCGGCAGTATATTTTTTATTTCGGTGCGAACTTTCAAAATTGACTTAGTTGATAAAATCTACTGTACAAGTTTGAAGAAACTATTATACCACACTACTGGTTGGTTTACTTTACAATAAACTAGTATTAATATGTGACTTTACCTCCAAATCTCCCTTTTGTCATGAATGTGGAGTAAAAAAGTACTACTAAGTACTTTGTTAAAAGTCTGTTATTGGAGTGTAACTCAAAAACTACTGGACCGAATTTGATGAAATTTAAATGGGACCACACGGGAAGCACTAGCTTTCAAACAAAAACTTGCAAATAATTTTGAGAATCGGTTCACCCAGTCGAAAGTTATGAGGTAACAAACATAAAAAAATACAGTCGAATTGAGAGTACCTCCTCCTTTTTGGAAGTCGGTAGAAAATACTGTGTATTATGTATAGTTAAGTTTACTTCTATGGCTCTGCAATAATATGTTGATGGTGCAATGGTTATACCTATGCCCTGATGCCTCAAATTTACTTCATATCAATCCATACTCTTTCTTCCTCAGCTAGGACGTAATATAATACTATATTTTAAAAACATTTAATAAAACTATATTATTTTGACGGCGCCATTAGCCGTGTTAGTAGCGCCCATGCCTTCGAAGCGAGGAACTCCAAGTTCGATCCCTAGCGCGGACTAACATTTGAAAAATGAGCAAAAATGTTTGTTCTTAGGCCTTTGACGGTGTGTGTTATTGTGTGTTTCCATGCCTCCCGTGACACAGGGAGTCCTAGTGCGAGAGTATATGAGTGTGTAAACGTATTTTTTTACAGTTTGAATATAAGCACTAAAACATATAGTTATATAAACGAATTATGACTATTCAAGGACGATAAAGAAACTCAAAAATACACCGCAAATTGAAAGTTACATAATGAACGCAGTCTAGTCTAGGCATTACATGTGACTAACTAAACTAATGTGAAGACTAACTAATGAGTGGTCAAGAGAGAGAGGTCAAATTAGACAGGTGGTGATTGTCTTTATACTTTCAAAATTGGATTTGAATTATTGTCTATTGTTTCCATCAGTGCAGCAGTGTTACCAGAATGTTATTTTAAAAAAATCTTTAATTGTTATTGTTTAGTCTTGCTTTGTGTCTTTTGTGGGCACTACAATTTCGCCAGTTTCAGGTAAAACGATATACTATCAAACGATCCTTCTCTTCTATCTAGAGATTTGTCTGGTGGTTATGATTTATTATTAAACAAATGTCTTCAGTTGTATTTTTATTTACAATGCTATGACAGAATTAGAATTATGTTTTAAGACATAAGTAACTGCAACGACTATTTCTAGCATTGGGTAACAATCTATTTTTTTTTCATTCTATGCGGTGGCCGTACCGCATTAGTTACACCGATCTTTGTAGCGAAAGTTTAATTACTGCTTGATTTCAGTCTTACGTGCTATAATTCTGACATATATAATACTGCAGGGCCGCGTTCAGAACCGCGCACTCGGAGTGCACTCGGAGTGCAACTTTTCGCACTTACGCCGTTCCGAACCTCAGGGTAAAGCACTCGGTTGTTCTAACTCGAGCGTTCCGAACCTTGGAGCGTCGCAACTTTTTAACCATCAAAACCGATCGATAAAAGGTTGCAACCCGAATCTGACATAACTTTGACCAATCAGACTACAACAAGCTTCTTCTTCTTTTCTCGTCTGAAAGAAAATTAGGTAGACTTTTTTCCACGAAAGAAGTCCCGCGGAAAATTAGGGGAACTAATTATAAATGTTTAGTAACTGCTTCACTTATGTATGACTACTAGCGCCACGTCTATGGGACATCTTTCGTGAAACGGACTTTAAGGATCAAGTGATCTGTCAATGTCGAGTTTGTTAAATTCTGTTTGAGGTTAGAAAACAACCGAGACCGTTCCGTACCTCAGAGCGAGTTGGAAAACAACTAAACAACCGCGCTCTGAGGTTCTGAACGCGGCCCAACTATCTAAACGTTGGCTGGTTCGGTTGCTCAATTGTCATTGAAAGTTGCTATAGTATTGTAACAATGAATCGATAAACGAAAATATTATTGGCAAGTGCTACTTGCACATTTTAAACAAATTCTAAAATTATCGTTTGGAAATTCTATTTACATTGGAGGCAACCACGAAGATTTATTCTGCCTCTCTCTTTGTTTGCTAAACTATATTTCACAAAATGTACAAATGTTTCAACATTACTAAATTATTTTTTTTGCAGATTAACCGTGAACTTAGAATTGCAGTTAATTAGCATTTGGAGAGGCAAAAACTACTAGATTCTAAATAAATCGGCCAGACTAGACTAGACTTTGTATTTTTTTAGCTACACTCAAATTTAACCTTGCGCTTGTGAAAGTTACAAAACTATGGCAGGCTTATAATAATATTCAAACTGAATTACTATTCTATTTATATCTTAAAACACTAAGAAAGTTAACATTATCATAATATTTATATAACACAAACCAGTATTATATATTATTAAAAGTTGTTATTTCAACAAAAAATATTTGCCATCGGAGCAAACAACCTGTCGTTTGCTCATAAATCTAAATTTGAGTTTTTAAAGCAGACAAATTTAATTGCACCACAAAAAGAGCGACGCCACAAAAACTTGCAATAACCAATGACTCCTACACATTCGCTTTACAATGATGGTTACGCAAGGAACTATTTAATACAAAGTTGTTATTACTTGCATTGGAATTGCAACATTACTGTGCGCACATCTGTTAGACCCGGTGGTGGCCGGTCACTCGACCGAGACGAGACGAGTCGTTGTGAAATTTAGCGAAGATAATATTCGTAAAAAATTTGACGCATCGATTCTTGTCGCTTTGTTGATCGATATCGATTCACGATATCGATTATCGATCGATTGACGATCGATGTGGTTTTTACTTCCCTATTGGCGTATTATAGAAATATTTGCTGAAAATTATGTTTAAGCCTTCGTGTGCCGGACATTCGATTATCATCACAGCTATCGGGAGATTCTATTTTAAAATTATGTTCTATTTTGTAGTTAGACTGAGGTACATTCCTGTCATCGGCCGGTCCCAATAATCTATCTATCGCTTATATAATCTATTATCGGTTTACCTTACTAGAGATAGATATTTGACACTATTTGTATGGACGTTATGTCAAATTGCTATCGGTAGTAAGGTAAACCGTGGATAGATAGATTATTGGGACGTGCCTTTATGTTACTACATAAGTAATGCAAAGTACGTTATTCAAATATAGCGTATCTCATGGTTGATTCTAACAATTTCTACCGAAAACTTAAAGATTAAAAAAAAACTTTATCTTATTTCCCGCGCGAAATTCAAAACAATTTTTTTAGTATATTCACGATAATGAAACTTTTAAGCATGTAGTCAATCTAATTTGCTATATCTGTGATATTAAATATTTATTTACTTAATAATAATGTGTAACCATTTAATACAATAATTCGTATAATATAAAACTTATATTATAATGTACTTAGTACACACTTGTAAATATACATAAAAACTATCTAAAAACCCCATGGTGGGCGGAAAATGTAACCATTTATGGGTAAAGAGAATTGATTAGTATTTAAAATAATATTACAACGAATAAAAAAATATTTTAAAAGAAAATGTTATATTCATTTTAATTTAGATATTTTATATACTTAATAATATTTATTTTAAAAAAAAATATTATTTCTAACAACCAGGACAACCAGAGAATTGATAAATCATCAATTCTCTTTGATAATTTATCAAAGATTCTCTATGATGATGATCTCTTTAGTTACTATGGACAACAAACATTACACCAATCAATACTAAAGTTTTCATTGTTGCTCGAATCTCATAATAAGTGGACACAAAGCAAGGTGTTATATGTGCACTTGAAATACCAGAAATACCTGAAGTCAAATTATGATAATTGCTTCAACTGTTACAACGTTACGATAACGAGTGTTATAACGAACATGTTATATTAAAAAACTGGTTCGCATATTCATCTTATAAGCTTGCGGTATAGTTATGCAGGCGTACTTACTATTAAACATTTCATTCTACCAGTATCTGCATAATCTATATATATATAAATGAACTCCTATTTCTCCTGGTCACGCTATAACTTAAGAACGGATTGAACAATCTCGCTAATTCTTTTTTGTTGTGCTAATTATTGTCAGGACAATGTTCTTATGAAAGAAAAACCAAGAAGAGATGAGAGGTAATGGCAAGGCCGAATGCCGAGCCTACTACGCGAATGATGTTGCAGGCAGTCGCTAGTTACTGATAAAAAGCAAAAATATTAAATTATAAATATTACAATAATTATGCATAATCGACTCTATTTGTCAGGTTTTCGTTGCCGACTCCTGCGTCTTTGTCTATTTTATCGGATCGGATTAATATTCAAACTTTGACCGAATATAATTAAAACACTTACGAAGTGAGAGTTGGATTCACGCACTGAGGATTCCGTATAAACTGATAACTTCACAATACAAAAGTAGATTAAAATACAACTTAACTTTGCCGTTCGATCCGAAGACATGGTTACTGCAACAACCGCACATGATAAGTTTGTAAATTTAATAAGTAATGTATAGTAGATTTTTTCCTATAATTGTGCTGTGTAAGACATTGCCTCTTGCCTTTCATTATTCTGGATCAGCGGAAAGTACCCTATAGGTTTTGATTCCCTTGTGAAAAATATATTTTACAAGTACAATTTGAAAAATTTAATACCGACTTCCATTCTATTCAGTTATCGGAGTGTATCTCAAAAACTACTTAACCGAATTTGATGAAATTTAAATAATACCACACAAGAAGCACCAGCTTTCAAACGAAAAAGGATTTTGAGAATCGGTTTACCCAGTCAAAAGTTATGAGGTAACAAACATATAAAAAAGTATATATTTAGATTAGGATTAAGTACCTTCTCTTATTTTTTAAGATGTCGGTAGAAAAAAAATACAGTCGAATTGAGTACCTCTTCCTTTTTTTGGAAGTCGGTAGAAAAAATAAAAAAATACAGTCGAATTGAGTATCTACCTTATCCTTTTTTTTTGAAGTAGAAAATATGCGACATAAACGGTCATATCATTTGATTGCGTTGACTTACAAGTTTAATTTTTCACAGCTGAAAGAGAACGTTTTCCCAAGTATTCGATATAGATTTTGACTCGATACCTCTACGGTTTCTTTAGAAAAAGTGTCTTTACAAACATACAGGCGGACAGACGGACAGCAAAGTATACCTGTAAAGGTTCCTTATTCCTCTTGAGGTACGGATCTCTAAAAACAGCATTCCAATCAAATAAAAGCGTGTCTAAGTTGAAGTAGAAAATCATCTTTATGTTGACCTCTAAAAATCTTTGTCATATTTTTTTTATTTCTTTTTACAATATTTTATAACTTTACAATATAAAATAATATAAATACTCGTAGGTATACAATAATCATCTTGCAGACAAATTTCACTGTTTCAATATAATACAGTAGATACGCTTTTTTTATTACTTATATAACTTTTAACCCTTTGCGTCTCAGAGACGTACATATACGTCAGTTTCATTTATAAATCTTTTGTTTTATATATCACGGTATAGGAAGGATTAAATAGCTTAGCGAGACCAAACTTTGCAATTATGAAGAGAGAAAAACTATACTTCCTGGGACGGAATTCGAACCGGAGTCTTCTGTTACTCCGTGTCAAATGCCATCACCGCTAGGCCACCAAGCAACCTATCCGAATTAGTTTTTTGAGTCTCTAGTTAATTTTTACCGTTCGCGTCGCATGCAATATTAACCGTTAACCAATATAGTAAGATGATAAATACTAATATATAATAACAAATAACTAATGCTAATAATATAATTTATAGTATTAAGAATAAATACTTTATAGTATTTAGCATTTTATACTTATACTATAAGAACATAAACATAATATTATGAAGGTGGCTAAATCGGAAATCCTCAGCAATACCTAAAAGGATATCGTCGACGTCCGTCTGTCCATCCATCCGAAATTTCGCAAACGCTGTGTAATGATCATTAGTTGCGGATGTAAACATGCTTATAACTAAATGTTACACAGTTTATCCAAAGTACTTGGAGCGCGCGACCCGAGTAAGTAGAACGTCTTCTCGACAAATAGTCGACACAAGTGGTAACAGGCGGTGCGGTGGGGGCGGAAGACGCTTGCTGGCGATCATTACGCCAGTGCCGGCAGAGTGGCCGGGTTGGATTGTGTATGTAGCCTACCAATAAACAAGATCGATCGAAGATTT
This sequence comes from Selenia dentaria, assembly GCA_917880725.1. Taxonomy (NCBI): domain Eukaryota; kingdom Metazoa; phylum Arthropoda; class Insecta; order Lepidoptera; family Geometridae; genus Selenia; species Selenia dentaria. Next base: position 11,452,379 of record OU862897.1, on the reverse strand, counting down.
GTTCGTAGATGCAATGTTGACATCCCTACACACGTTTCGCGCTAAACCTGCGTGAATCAACGCTAGTAGGGAAAACGTTCTCCTTATAGATATTTACTAACTATGCCAATAGTGTGTTAGTTTTGAAGAGATAATAGTTCAGGGGTAACAAATGTCGGCCATCGATTAGAGGGCCACGGGTTCGATCCCCACCTCAGGCATGAACTTTCGGTGAAGGTAGCATCGTGATGAAATGTACAATATGGTGATAGGGCACTTCTGGTGTCCGCCTGGCGTCGCTCACCTATTCAATACAACAATTACAAAATACAAAATTTTGCTTTTTTTTCTAATAATTTAATAATAAATTTTAAAAAAGAACAGAAATAAAAAATCCGTCCGTTATTTTGCAATGCAAAGGTCAACACGCAAGCGTATATCGGAAGTAGGGCTGCGCGGTTACGTCACTAGTTGGCCAACTTTCGTCAGCGGCGCCTGCGCAACGGCCACAGATCGATGCAACGTTCAATTTGTATTTGGAATATTTGCTTTATACGACATTTGAACGACACAAAAGAAAATCATAAACATTTCCTGGATTTTGGGATTAACTACTGGCCAGTCATAAATGTATAAAATACTAGTAGGTATACCATTTAGACCTTTCAACGAGACTCCGTCTTAGAGGTTACCACGCCGCAGTATCAGATTGTCTTCCTCAAAGCAGCAGTACGTATTTGTGTGTGGGTTTTACTGGTTTAAGGTTTTAAAGGGTACAATATTAGTTGTCTATCCACCTAAGCTTACTTTTTCTGACTGACCGACATATTTTTGTTTGTCAAGTTGTTGAATCTTCTTGTTTTTTGTGGTAGTGCCATGCTGCAACCCCATAGCCGAATGGGCTGGCACGACCGGAGAAGTACCGCACTCCCTCAACACCGACGTGAAGTAACATAGCTTGCTATTGCGTTTCGTTGTGGATGAATCCCTATTTCTCCTAGTCACGCTATAACTTGAGAATGAATGGAACAATCTCAGTCATTCTTTTTTTTATCTGTTTTATTTATTGTTAGGAGAAGGTTCTTATGCAAGAAAAACCAAGAAAAGATAGTTATTATAGTTTCTAGTTATTCATAAACTAACAAGCGATAACAGAAAAAATGTGTCGCTTAAAAAAAGACTGCTAAATTAAAAAAAAATGACATGTATGTCAATAATGAATAAGACGACGTTGCAATAATTATTTATTAAAAACTAGCTGACTCTACATTTTAGTTAGAAAACGTTTGTATGGGAAAAAGAAAAGGGCTGTTTTTAAGGTTTTCCCGGCAATTATTCGAATTTTTCTCACCTTAAAAACCATCCTAAAACTTCAACAAACATATAGAAAAAAGAATTGACCAAATTGGTCAAGGCGTTGTTGAGTTATGCGCTTACCAACACATTATGCGATTCATTTTTATAATATAGATTACCCATGAAAGTAGATTAAATCTCCTTCCTTATTAATAACCGGTAGAGTTAGCTATCTTTAGTCAATTTTACTTAGTAACTACAGCCAGTCTATTCGGTATTTGCAGCAATGATACTGGGTGTTATTAACCAATGTATTATGGTCATTATTATGATTGTTTGTTTTATCCACGTATAATGTAGATAGATAGGTAAACAAGGGTATTTATATATGTGATAAATTATATATTAATGATATTAAATTACAGCTATTATAAATTAAACAGGTAATCAATTGACATGGGCACTAACTAAATACTTACGCATAATTATGTCTCTAGTTTTATTTAAACACATAACATTCATTATTTACGACTTTCATATATTTACAATTGCATTTTCCCATTTAGTTTTTAATGTAATAATTCAGGAAATGAAGTGCTGTAAAGTTTAATACCCATTGTATTATGAATCTCAAGGCTTAAGAGGATTGCATAGCTGGTACTTCCCATACTAAAAGAAAAAACTCTTTTCTACCTCTTAACATTGTCTGATTTCAGAGAATTTTTTTCATGCAATCTACACATTGTTTGCTATGCCCGTACGTTTTGATTTTTTCAGTATTCCAAAATAATAGACATTTATTTTTGTTAAAACTAAAAAAGTATGAAAAAACAAAACTTACGGGCATAGCAACAATGTGTTGATTGTATGAAAAAAAAAACACTGAAATCGGACAATGTTAACAGGTAGAAATAAGTTTTTTCTTTTAGTATGGACAAGTACTAGCTATGCAATCCCCTTAAGTTTTAACACAAATTCTACGCTGTGAACGCTTTAAGGCATTTTAATCTTATTCTAGACAATTTTCCAAAAATACAGTTCAATTTTGCATGGAAGTACATTGTCGTGTCTTTAAATACTCGTAGTTGAAATTGGTTAGCAAGCAGTTAGTTGCACAACAGTAGAAATAAGAAGGCGGGAGCTTTGGCGCGGATTCACAAATGGCCGCAGATAGCTTAATTTGTAGTATTTTCTTTAAATTTAAAAGGTACTTAAGGTGCTGTCAATTCATATGTCGATAAAATGAGGGTTTTTTAAAGCAGTTTATCTCATAAGCAGCGATTTAATTTAAATGACTATAAATAATATGTCATTTTTAAGACTCTAAGTACACATTGACGGAATAAAAAACACATTTTAACATACTAGAGTACATTTAAAAAATGTCAAACATACCACTTGATTTCACCTTTAAAACAGTTCTTAGTAACTACAGCCAGTCTATTCGGTATTTGCAGCAATGATACTGGGTGTTATTAACCAATGTATTATGGTCATTATTATGATTGTTTGTTTTATCCACGTATAATGTAGATAGATAGGTAAATAAGGGTATTTATATATGTGATAAATTATATATTAATGATATTAAATTACAGCTATTATAAATTAACAGGTAATCAATTGACATGGGTACTAACTAAATACTTACGCATAATTATGTCTCTAGTTTTATTTAAACACATAACATTCATTATTTACGACTTTCATATATTTACAATTGCATTTTCCCATTTAGTTTTTAATGTAATAATTCAGGAAATGAAGTGCTGTAAAGTTTAATACCCATTGTATTATGAATCTCAAGGCTTAAGAGGATTGCATAGCTGGTACTTCCCATACTAAAAGAAAAAACTCTTTTCTACCTCTTAACATTGTCTGATTTCAGAGAATTTTTTTCATGCAATCTACACATTGTTTGCTATGCCCGTACGTTTTGATTTTTTCAGTATTCCAAAATAATAGACATTTATTTTTGTTAAAACTAAAAAAGTATGAAAAAACAAAACTTACGGGCATAGCAACAATGTGTTGATTGTATGAAAAAAAAAACACTGAAATCGGACAATGTTAACAGGTAGAAATAAGTTTTTTCTTTTAGTATGGACAAGTACTAGCTATGCAATCCCCTTAAGTTTTAACACAAATTCTACGCTGTGAACGCTTTAAGGCATTTTAATCTTATTCTAGACAATTTTCCAAAAATACAGTTCAATTTTGCATGGAAGTACATTGTCGTGTCTTTAAATACTCGTAGTTGAAATTGGTTAGCAAGCAGTTAGTTGCACAACAGTAGAAATAAGAAGGCGGGAGCTTTGGCGCGGATTCACAAATGGCTGCAGATAGCTTAATTTGTAGTATTTTCTTTAAATTTAAAAGGTACTTAAGGTGCTGTCAATTCATATGTCGATAAAATGAGGGTTTTTTAAAGCAGTTTATCTCATAAGCAGCGATTTAATTTAAATGACTATAAATAATATGTCATTTTTAAGACTCTAAGTACACATTGACGGAATAAAAAACACATTTTAACATACTAGAGTACATTTAAAAAATGTCAAACATACCACTTGATTTCACCTTTAAAACAGTTTTTCTCTTTATTCACTATTGTATAAACACATATCATAAATAGCAACTATTAATACACATATATTGTTTTTCATTTAAGATATATATATATATATATATATATATATATATATATATATATATATATATATATATATATATATATATATATATATATATATATTATATAATAAGATATATATTATATATAAATTATGTTATGAATTTTGTACGTTTTTACAAGATGCGCTTGCTTGATTTGCCTTAAGTGCATGTACAAATTGAACATTGCAGTTAGATAGTGATTTCTGATAGGGTTTTCTCCTTTCCTTTCATTTACTTTACTATAATATATACTTTTTTGTCAAAAATGTATTTACACTCAATCTCTGAACTTGTTTTCGTTCTTCTTAGATCTCATCTGAGACAAATCCTTTAATAAGTTGCTCCTGGATCACTATTGACTTGACAATTATTTATTTAGCGAGCAAAGGTTGGAGAGAAACTTAAAACCGCGTGCTAGCCTTTTAAAGAATAATTATGGACACTAGCGATAGTTTAATAACTTATATTTTATAAGTTATGTTTTAAAAATAACATATTGCTCGCAAGGATAAGACACCTGTAGCACTCGATGTACCCACGTGACCAGTTTTACAAAGGGTTACAGTCATACCCAAAATGTCATAAGAGAAATAAAACGGAAACACCCAAAAGTTGGACTTGTCTGTACATGTACCCTTGAGAAACAAAGATTAAACTTTTAATTGACATTCAGATATGACAGACCAAATTAAATTAAAGGTTTACTAATCAATTATTTGTATCGGTGATTATATGATTAAATTTTATTGTAAGTGTTGACAGCCACCTCGAAATTTTCAAGGTGATCGAAGACAAAACCTATTAAAAGTCTCGTACATGATTACTTGGACAGGAAATTACAACAGAACAACTGTACAGTTTCCTGTTCTGCAACCGTTATCTTTAAATAAAGCTTTTAGTAAATATCGCCCAGTGACATAGTTTTTTTATAGATTTACTGATATGAGTAACACTGCAACATTAAGTTGTTTAACAAGTACAATTTGAAAAATGTAATACCGACTTCCATTCTATTCAGTTATTGGAGTGTAACTCAAAAACTACTGAACCGAATTTGATGATGGGAACACACGGGAAGCACCAGCTTTCAAACAAAAGAAGAATTTTTAGAATCGGTTCACCCTATCGAAAGTTATGAGGTAACAAACATAAAAACAAAAAAAAAAACTGTGTGAAAACCAACCTTATGTACAAGGGCGATAACTCAAAGTATTTGTCATCGGTGAGCTCGTCGACGAGTTCAACGACGAATCATTAGAGAATCGCACGGCTGGTTCCCCAGCTGCGTTCGCGCTTGTCCAAACTACTGAGTACCTTTTCATTAATTGCCTTTTCATAAAGCCAGGTGCGCAAGTACTCCATGAAGAAGTGGCCCGGACGGTCACGTAACCGGTCGATATATTTGACTATACGTACCGCGTATCCTCAAAATAACATTAAAATTAATATATAATAATATAATAGTAACCGACCACACGTCTTCTTTTTCATGCAAAATAATATTTATACTTACATTATCTAATACTAGCAGCTCTCCGCGGTTTCACCCGCGCGGTGATGGATGATGATGATGATGAATCTTATATAGCCTATGTTACTCAGGGTGAATGAAGCTTTCCAACGGTGAAAGAATTTTTGAAATCGGTTCAGTACTTTTTGAGCCAATCGGGTACAAACATACATACAAATCTTTCTTCTTTATAATATCAGTATAGATAGATATAAAGTATGCTATTTCTACTTTATGCGTATTATTTCGAGAAAAAGTGTAATTTAAATAATAGCTTAACCTAAAGACGGCTCGATTAGGGAAAACCATCATCAGAACCGGTCATCAGATTAGATCACTCCTTTGCTTTATTTATATACACATTACTTAGTTTCGGAGTTATAATTTCTTTAAATATATTTATTAACTTGTATAAATTATTTATAATAATTTAATGTATATAATATATTATACTTGCAGATAATTGCTTTGTATATAACCGGTAGTGGTTGACATTTATTATGATTTAAGGAGAATATAAGAAATAATTATATTATAAAAGAGTAAATTAGAATAAATGCGTATTTTTCTATCGATAGGTGTAAGTATACTTGTATAAGTAATATAAAAATGAATATCTTTAAAAAAAAGTTACATCCTGGAACTAAAATAAAAATAAACTTATCCCTACTAATAATATAATCTTAAGTAGATTTGTCGTTGTAACATTACAGGTATGCACGGGTGCAATGCTCTTACCCTGATTAAAGAAAATGCAGAATTTTTAAACAGCTAGTGTAACGAAACAGATCAATAGTATATTATGAAAAAAATACAAAGGTCAGAAAAGGAATAGGAAAAGAGTAATAACCGAATAGAATTCATAAATATAACTCTCTTTCAGCAGAAAAAAATCGTGAATAGGTCCACAAAAATAAACTTTCGCGTCCAAACTCTCAGAATTTTCAGCGATAACACTATATTTTTTTTAGGTAATACTTAACCAACGTATAGTACTAAAGTTATAACCAGCAGTTTTTTCAATTGTGTTAGTATATATCGAAAAATATAAATAAAACGTACAAAATTAACGCATTTTCGCATTACATCGTCCAATCTAACAAGCGATTTTTAACCTTACGTAAAGCATCATAAATTATTTTAAAATTGGCGTTGGACCGCGTCTTAAATATTGTTGTTTATAGTTGGCAACTTTTATTTATTTACTTTATCTAGAATATAATCTGATAATCTTGATTGTACCTTATATAGCAGATATATGAATCTATGTCCATATACCTACTTACTTTGTATCCTGTTTATTTAAAAAGTCAAGAATTCAATCAAGAAAAAGTTAAGTGACTAGTTTCGTCACCATGTCTAACGGAAAATATACCGATATGCAATGCTTCTAATGTTGTACTTCACACCTCTAGTGTTTATTTATATTATTAGCATAATTAGCTTAGCTCATGGGTGATTTTGAGTTTCATTACCTCTCTAACAGTATTTTTCTCTATCTATAAACATAAATCTGTACGTGGCAGGCCCCTTGGGGAAGTACCACATCTTTGCCAGTTGCAGTAGTGTGCAAACATTAGCGTGTTTCAGTTTGAAGATGTTTCCAAAGAAATTACACGGCAAGAGATTTAACATCTACTATATCTGGGTGATGAGTTCAGATCATTGCCTTGTAGAGTTTTGAGCTATTGTCATTAATTATTATTCAGCCGTGCGGTTCTCTAAGAGCAAACATCGTTGCATCTTAGACAACATCCGTTAAACATATGACGAGATGACAAAAAACGTTGAAAAGCAACCTTACTCACAAGAGCAATATCTCATAAAGTATTTGACATCGGTGAGCTTGTCGACGAGCTCGTCGACGAATCATAACAGAATCGCACCTGAACTGTTATTGGCAAGCGGGATACATTACATCAGGCGAGCGTCTTGTTCGTTTGTTAACAGACGTCCATAAAATACCTTTTTAATTTTAATGTTAGGTATGTTGACTGTTTAACTTACACGGTAGGTATAGTCGAGTATCGCTAGTACTAGCGCGAACGCAGCCGGGTTCACAAGTACGCCATGAAGAAGTAACGTATTTCTCGATTCCATCTTTGTATCTGGTATTTTTTTCTGCGTTGCTTATTAATAACGTATCCCTATGCTTAGTTTTTACTACTTCGTTCGTTTGAATGAGAAGTGCGTCGCTCCGGATTTATTTTAAAATGCCGAAAGCCATCCTAATTTGTATTATCTTAATGATATTTGTTACACATTTGGCTGCTGTCTGTGTTACATGCAGAATGTCTAGCACCTTTAAATGCGATATTACGTAAACCCCCAAAAACCAACCGTTTTTTTATTTTAAGCTATTTGGAAACGCTACAAGCACGACGCCCTCCTAGTGTTAAGTGGTAACCTCTGCCTAGAACAGATGCATTTCATCACAAGTGACGAACTGCATTGCGCACGTAACCCTCAGACATTAAGTCATTAAGTCTCATGTGCCTGTATTTTGGCTGGCAACCATACCTTCAAACCAAAACACAGTATTGCGAACATTACCGCTTCACGGTAGAAATAGGTATGATGGCAGTATTACCCCGGACTAACTCATTCACAAAAGGCATGAACAAGATAGCATACATAAAGATGCAAATTTCATGTTATGTTTTTTACAAAAAAATTAACAAGAAAACTGGTCAAAATATTATGTAATTTTTAAGGTAAGTAAAGCACAGACCACCTTACATATTCAAGAAGAGTTTGAACACGTCCCTGAATAATGTATAAGTTTGGACAAAATAAAGGTCATTGAACCTAGGGAACAGTTACACCACTTGCCAGGCTACGGGACTATTGTGCATTAGTATAAATATTTATATTCCGCTGTGAACACGATTTCAAGTATGTACTACCATTTTTTAGACTGCGGCGTAAGTTGGTCAAAGATCGATGCTCGATAGAGTGTGTACCTTGTTTATCTTTATTTAATCGTATGGCATTTGCCATGGCTATTGTCCTGGATCTTTTCCCTATCTGTTAGTTAATAAAATAAAACCCTTAGTCTCTTTCTTCGTCGTTTTATTTAAACCTTTACATTAAAGCTCGTTCACGCCACAAGTATCAAAAATACATCTTTTTTTCTGAGATTACTTACGTAATACTTGTCGGATAGATCCGACTATGGTTTTAACCACATCCGGTAGTCTTTTCAAGGAGTTTCGGGACATGTGTGTATGTTTTTCAAGGAGTTACGGAATGTGTTTCATTTTCCAAAAGGACCGGTTGGAAGCGGCTTGCATCCAACGTCGTCCTGCGACCTTTATCGGGTCGACGATGATGACGCTGCGCTTGCCTGTCCGTGGTCTCCACTCCAGAACCTTCCGGCCTCATCGGACACCTGTTCTGCGTGCTATGTGCCCTGCCCATTGCCACTTTAACTGTCTTATCTTCTGGGCTATGTCAGTGACTTTCGTTCTTCTACGGATCTCCTTATTTCTGATTCGATCACGTAGAGAAACCCCAAGCATAGCCCTTTCTGCAACTTTGAGCTTATTTATGAGGCCCATAGTAAGAGACTATCCAGTGAAATTACAGTGTCAGAGATTTCACATCTCATATCACAGGGTGACTGAGGTGAAAATGTGTCTACGAACTTAGCGTGACGTCACGTGACTTTTCCACAGGTAATGTCAACGCCATACATTTTGTAGTTGTCGTTTGGCGTTAAAGATAAGAAACATATTTAGTCTAGGCCTGCTGAACTGTTATGCAAGCGTGACGCTTAACATCAGGCGAATAACTTACACGGCTCGGCACTGAACTAAAACTAAAATTGTCTGAAAATATAATTTTGTATAATTTTTTTAACACATTTAGATTTATTGTATAAAAACATAAGAGTATAATGGTTGATTTAAATAAAACAAAGTAAATTAACAAGACTCCGTTATCAATACATTAATTACATTATTAAAAATATACTCAAACATAGTTCACCTCATCTCCGGTCAAAGATTAACTATCATAGAAGGGTCAAACCGAAACGTGTCGTAAGGTCACCCAGCATCTGCTCAGGCGAAAGCAATTTCGACATAGACTTAATGCTTTTAAGAAGCTCATTGCATTGCAAAATTATATTAAAGGTCGTTTCTTATGTAACTTGCATGTGCATAGGTCTGTAATCGTATTTATGTAATAGTTTGTATGTCATGTTAGAAGTTTATGATTGCTCATAAAAATGTCATCCAAACAAAACGGTTTAAGTGTCACATTATAATTTACATTTTTATTCTAGCCTTCTATAGTATTACGTAAATCGAATAAAGAATAAGAAGAAACAAAAGAATAAGATTTGGAACATACCTCGTCCTAACCGCTTTACATACAATACAGGCTCCAAATGGACATTCTTGGAAAATCTGTATCCATACATTATAATGAGGAAAGATTTTTTTTAGATATGTAAGTATGTTTGTAACGAATTGGCTCCAAAAGTTCTGAACTGATTTTAAAAATTCTTTCACCATTGGAAAGATACATTCACCCTGAGTAACAAAAGCTATATAAGATTCATTATCATCATCATCATCCATCAAACCGCGGAGAGCAGCTCGTGTAAGATTATTTTATTACTAGCTGCGCCTCGCGGTTATACCCACGTGTTGATTGATGATGATGATACAAAAGTATCCTATATGTTAGTCCAGTGCCTTATCTATCTACATACCAAGTTTCACTTATATCCATTCAGTAGTTTTTGCGTGAAAGAGTAACAAACATCCATACATCCAGAGTTGAACTTACCTGAAAACAAAGAAAAACGTTAAGTATATTCGTAGGTAATTTTTATAGAAGAGCCAGTTTCAGAGGCAGAGGGCCATATAAGGCGCAGTACTGATGGCAGATGGATTCTTCAGTGGAGACCACGGATGGCAGGCACAGTCAATGTCATTTACCATCAAGACGTTTTGAGGCGTTTTGGGAATCTGTGGCGATCCAAGTCCGTCTAGGGACGACTTACGGCTGAGACAATGATGATGATTATTTTTATCATATCATTTAAAGGTTTGTGTTCTTTTAATAATTGTTTTCAAACAACTTATCATCAGATTAGACCATGTACCACCATTTTAAATTACATTATATTGATACAAAAGTATGATTTTAATTTTATAGGAGTATTAATAAAAATTCGATAACAATAAGTCAGTGTCAATATGGTTATTTTTTTTAAACATTTCCTGCATACAATTTTCATATAAAGAGACTTACTATGCAGTTTAGTTTTAATAGAACCACGAGTAAACTGAGTAGCCCTTGGTAATATCGATAGGACTACGAGTAATTGGATTTGCCCGTGGTCTGATTGGTAGAACCACATGCAAAATTGCCCATGGATCGGTCAGATAGAACTCCGCGATCGAACCACGGGCAATAAACGAATAAAATATATCCATTTCCGAACTAATTTTGTAAATTATATTTATGTTGCTCTTTGCACATTTTTAGTTGCACATTAAAGGCCTATTCAGACCTGGGCGTTATTCGCTACCGCGAGCGATAAAGAAATCCGAAAGGGTATGCGTTAATTTCACTCTTCACACCAAAGCGGATATCGCTACCGCGCGCGGTAGAGATATTCGTTGGCAACGGTTAGCGGGGCGGCGGTACTAGTTTCGCCAAACAAGAGAAAATACCGCCTCGCTAGGCAGTACAAGTTTCGCTGCAGTCATAGAACTTCATACTATTTACCCATCGAGTTCCGCGTGGTATTTTTCGCTACCCACAGCGGTAGCGAATAACGCTCAGGTCTGAATAGGCTTTTAATGTATATTAATCCTTCCTATACTGTGATAATTAAAACAAAAGATTTATGAATGAAACTGACGTATGTTTACGTCTCTGGGACGCAAAGGGTTAATTAGATGAATGTGGTTTTTTGATAACTTTATGAAATTTTGCGGCAAAGTTTTGGCACTACAGTATACCGAAATTTTCCAGTCAAATACTTCTCCACGTAATTTGTTATTTTACTTACTCTTTGACGTTAATCATTATGCGCATGGTAATTGAAATATAATTAGTTATTTTCTCAAAAGATACAAACAAGTATGCCGTATTTTAGTACGTTGTATTATGCAATGGCTAAGCGATGCAGGTCACACTTTCACACCTAATGTATCATAACCTCCCTCACTCCTCACTCTCGCTCACTCCTCACTCTCCCTATTATTATTCCCGGGCGGGACGAATCGTAAGAGGCGAGGAATAGCGATTTACTAGGTGGTGTGCACCAGTCAATACGGATGGCGATTAGCGTAACTTACGGTTGCATTAAATAGCGTCGATTCTTAAATTCCTCTCGGTTTTCTATCATGTGAGAGGACGTCACTTTGATGATAAATTATTTAAAAAACTAGGAAATTACTGTAGCCAGACTATTTATACAAATAGTTGCCCCTGTTGCGATTACTCCTACATTGACGTCCCGGTTGGGGTGTATTGTGCATATCCTCTACCAGCTTTTACCCCAGCCTCCAAACTCTTTACTACATACATATGTAACGCTGGGTCGCTGGCACATTACTATTATTATTATCATTCATACAAACATGGATACAAACATGGAAGCGCTCGAAACGGAGCTTGACTTGGCGATCTTAGCCGATCAACAATGTTAAGCAACGCTTTCTGCGATAGGAGTTGGATGGGTGTGTGCTAGCGGCATTACGAGTATTCAACTGAGCGCTTCCTGATCCCGGTTGTTTGTCTTAGAACAACAGTGGTCAGGCTATGTCGAAGGCATCGCGCGACCTGAATACTTTGACACGGGTTGGTCACTAGCTTATCCACCAAAGGCGACCGCGTGGTGGATTATGGGCCAACTCCTCTGTGTGAGTGGAAGGCCCGAGTCCCAGCAGTGGGAACATAATGGGCTGATTATGTACAAACACGCCGATTTTTCCTAGTACAATCGAAGACGTTTCTTCAATAGATCAAAAATACTTTCGAAAGTTTTTCGACCAGCATATTTTATGCTTAGCCTGTCTGGATGTCTTTATTCAATCAATCACAGATCCCTAATTGCCTACGAATAATAATAAGTCATTATTATTCGTAGCTAATTGCCCGCGAAAAATTCCCATGTCGAACATAAATTGCAATTGTTTTTTTCGATAGTAATTTTTAATGAAATAGTAATCGCTCAGGGTTGTTTCCCAAGCGACTGACAGTAGTTGGCCAAGAATGGCGCTGCGCAAGCGCAGCTGCGCGTCGGCCGCGGCGTCGTCAGCGCGGGCGCAGTTTTGTGCAAGGGTTGGCCTAGTTTATTATTTTCTAGTTTATATTAGGTGTTTTACGTCCAGGTTTCAAGGCTTCAGGACACCAAACGCGGCAGTGAGCGGTGCGTTACGTGGACAGGCTCGCGCGTGTTGTATCCCATCGAAATGTATAAAACACGACACATCACATACGGCAGCATCGGCGGACCTGCGCTTGTATTTTATTGTACCCGTGCTTGGTGTGCTGAAGCCTTAAGTCCAAGACTACATTATAATATAGCCTGTGCAAAAAGAGACCCCTCGTGGCGTTACGGTGAACTAACATCCAGATGTTTATATGACGCCCAATCCAGCTGTTATCTGTGCGTCACGCAACTGTCAAATGTGAACTTCGACTCAGTAAAACTATAAAATAGTACATTAGCAGAAAATTTTCAGCTGTTTTATTTACTAGCATTAAAACAGTATTAATTTAATAAGCATACGCACTCCTAGGAGACTTCTCTTTTTGCACTCAAAACTAATAAAAACTGTGTGAATCAAAAGAGTTAATACCAGTATCGAACAACAGTGCAAAGATATAAATCCGAATTCTATTCTATTATACCCGATATTAATAACGTATAATGAAAAAAAACAACTAGTCAAATCTAGATGGCACCACATGCGAAGCACCAGTTTTCAAATAAAAAAGATCGGTTCACTAGGTAAACAGTTTTGAGGTTACAAACATACAAAAACGAATTAAGAAGCTCCTTTTATGTGAGTCAGTTGATAATATACTAAAAAAACACCATCAAGCGACACGTCTCGTCACATTACAGTACCTATACGAAACGAATAATTGTCAATGATAATTTTCAACACGGAGAGTTAAAAAAATCCTGCATAGACTAATATTTTGAAATCAGATTAGACAATAGAGGGACAGCAACCACACGCGGTCCTCACGTACCAAACTAGGCAGGGCCTGTACTTTGGTTACCTGATGACTTATATACATGAACACATATGGTTTACTTGTCCGGGGATCGAACGCGGGACCAATAGCTCAGAGGGCAGGATTGCGGCCAACTGCGCCAACCTGCCAATAAATAGGTTACGATGTACTTTTATCAAAGAATAATAATAATTTCCAAGAAAAATCACTGAGCTAACTTAACATACAACGCAGTGATTTTCCATATATTCGGAAAATCCATATATTATATATATATCCATATATTTAGATAATCACTGATTCCACGTGACAATAAGACCAGTATTTTGGAAACATGGAAGTAGGTATGCAATCTCAGTTTTTTTATCATATATGTAGGTAGACAGTTAAGTACCTACTACTAGAAGCAAAAATTGTGTCAGCATTTATTATGATGCAAAGTATATATTTATACACTTTTCATCATCATCCATCACCACTCATACCGAGGGTGTAACCGCGGGGCTCAGCTAGCAAGCATAAATGTACGATTCTACATAAAAGTTAAAATTGATAAGTGACTCAACAACAGAGGTTATCATTATAACTTCACTTGCGTTATCTTGAGTTTATTTTAATCGTATTGTGATACGTCACGTACAACTTTGTAAACATGCTTTGACTAGCAGAAAGTAATCATTAATTTCTTTTTATTATGAATAGATATGGGATTGCTGACTGTTGAAATCAAATGTGATGGCACGGCCAAGGTTAAACCATAGGTAATACTATGACCGAGTTATTACACTGTAATATTTTTCTATATATTCACAAAGAACCTTTTATAAGCACTAACTCTTTATTACCTACTTACACCCAGTGTTGCCTACTCAGTTTTATTTTAGTTGCTGCTTTTATTTAAATAAGTTGCCAGATTTTATATAAATTGAGCCAAAATGTACTAAAATTAAGCCTACCTACTATCAAGCTACTATACATCAACGTGAGTAGTGGTAGAAATATATATATATATATATAATATATATATGTATATGTACTGCTTCCGGCATTCCTTCCGTTTCCGGCTCTTGGATTGTAAACAAGTATTTTGTTCTGCTGCTCGAAAGTTAATTCTAAATAATGTAAATAGTGATTGAAAATACTTACAAGACACAAAATTGTCATACCAGTGGTCGGCGTACTTAGATTTTATTATCATTTTGCGACTAGATAACGGAGTGCACTGAAAAAACAGCTTTTTATCATCACAAGACACCGTTGGAAACTACAATCGACCAAAATCACTCAAAATTATTGGAATAATCACAACCGTAAGTTTTTGATTCCAACCAAAATGAACATCTGATTGGATCAGCTGTTAACTGTCACTCCTACGCATGCATGACCAACATTACAAAATAAAGTTGCGTTCAAAAACGGTAAATTTCTTCCGCTATCATAGACAAAAACTGTTATAATCGCAAAGACTGATATTTTGGTGTGACCAGCATCTTACGACTTTCTGCTACTTGGTAGAATTGGAAAGAAAATGGAAGATCAATTCCAAATGTTATTTGACAAAATGAAGATCGAGATGCAAAACCAGAATGCTGAATTAAAAGATTCTATAACAAAAAATATTATGGGTAAAATGGAAGAGATGTTAATTCCTTTAGTTGAAGAAAATAAATTACTGAAGAGCAAAGTAGGAAAACTGGAAAAAGAAATAGAGTATCTGAAAAAAGGGGAAAGAGAAAACAATATTATTGTATTTGGCCTCGAAGAAAATGAAAAGTCCTCTATAGAATTACTACAAAAATTAAAGGAAAATCTGAAGCACGACTTAAATATTAATTTAGAAGACCACGAAATCAACAAAATCCATCGTTTAGGTAAGAAGAATAGAGAAAATAATAAACCGAGGCCTGTGTTATGTTCATTTATAAACAACTGGAAAAAGTTCGAAATTATTAAGAATAAAAAGAACCTGAAGAAGATTCATATTTCTGAAGATTACACAAAGGATGTATTAGAGAAGAGGAAATCACTGCAAGCGGATTTAGCTGAAGCAAAGAAAAATGGAAAAATAGCATATCTGAAGTATGACAAACTAGTCGTAATAGAGAACAACTTCAGCCAAGAGAAAAGGAAAAGAGAACCGTCTGCTTCACCTTCTGCTTATAACAACCAGCCTAAAAAGCAACCCACCATTTCCTCAGCCAAGACAAATACGAGTAAAACTAACGCTTTTGATATGATGCGCTCCAGGTCCAACTCTCTTTCTAATATATCTAATAACAAAAAACAATAGCAACCAAAAATCGGCAAACGGAATCCAAAACCAATCGAAGAAACTAGTAACGAAAAAACAGAAAAACACCAACATCCCCCAAGCCGACTGGTCCTCGTGGGGGGAAAAGACCACAACCCTCCGGCATTAACCGAGAACAAATTCGATAACAATCAAACTTCCAAATTTTACATCGCAGCTCTTAACGTACTCACTCTAAAAAATGAAGAAAATCTTACTGAACTATCATATGCATTAAAATCCATCAAATGGGACATAGTTGGCCTGAGTGAAGTGAGAAGAATGGGTGAAAATATTACATCACACCCAGACTACATTCTTTACCATATAGGAGAGACTCCGGGCCAATATGGAGTTGGATTTATTGTCAAAAAACATATAACAACATATATAGAAGGATTTGTAGGTATCTCGGAACGTATAGCGATAATGAATTTGAAATTACCTGGGTACAAAGATCCTTGGTCAATTGTACAAATATATTCACCCACTGAACAAGCAAATTTAGAAATAATAATTAAATTTTACATAGATCTCAACAAAGCGATACAAGAACACGGTCATAAAAACCTTATTGTAATGGGAGACTGCAATGGACAAATAGGAGAAAGGCGCTTAGATGAAAACAAAATACTAGGACCGTTTACATATAGTAACAAACCCAGAAGTAGGAATGGAGAATTCATCATGAACTTCGCACTAGAAAATAATCTAACTATCTTAAATACAATGTTCCTGAAAAAAAAGAAAAGAATGTGGACTTGGATCTCACCTGACGGTAAAACAAAAAATCAAATTGATTTTATAATGACTAACAGAAACCGCTGCTTCACCAACTTTACCGTAACCAATCAATTTAATTTTAACACTAATCATAAACTAATCAGAGTAGAACTGGTAGCCGAACAACCGAAAATGCCTAGACCAAGGCAAAGTCCAAGAAACATAAAATTTGGAAAACATCATTTAGAACAAATAATCATTGGTCTGAAAGATAAATTCACAGACTACCAATCTAACACAAAAGGATTAGATACACAAGGAAAATACAACTGGATAGAGAATGCTATTAAAACCCAAACAGAAATCATTGCAAACACCAAAACCGAACCAAAAAAATGGCTAACTACAAATACCATAAATCTCCTAGAAGAAAGAAACAACTTAATTAGCACAAGAGGTGCTAAAAACAGAAGGAAACATTTAACGAAACTCAGTAAAGAAATCAAAGAATGTATAAGGAAAGATAGGAAGCAAAGCAGAATGGAAATTATAGAAAAGTATATAAATAAAACAGGAGGAGTCAAAAAAGCATACAAAGAATTAAATAATCAATGGATTGGATCGTCAAAATGAAAAACCACAGCGGCAAATGGAAATATAAAAGAACAGACATACTAGGGTCAGCCACATCCTACTACAAGAAACTATACGAAAATGATACAACAACAGGTGAAGTCGATTTGGCAGGAATTTCAAATATTCCTAGCATTCTTCAAGCTGAAGTCGAGAAAGCTATAGACACCCAAAGAGTAGACAAAGCACCAGGTCCCGATGGCATAAATAATGAAATTTTGAAACATTGCAAAGAAGTTTTAGTACCAGTTCTTACAAAAATATTTAATGAGATCTTAACCACTGAAACCATTCCCGAGCAATGGACAGAATCTAACATCATCCTTTTATATAAAAAAGGAGATAAACACGAAATCGGAAACTATCGCCCAATAAGCCTTATGTCCAACATTTATAAGGTACTTGCTAAAATAATTTTAAAACGGATTGAAAGGAAACTAGATGAACATCAACCTATCGAACAGGCTGGATTTCGTAAAGACTACTCGGTGATCGATCAAATTCATGTAGTACGTCAAGTTTTAGAGAAGTACAACGAATACCAACTCACATACTATATTGCATTCATCGATTACAGCAAAGCATTTGACTCTCTACACCATAAAAACATCTGGGAAGCATTAGCCGAACAAGGGATTGAACAAGAATACATTCGACTAATAAGAAACGTATATAGGAATAGTACAGCCAGAATCCAATTAGAAAAGAAGGGCGATCCATTTGAAGTAAAAAAAGGCGTAAGACAAGGAGACCCATTATCTCCGAAATTGTTCTCAGCGGTACTAGAATCAGTATTTAGACGACTCGATTGGGAAAATTTCGGAATCAATGTGAACGGTGCATCGCTGACGCATTTAAGATTCGCCGACGATATAGTGCTATTCGCCGAAACACCTGAAGCCATCAATAAAATGATAAAAGATCTTGCGCTGGAAAGTGAAAAGGTAGGCCTAACACTAAATCCAGAAAAAACTCGAGTGATGACAAATGGAAACAAAGTGTCGATACAATTAGACAATACCGAAATAAATTACACTGACGAATACATTTATCTGGGTCAGCTCATAACGCATAAAGAATCTCAGAGAACAAGCAAACAACAACTACTAGATTAAATTGTATTATTACAGTATGTTTATTTTGTGTTTATATTGTAATATATACTATCAATATTGTGACTAGATTAAGTTGATCTGAATAAAAGGCTATTTTATTTATTTTATTTTATTTATTTTATTATATGTACTGCTTACCTATTTTGCTCGTTTTTCCCTTAGTCGCTATTTACGATCAACCTATGGGAGGATAATGGAACAGACTTGAGATACTTAAAACGTACTTAAACTTATCAACGTTCTAAAGCCTAAGTGAGTACCTAAACATACTTATAAATTATGTGTTTAGATTTGGTGGTGCGGTATCTAAGTACTTTAAATTATACGATGTATGCAAATGCATCAAGGAAAGACTTAACATAAATTTATATTTAAATTTTATAATTATACTGACTGTAGTTTTTAAATAATAGCTACAGGCACAGCTGACTTAATCACAAGGCGACCTTACTTGGTTTGGAAACTGCATTAAGGCGCGCTGGTTTTCTGATAATAGTAAAAAACAGAATCTTTAAACATCTAGTGTAACGAAACAGATCGATAAAATACTATGAAAAAAATACTTCGGTTTGAAAAGCAATAGGAAAAGAGTAATAACCGAATAGAATTCATAAATATAACTCGTTTTCTGCAGAAAAATCCTAAAAAGGTCCACAAAAATAAACTTTCACGTCCACACGTCAGAATTTTCAGCGATAACACTATATTTTAGTACTATACGTAGCCAACGTAAATTATACGCGAATTAATCCGTTTAAGGCGAAATGAGTGTAGAATATGACCAAATGTCATGATTCGACTTCGCGAAAACTTAGTATTTGACGCTTAAACCTAATAAGTTCGTAAAAAAACGTAGTTTAAATTTACGTTCTTATGAAGTATCGGAGCCAGTACACGATTGAGCAAACTTGGCTAGATAGAAAAAAAATCGGCAACATTCCATAAATTTAGCAATTTTTCTTACTTGCTTCGTAGGAAAAAGCATTTTTATTCAATTATGAGCAAATATATTTCAATGAATGTATCATATTCGAATTTCCAATGAAATTTACTAGAGGACTATGGACTCTTTTATCGTTAAAATTTAATCATTTGTTTGTACGAACTAAATATAAAAAGTATTAGCACGTTTTCAATTGCATTTTCGCATTACATCGTCCAATCTGATAAGCAATTCTCACCTTATGTAAAGCACCGTAAATTGTATTAAAATTAGGATTGGACCGCACCACAAGTTGTGTAATTTTAATGTATCTATAAGAATCGCGAAAACCTACGAAACAGCACAATGTTTTTACACCATAAAGCCGTTATTTTTCGCACATACTAACTACTTATTTATATAGACTATACCCACATATAAAAGTCAAGCAATAACCGCCTCTAACAGACTGTAATATGAACTACATTAATGCGAAAATACAGTAGACAAATAAACTTTAGAGACTCTATATACATAGCAGATATGTTTAAATGTATTTTTATTATTTTTGCACCCATTACATAGGCAGTTATGTAGTATTTACTTGTTTGGTAGAAATTGACGTGAACACGCCAAGTTGCATAGTACGAGAGTACACGTAAAATGTATTACGAATTTGTTGTTGTTTTTGAAGTAGAAAAGAAGTGAATACAGTATACATATATATATATATATATTATATATATATGTATACTGTATTCGCTTCTAATATATATATATATATATATATATTATATATATTATATGTATATATATAATATATATATATATCAGTATTCTCATCTATACAACTATACAACTACTACGAATTCAAATATAAATCACACACAGGACAATACAAACACATCTGACTAAACTCAACACTCCTACTAACTCCTTCTAGATATGCAATCGACCGAGATATTTGCTATAGATATCCAACTATTTGCACATTTAGGAAGAACTAGCTCTCAGAAACACAGGGTATCCTACCGTGAGAGCTAGGGTTCTAAGCAGTCTAACTTTGTAAGCTTATATATTTGTATCGCATAATGCTTTAGTGTTGCGAGTAATTATTGAAATTTGAAATTTATTTTATATTGTGTTTTGTGTTAATTGTAAGTTACAAAGTTGTTTTTTGGTATCAATAAAATGCTTATTATTATTATTAAAACCGTTGTTTTCAGAATTGAATTGATCTATATCTATTATCTATCGATCAAGCAAATGCTTATGTGAAGCCCCAGAACTAATTAAAAATTGACCTAGGAGAATTATTATCGACTACACAATGATCGAATCCAGGCTTCAATGTTTCCTTGATAGCCCTGTAGATTTTCTATGAATGTAATGTTACCTATGTTTTGCGAAATTAATAACTTGAATTTTATATCTTAGAAACAAGTACAATTTGAAAAATTTAATACCGACTTCCATTCTATTCAGTTATTGGAGTGTATCTCAAAAACTACTGGACCGAATTTGCTGAAATGGAACCACACGGGAAGCACCAGCTTTCAAACAAAAAAATATTTTACGAATCGGTTCACCCAGTCGAAAGTTATGAGGTAACAAACATAAAAAAACGAACGTCGAATTAAGTACCTCCTCCTTTTTGGAAGTCGGTAGAAAACTAACTGCTTCTTCCCTTTGTTTACATTAAAAGCAGTACTTGAGTATAACAGTATAATAATTTTGACGTTCATTAGAGCGTCTACATAAAAATATAATGTAACTAGCTGCGCTCCGCGGTTTACCCCTCGTGGTGATCGATGATGCTGATAATGAGTCAAAATATCTAGCTAATTTTTCAAGGATAATATAGCATTCTAATGGTGCAATAATATTTGAAATCGCTCCATAGTTTATGATTTTAATCGTAACAAACATACAAAAATACAAATATTTATTCTATTTAATATTAAAGTATAGATTACAAGTTGATAAATGTGTACTAATAGTAATAAAAGAAATAAATAAAAAGTTCAAAGATTTACCTAAAGTATATTAAATTATATAAATATAAAAACTAACACGAAATAGTTTTAGAAACGGAACAGGATAATCATTATTAAGCTACAAATAATTTAATATATTTATCAGTAATCTAAAACATTAATAAAAGTACACATTTTTTTGATCGTTTTTACTTATTTACTTTATATTTCTTCGGAGACTATGCTTAAACTACACTTAGATATTTCGCAGCTTAAGAATTAGACTGTTACATATCCTCAAACAAGAATGTCGCAAATTCCAAATTATAAATGGCTGATAATATACTTATTCACCCCCGAGAGACCAAAATTACGACTGACGTAATCTGAGCGCTTATAAATCTGTGCTCACATCTACGCTAACATAAAAACGCCAATGTATACATATAATTTTTAATTATCCTCGAATCTATTAGTTGACCACTTCAGTTCAAAGAATGCCACACATTCGCGGACGTGATGTGATGCAAGCATCGAAAGTGCCCCGACGTATTACCAAAACCGTCGGACTTTCGATTTTACATTATAAAACGGCATTGTGCAAAACTGCTGTGACTCATCGCTTCTCTTTTGTTTATAGAAATATTCAATAGGAACAAAACTGAAACATAATTGGTGCTCGTTTGACAAACTACCTTACACCTCGTAAGGTAGTGGCACGTAGCTAATTTAATAAAGAGTTCGCGCCACGAAAAAAATCCCGCGGTAAATAAGGGGAATTTGAGATAGAAAACTATCGCGAGTTGTGTTCATAATTACGCTTAAAAACCGGCTAGAACTCGCGTAATATTTACCGGAAATATTCTCCGATCAGTTTCGAACTTATTTGAAGTTCTTCTTCTGGGAGTCACTCTTGTGCACTTGAAGCTCTGGAACCGTGAGGTCGACTCAACAAGTGTGGTGTGTCAACAGCCCTATATACTAAATAACGGCAATGACAGTGACACTGAAAGTGACATTGACGTAAGTGACAGTTCGGACGGAAAACATCTGACAGACACAGCGCGACCGTCGCAGCGCCAGTTACGTGCTGTGGCCCGCGTTCGCCAGTGTGCACAAGAGTGACTCCCAGAAGAAGAACTTCAAATAAGTTCGAAACTGGTCGGAGAATATTTCCGGTATAATATTACGCGAGCCCTAGCCGGTTTTAAAGCATAATTATAAATAAGGGGAACTAACTCAACTTCTATTCAATGTAACATTGATTTACAACTACTAGCGCCACGTCTATAAGACTTCTTTCGTGGTACCAATGTTGATTGTATGTCCGTATTGATCAAGGAAATTGTACTAGCGTAGAAGCCTAGTAGTGTATCTACGTCGACGTGCCGTAAACAGTCTTTATGCTAATGATGCTACAGTATCAATATTTGAAGTCGATATCGATAAATTAAATGACAGTTGCTGAACTACCTCCTTTAGAATAACTCTTCTTCTTCTTCTTTGGCTTTTTAACGTTGGTAGAAGTCACTGGGTGTCAATAAGAAGGAAGCTGCCAGTGCAGTTTGTTTGACATAAGAGTTGACTTTTTTACTATGAGAGACTATCATGCTGGGCTTATAAACAAAATTTTCAAAGAACTTTTTGAAACTCTTTGTATGTGACAAAATATGCCAAAATGTTCTGTGTTGTAATTTAAGTGATTTATTTATCTTAAATATGCACACTAATGTCCGGGGATCGAACTCGGGGCTCAGAAGGCAGGAATCTACCAACTTCACCAACCATCCTGCCACCTGTACCTTACCTGCCTAAGCGTGTTAAAGAAATCTTAACTTAATATAAACAGTAAAATACCTACACTCTTTTATCAATTGCTTATGTATCGACATTTTAATATGAGTGTTCAATAATTAAAAGTATTATAAAACTCAATAAATTTTAATAGAATTCAATCCTTCCTTTCACACACGTCTAAGTAGGTATATAAATATATAAAAAAGGACAAACAAATTTAATTTCTATAGCTAAGTGAGGTCAAAAGGAGAATGTTTATGGTCATTTATTATCATAAATTTGGCATGTGACCACATAATGGATACCTCCAATATTAATAAACTTAATAAATACTTATTATTTTGGCAAATACGTTGTTGTCAAGGCTAGAAATAATAGTCGATCAATTCAGTCTAATAATTTGTGATATAAATCAAAAACGTTTCCAAAAACTAATAAAGTAAATTAGAATAAATAGTGTTATTTAGTATGTACAAATTTCATTAATTTACTACACACATTTCTTGATATTTCATTGATTGACAAAAGGTTATTAAGTTAGGTATTTTTGAAGTACTTAACACAAACGTGGGGATGGCGGGAAATAGTCCAACAATGGCTTTCGTTTTTTTTTGTTTCATTTTGGCTAGACACATTTGTTTCTTCGAGTTTTGACATTAAGTGTTGGTAAGGTACACGAGTGTAGGAAAAGTGTACAAAATCAGGAAATATCATTTTTGTGTTTTGCTCATCGAAGCCTTACAAAGTTTTAGTATTATATTCATCGCTTTACTAGAACTAGAAAATATTAAATATAAAATAAAGTACACAAACTGCACGGCTGTAACTAACCTAACCTAACTATGTATTTTAATACCGCCGGTCGTCACGCGCGCTTCGTTTCTTTGTCAGATTGAAGAATCGCTCCAGCGCCGTGCAGAGTAATAAAACAAATACAATTTGAAAAAATTAATAGCGTTTTCCATTCTATTCAGTTATTTACGTGTATCTCAAAAACTACTGGACCGAATTTGATGAAATTAAAATGGAATTACACGGGAAGCACCAGCTTTCAAACAAAAAGAAATCTTTCTGTCAAAATTCTTACACTATAACTAATATTTTCTGTTCTAAGACTTTTGTGTAGGTACTGTTAAATGTTTAGTATTGCGGTGTCTCGCGTTTTCTACCGACTTCCAGAAAAAGGAGGAGGTACTCAAATCGACTGTTAATTTTTTGTTATGTTATACGTCATAACTTTCGACTGGGTGAACCGATTCTCAAGTACTTTTTTTGTTTAAAAGCTGGTGCTTTTCGTGTAGTTCCATTTAAAATTTATCAAATTCAGTTAAGTAGTTTTTGAATTACACTCCAATAACTGAATAGAATGTAAATCGGTTTCAAATTTTTCAAATTGTTCTTGTTGTAACCACTCTAGAATTAATGCGTAACATAAAACCTGTAATCACCTCTATGGTAATCAACATGATATGGTCAGGCGTGCAATCACCAAGTAAAACAGATCATGCGTGAGCGATTCGAGTTGTGTAAAGTTATAGAAGCAAAAAGTTCCCGACAGATAATCTCCGAGTTGCACGAAATGCACGTAACAGTTCACGAGTTTGCACATAACATAGGCTTGGATAATATGCCGAATTCCGATGTTATCTATGTCCAGAGTAGGCATAACCTCTTACACGAGAGAATGTCGGTACAATACATATAGACTATATATATAATAAAACTGTAGAGGTCAAATTTCTGTACAATGAAAAAAATAATGCTAAAAGCCCGAGTCAGGGAGATGTAAGGAGTAAAATCGAACTAATTTTTTTTTTTTTTTTGATTCTCTGTGTGTCTGTCTATTTGTACGGGCTAATCTCCAAAACCACTGCTGATTTAATTGTTACTTTAACACTGATTTAAATAAAATTTTGTACGGTGGTAGCTTATATGCCTGGTCAACATATAGGATACTTTTGATCGCGGTAAACTAAAGAGTTCCCGTGGGTTAGTTAAAAAACTGTAATTAATTACTGTTAACCGTATCCCGCGAGGCCACGCGAGCAAAGCCGCTGGTGGGTCAGCTAGTGAAAGTATAATAGTATCTCTAACATTATATTCATTAATATGAAGAACGGAAAATTAACTGAATTGATTTTTGATTTGAGTTGATGAAAATTTAAATCTAGATTATATGTATAATTTTGTTATAAAAACTAACGTGGTTTTCATTCACTTTACTCATAAATACGGGATTACTTACTTAATACTTACCGGATAGATCCGGCAATAGTTTCGACCACATCCGGTGGTCTTTATCAAGGAGTGTCGTCTTGCTTAACACTTGTAGTGTGAAGAGACGTCATCGACGCGGGCGTCCCGAACACTCCTTGAAAAAGACCACGGGATGTAGTCGAAACTATAGTCAGATCTCGATAGATCTGATATCCGATGATAAGTATTATTGCAAATAAACTATACGCATGGTTGTCTGGAAGAGATCGCTCTTAGTGATAAGACCGCCCATTGTGACCCTTAATTATAAGCTTTTTAGTTGACAAAACAATCTTGTATATGTTTTATCTGTTTTTTTCTTTACTGGTGGTGTTGCAATAAAAAAAAATCCATCTATATATTACGTGAGTAATGCCAAATTTCTCAGTAAAACAATATGTTTGAAATGATTACAGCTGAGAGGTAGTAAAGGTAAACCTCGTAAATTACGATAAAGTTCCCTTTTTATCGGCAAATTAAATCAGAGTAGGTAGTTAATTTGAATTTAAAACGAAATGAAATTTATAAATTGATGAGGATTACCTACATTATTGAAATTTACATCTTTCACGGGGTCACGGCTAATTTTATCATCACTAAAAGGTTTTCTAAACGTCGGAATTTAAAAACTTAATTGAACCGAGAAAGCTAAAGTATTCCGTTACCTATAGGAAGCCTAAATACACAATTTTACCCTGTACGTATACAATTTGTTATGTAGAATAGAATAGAATAGGCTTTATTTATGGCAAAACACATACAAAAACATTTCGTAGTAACACATAAATCCAAACAATAATTACAAAACACAATACATGATTTTTGCAGCCTTCTGCCACAAATCGGCTTCAAATCAACATAGTGCTGCTTAAACAGCCAGCGTCTATGTGATAACGAAACGCTACAAGCATGAGTCTCAGCTGGTGTTAAGAGGTAACCTCAGCCCTAAAAATATATATTGTAACTAGTGACGAACTGCACTGCGTCTGCAACCCTGAGGCAACGGTAGCGACTCACTTGTTCAAAAAACTAAATTAAACTACCAAACTAAAATTTATTATGGTGGTCCTTATGAACACTAAAATCCGCTAAAACACTATTCTGTTATCACTATAATTTGAATGACACTTCCAAAACTGGAATTATTCTATTAAATTTTTGGTTAGTTTAGCGAGCACCAAGTTCGTGACGACTAAACTGTGTAAAATATGCCCACAATTGAAGAGAAATATCTAATTTTAGGGCTGTCATTCGAAAGTGTTATACTAATTTAGATTATAGCCTAAACAAAATAAGTAATGCCATAATTTAGAGATTATTAGTTAAGGCGCGTTCCAATCCTAATTTTAAAACAATTTTCGATGCTTTACATAAGGTTGAGTATTACTTACCAGAATGGACGACGTAATGCGAAAATTCAATTGAATACGTGCTAATACTTTTTATATTTATTTCGTACAATCAAATGATTAAATTTTAATGATAAAGAAGTCCATAGTTCACTAGTAAATTTCATTCGAATATGATACATTCGTTGAAATATATTTGCCCATAATTGAATAAAAATGCTTTTTCCCACGGAGCACGTAAGAAAAATTGCAAAATTTGGGGAATGTTGCCGATTTTTTTCTATCGAGCCAAGTTTGTTCAATCGTGTATTGGCTCCCATACTTCATAAGGACGTATATTCAATTTACACTACGTTTTTTTTCGAACTTCGGTTATTAGGTCGAATCCTGAAATTTGGAACTCATTTCGCCTTAAGAGAATGCTTACAGAATCGACTCCATTAGTTGTTAAGTCTCATGTACAATTTAACAATATATACATTTCATCCGTGGACATGCAACATATGCTTCTAATTAGAAGTCTCAATATCAAAGTGAAAATACAATAACAAAACCTTTTTGCATACTTGGGTTTTGCATTTAGCATTTATTAGCGTTTGCGGTTTAAAAGTTTTCTTGTTGAGGCTAAAAATAGTATGTTTCTATACATGACAAGACAGGCATGCCGTTTGCCTGATGATAAGCGCCTGTCGACAGTTACAAAATGATCCAGTTGTTGTCGAAGATTCAGAGTTTAACGTGGCCACTGACACCGCTCGTCACCCCCAAAATATTTATAAGTTTAATTCTACACGTACAGTCATTTTATTTTATTTTTAACTCTAATCTACCTTAACTTAGAGGCTATTTCAAATTGACAAAAAAGGTCTCATACACTAGGATTTCTTGTATCGTGGGAGGCATGGATTTACACATCGTCACAAACGTCCAAAAACCAGTGCTCATAACAAAATATTTGCCCCGGCCAGGGATCGAACCTGGGACCCATTGCTTAGAAGGCAGATTAGCAGCTACGCTTACTGATCATGGTCACAGCCGTAGGACGTCGACTGCTAAACATAGGCCTTCTTCATAAATTTCTAAAGGGACCGGTTGGAAGCGGCCTGCATCCGACTTAGTCCAGCAATCTTTATCCGGTCGTCTGTCCACCTTGTCGGAGAATGACCTACGCTGTGCTTGCTGGTCCTCGAACTCCATTCCAGAACCTTCCGGCCCAATCAGCTATCTGTTCTGCGTGCTATGTGGCTTGCCCACTGCCACTTCAACTGGCTAACCTTCTGGGTTATGGTCGGTGACTTTCGTTCGTCTACGGATCTCCTCATTTCTGATTCGATCACGTAGAGAAACCGAGAATAGCCCTCTCCATAGCCCGTTGTGCGACTTTGAGCTTATCTATGAGGCCCATTGTAAGAGACCACATTTCAGTGCCATATGTCATCACTCACACACACGTTTCAAAGACTTTAGCCTTTCTTGCGGTACTGAGGTATTTTTAACCAGAAGACTTCGCGAAGTTTCCGGAACGCTGCCGATTCGACGATTGACCTCTTTCTCGAAGTTGGACCTCCCTAGTTTGATTGTATTCCTTAGGTAGATGTATTCGTCAACAACTTTGAGAACTGAGTTCTGATACTGGTCCTGCTACGCTAAATAAACTGTCATAAAAATTGCGTAGTTGTTACAAACAAAAAAATATGATGTATGATATGTCTGCCCCTTTAGTGCCGAATTGCTTTGTTATCATAATTGTTTCCAATTTGACATTTAATAAACATAAATCATTATTTGGTTACAACGGCCTGATACCAATGTAGTAGTCTATTGTTTTCAAATGTCAAATTAAAACGATTATGTTTGCGACATGTCTTCGCAATATTGGCCCTGTGGGCCTAGCACGAATACTGCGTAAGTGTAACGTAACGTGTCGTTCACGTGAAACAGTACACTGCCATATATCTATGACAGCTGTGACACAGATAACTCATAGTTTGTACACCGAAGCGTGACGCGTTGACGCTAATGATGTGAATACTTTTTCGCAAACTGTTTTTGCTACGGCCTCTGGAGACTCGTAGATGTGTGTATGTTTGTCTAATTGTGACCAAGAAGGTTACATTGGATTTGTTTTTTTTACCACTTGTCTTAGCATGATATTTTACTAACAAATTAGGGTACACGATGCACAAGTTTGTGTCATATTTAAGATTGGAATATCTTTGGCTTTTAGTAAATTATTTTTGTGTAAGGTCTGAAAATAGATATTATTTAGAGATAAATAATCATAAGATATGCAATGGCATTAAAAAATAAGACCACAACACGTATTTTTTGTTACCTATGTCCTAAAGTGACACTTGATATGTTCAGATGTTTTATGCCTTTAAATTAATCAAATCTTACATTCATCTTTCAAAACACTAAAAATAATAAACGCCTGTCACATTTGAATAATACGCCTTCAAAATAATCTTCGAAATATATGACTTATGGTTCAAAATATATATAAAACAAATGAGTTTTATGCCCTAAGATGACGTAATAATGACGTTTTCCAAACAAAGTTAAATCCGCTTGACACCCGCCACAATACTTAAATATTTATACAAGTAAAGTTAGCTATACACGAGGATACCGGCCGGGGAAAATAAGACCTTACTTGACCTTAGGACATGTACACAACACCCGACAAAAATAATATCCGAAACCTGAATCTCAAAACAAGAAAATTATCGTTGAGCGAGACGTTTAATAAATTATCAGTTTTAAGTGGCAAAAAAAAAACTTACATGATTATTTATGAATCATGTCCAAACAAATGCAATAATTTCTGAAATTAAACCTTTATAAATAAGAAAATAAAGTTTCTTGTTTATTTTTAGTATTGCTTGTAATACGATAGTCTAAGAACCATAAACTTATAAAAATAAACGAAATACGTCAATAAAAAGCGTTAATTAGAAGACATTCACGTGGAAAAGTTGTAGAGAGGCGCCGCAATACCTACAATGTATTTATGCTTAGTCTGGACGCGCCTTTATAGTGCAAAGGTTATGTTCAGATACAGGTTTTTCAAGTGACCGGATTATAAAACCAATAAAATACTTAAAATAACATTAGAACACGACAGAGTTTTTGTCAATAGCGATTTTAAATGGACGAAATTATAAAGGTATTTCGTTTTAAATAATATTGATTAGGGGTGTCTTGTACGCGATACTTTGCGTTTTATAAGATTTACAGACAAATTACATAAATTTCATTTTCAAATAAGTTATATGACTTATAATAAATAACCTGAGCTTTTGATCGCGATAATCATAATTTGAGAGCTTATCGTAATAAACCCGAATAATCTGGTTACTTAAAATATAATTACAAACTCTTGCGTCAAGGAACTGACTGTTTAACTATTCAAAAGACTTTTACATATTGAACAACCTAACTTGAGAAATAAACGGTGTTGATAATATTATACTTAAATGTTAGAAAACGTAAACAATCTAAGACTTAATTAAAATATCTTTGCGAAGTCACAGCTAAACCCAGAGTTTTTAAAAACCATAATTTTTAACTAATTGCGTTTAATGCTCATTTTTGATTGGCTCTACTTTTTGCGCCATTTTTTGTGTGCGCTAGTCGCAAGTTTTTGTTTGTCGCGAGTTGTGACATTCAATATTACCTAAACGTGTCGCGGCTTATTTTTTAATTTATTTAATTCGACATAATTGATGTATTGCAATGTTTTGTAGCACTCATAAGCCTTAGGGTGCTATTATACTTATTTCTAAAATCGATTAATAATTTATCATTCAATATTAAATCTCGATACAAAGTTGTAACTTAATATGATTACCATAAACATCACTTAATGTCATATGCCTTAAATATGATTTGTTGCCAACATCTGTGCAAAAGTAAAAAAAAGTTATTTGCGTGATTCACATTTGACCTTACACTGTACGAAATTAAAATTAATATTTAAATAACCGGCTCTAAGTTTTCTACGTCTATGCATATAGATTGAAACTTATATATGAATACAAGTACAGATATATCTTGAATCATACGTGACACAATTATCTATAATCTGTATATGTATATACTTATTTATTTATATACATGACAGTGTAGTAAGTCGGTTCATTAACGCCTTGGGCGTTTAACAATATCCTTTCGCAACTTTCAGTTTCAAATTCAGTTGCGTAATAAATTATACAATGTACTTACCGTTTACTTAGGGGTTCGGAGTGTGAGAGGTGGCCCAGGAGCGCTTACGTAGAGATAATCACTGGATCTACACTTCGCCATGCACACAATCCATCATTGGGTGGTGAGAACTTTTATTTAATACACACGCGGCACAATTTTTCCGTGTACGGTGATGTGGGGGAGGAAAACTGATGCCGCGAAGCGCGTCTCTCGCGAGCGACGGCGGACGGGCGACTGGCAGCCGAAGGCGCTCCCCCACACAATAAAACCTTCGCTTTTCAAGAGTGGGGGCGAACGGGTAGAGTCGTTTTTTTTTTGAAAATTTTGAGCTGGATTTCGGGAGTTAAGATTATTCTTATTGTATACAAAAATATGTTTTTTTTCTACGTTGTACATCACGAGCCCTTGGTTGTGTAATTTGGGATATCATTTAAAGTTACAGCGCTTAAACGCCATGGCCATCAGTATTATTTACTTATACGCATATCCCACTTTTGAGGTGAATTCAGTACAATATGTATTTTATTAACCACACATGCATTTGTTCTTGTAGTGTTAAGCTACGGTTTTCATGTCCTACGTGTCGCCAACTCTCCTCGTAAATCATGAATTATGAAAGTAAATGATTTAGAGTAAGTTCTGAAAGAGTGCACCTAATTTCAAATGTGCAGTACATTTGAAATAAGACTACCTTTAGTATTTTTCTGTTTCATACAAAACAATAGGAACTTAATTCTATTTCATAATAAATTCTGTTTCATTCAAAACAATAAGAGAATTTGGTTCAACCAGAACGATATATAGAGCTTACAGCACAGATAATATATATATGACTTTTCAAATTAGATTGCATCCCCTTTGGCCTTAATAGTGCTCCCATCTTAGTATAGTTTCTTGTCTTACAATGGCTATGATGGAAATAAATAGATACCTACCTATTATCGGTCTTTCTCGGTGATTCACACGTTTATGCGAATAAAACTCGTTTGAGTTTATGAGTTTGTTATCATAAGTTGATGGAACAAGTCTGCTGATGAAAGACAGGTGCGTAATAATGTCGAGAAATTAATGTTTTTAATAAAAACCGGCTAATTAAGCAACGGTCTGCAATCTTTTGGTACCGATTTTAGGCATCAAGAGAATGTCGATTTTAGTAGTTTTTCCTTTTTGATATAATGTAAATATAATTGGGAAATGTTAATTTGTAATGTGGTATTTATATCTCAACCTTTTATTTTATTTATTAATTCTTGTTTTATATAAGGAAGGCCTCCGGATAAATACGAAACAATTGTCTATCGTGATATCGACAACGTGCAATTCTCACGTTAATCCCGTTTTATTATTACTAAATTATAAGTTACGTGAGTTTTAATAACGATTATTTATTACATATTAAAATAATAATTTTATAATAATTTTTATAATATGGGACAACATCCACACAAAGGCCTTCAGGTCCCAAACTAGGCATAGCATGTACTATGGTAACCTGATGACTGATATACACACTTATATACATATACACACCCAGACACAGATCAAACAGATATGTTCATGCACACAAATGTTTGACCTGTCCGGGGATCGAACCCGGGACCAGCGGCTCAGAAGGCAGGGGTGCTACCAACTGCGCCAACCGGCCTGTCAACACAAAATATAAACATCATAAAAAAAACTTTAAAAAAATCTATATTTGTATATTACGTATACAAAATAACGTACTTACACAGTCGATATTTTTTATTCATTCTAAAAAGAAATATATAATAAAATAAATTGAATAATGTAGTACATTTTAATGATACATACATTTATTAAATATAATATAACTAAACTTTCCCGTACATTTGACGGAAAGATTATGAACACGGGCTGAATAAGAAAAAGTAATTTTTAAACTCAAATCTCACTTTTTCATCCAAAAGACATCAACGGGCGCTCGAACAATTTTCCAAAGTCATTGTACTTATTAAAAAATGTCAAAGTTTCGTATTATTGATAATCCTATCATAATATACTATTATTTGGTAAATAAATTCATGTCAAATTTGTAATTATTACTAGATCTTAACCAGCTTATATTAGTCTGAACGCACATCGCTTCCATTCTTATGTTCCTGATATAAATTTGCCTCATATCCGCTATTCCTGCTATCTACTATCTATGTTGTCCTAGTAGGAATAGGAAGTAGTTACGTACTTTTTATGCCATAAGTGACAAGATAGCCAAGTTGTGCACCTGATGTTATGCGCTATGCATTCTCATGATATTTAGGCTACGTTCCGTTAAGCACTGAAATCACTCGCGGCGTTCGATACGTCATCGATGACGTCATCGAAAACGCTCACGCCCCGCGACTACAACGCTCGCGGTTCGAAGGTGGGTTAAAGTGTCGCTAAAGAGAACGGCAAACCGGGACGCGACAGTTGTGAGCGTTGACGGCGCTTGCCGGAACGTACCCGAAATGACCAAGTTTTGCGTGGCACTGCGCTCGTCACCCCGATATATAGGTTATAAGGTCTCTTTCACCCAGTAATTTCACTCGCTATAGTGCCCTTTAAACCCTAACACAGTAATGCTTGCGCACTACTGTTTCGCGGCAGAGTATATGGCACTGCGGAGATACCGACCAAGACGGCCTATTCTCCGTATTCCCCTTACGGAGAAAAGGTTCCCCTATTTCCTTCCATTCCTACGTAAACTCAATAGGTGTGGAAGGAAATAGGAGTGATACTGGGAAAAATCACAGCAGATGTAATAATAATTCTTTCTTGTTTTTCAAGGACTTGACAAATTAATCCAGTTCACAAAGGCATAAATGGGGATGTATGGTCGTAGCACGAATAGTTGCGTAAGTGTAACGTAACGTGTCGTTCACGTGAAACAGTACAAACTGTCATTTATCTAGGGCAACTGTGACAGTTACACTCATAGTTTGTAGTCGAAGCGTGACGCGTTGACACTTCGATACGAATACTTTTTAGTAATTTGTAGTACAAGGGCAAAATATCCGCCAAAACATGACACTGGCAGAGTAACGTCTTTCCACGTTAAAAAGCCACATAAGAAGAAGAAGAAGAAGAATTTGTGCTACGGCCTCTTTCATCCAGTCCACCCGTGACCATGTTCACTGAAAAGTGTTCGAAACGTCGGGATCAACGAATATGCGATATAATCCATTAGTTGTTTAGTTTCAATGTTTTAGGCACTACAGACTTATGGTCCGTATCTTTTTAGTTTTATTTTACGTTATTGACCGAACGAAGCGTCTCTGCTCAATTTCCCTTACTTGAAATCAAGCAAGCACATCTCGTAAAAACGTACAAAATTCATAAAAAATAATGTGCACTCTTAAATAAACAAGTAATCAGTCAATGTTATTAAACATTGATATTTTATGATATGTGTTTCATGACAATAGTGAATAAAAAGAACAACTGGTTTAAAGGTGAAATTAAGTGGCATGGTTGTCTGGAAGAGATCGCTCAATGATCTGCTTATTTGCCTCGAAAGGATTTTTTCCACATGTAGGTCTAACCGGGCGACACCGGATTATTCCTCAAATAGGGGCGCTTTTGCACCACACCTCGTGTATTCACAATTGTTTATTATTCCTCAATAGCTTCATTGCTTCAATATTAGGGTTAAGAATTAGAATGGCTCTTAGAACCCAGCCTCACCATTTCCCTGTGTAGACACTGACTCCCCGGCTCTGAGTGATAAGACCGCACATTGTGACACCATTAGTTTTAAGCATTTAATTGTAATAAGATATTTTTGTGTACAATTGTATTGAAATGACTTATGTATAATGTGGTGTTACAATAAAGAGTTAATCTATCTATCTATCAATCTATCATTATAGAATTATTTTTAATGAATCGTGGTACATATGTTAATTCCGTCAATGTGTACTTAGAAGTCTTAGAAATGTCATATTACTTTTTGTATATTTATATTATATTAACGGGGCTTAATCGCGTTAGTAATAGTATTTATTTACCTCGACGTTTCGATCAAGTTGCATTGATCGTGGTCACGAGCGGACTGAACGCGATTTATCCTCAGAAAAATCTGTCGATATCGTTAGTGTTGTGTGTCGGGACAATGACTTTTTATGACAACTGTTGGGGGTATATTAAAAAGTATCTCCATACTTCAAGACAGTGACACCCGCCTCTTCAGTCCGCTCGTGACCACGATCAATGCAACTTGATCGAAACGTCGAGGTAAATAAATACTATTACTAACGCGATTAAGCCCCGTTAATATAATATAAATATGTGTTCAAATCGCGAAAGTTTAAAAATTACTATTACTTTTTGTAGTCTTAATAAAATCGCTGCTTATGAGATAAACTGCTTTAAAACCCCATTTTTATCGAAATCATGATATGACAGCACCTTAACCGGCCAAATGGACTTTCATCTGTCCGTATGTTTGTTAGTTTGTATGTACCTTTTCCGATACAAGTCGCATTTTTAAGCAATCTTAACGAAACTTGGTACACATGTTATATTATACATTTTTTATGTGGTTGGCGATTTTAGAGAGGTGGGGGAGTACTTTGCCAAATGGGGGGAAGACCGATTTTGATAAAATTTACTACACACATTAGATACCTGACTTTAAAGATGTTTCAAGAAGAATTTCAAGCTTAATTGGTCAAGTGGTTTCCGAAATAATAGGTTGTGAATAACTGCGATAAATTGGCGCTAATAAGATGTTCCCGAAAGGTCTACTGTTTTTAGGGTAACAACGGGACCCTATTACTAAGTCTCCGCTGTCCGTCTGTTACCAGGCTGTATCTCAGATCTGAACTGTGATAGTTTGACAGTTGAAATTTTTACAGATGATGTATTTCTGTTGCTGCTATAACAACAAATACTAAAAAATCAGCTAAGTGCGACACGCGCACGAAGCATTCTGTAAAAAATCAAGTCTGTTGTATGTGATATTTATTCATAATAGTACGGAACCCTTCGTGCGCGAGTCCGACTCACACTTAGCCGGTTTTTTTAATTTAATTTGGCTTTATTTAGACAGGGTCTTAAATTTTTAAATTTCGAACCAAGCATTTCAATACAGTTCTAGGAAACTTCACCCGGGAAATCGATGCTTCCCTGGTTTGTATTAAATGCTTTTTTTAACTGTTTATTTAAATTATCTTTTATCGGGAGAATAAGTAACCTTGACCAATGCTTACCATTGGTGCATCAAACAAAACGGGATGATGGAGGCAGAACAAACAGTCAATGTGGGGTGTTTATTTTATATCTACTATTTTAAAAGACTGTTATATAGGGTGCTGGAACGTAGGTTTATTTTATATATCACTAGCTGCAGCCCGCGGTTTCACTCGCGTGGTGACGGATGATGATGATGATGATGATGATGAAAAGTACCTTATGTCTTTCCCCGGTATATAATCTATCTTCTTGCCAAATTTCATCAAAATCGCTAGAGTCGTTCACGCGTGATGCGATAACCAAGGGAAATAGGGATTCATTTATCTATATAAGGAAAAGTCACTCACTCACTCACTCATCACGAAATCTCAGAAACTACAAGTGCTAGGAGTTTCAAATTTTGCGTGCGGGTTCTTTTTAGGACGTAGGTGCTCACTAATACGGGATTTTATGAAATTCAACCCCTAAGGGGTTTTTTTGGGGTTGATAGTTTGTATTAAACTTAACTGCGAGTGCTAAAAGTTTAAAATTTTGGATGTGGGTTCTTTTTAGGACATAGGTGCTCACTAAGACGGGATTTTGTGAAATTCAACCCCTAAGGGGTTTTTTGGGGTTGATAGTTTGTATTAAACTTCGTTACTGCGAGTGCTAAAAGTTTAACATTTTACATGCGGGTTCTTTTTAGGACGTAGGTGCTCACTAAGACAGGATTTTATGAAATTCAACCTCCAAGGGGTTTCTTTTGGGGTTGATAGTTTGTATGAAACTTCGTTACTGCGAGTGCTAAAAGTTTAAAATTTTGCATAGGGGTTCGTTTTAGGACGTAGGTGCTCACTAAGACGGGATTTTATGAAATTCAACCCCTAAGGGGTTTTTTGGGGTTGATAATGAAACCTCCAAGACCAAGCGTACGAAGACGATGGCGGGTCAGCTAGTTTATTTATTAGATTAGATCGCGTAACTTTCTCGGCATATAGTAATTCTCTTTGGCTGGTTATCAATCTAAAAATATCTTTAGTTAGACAATTCATTGTTTTTTAGTTTATAGTGTTCAAGAAAGGCTACTGTTTTAGGCCTACTTCAAGGTAGCTGTGAACCATTAGGTACATGGTCTAAGATCTTATATCATAAACAAAAGAACAAGATCTTGAACTGGACCTGAACACCCGTATAAAGACAAAAGATTATGAATTTTGCGTGCTCGCTGCTACTGCTCTAATACAACTAGAGTAACCATACTCTGCTATTGAAATAGTGGACAATCCACTTTGTAATTTAGTGGGGAAATATTTCCGTTGGCATCTGATCCATCCATCCTGCTATATTCCTAGGCATTGCCGAAACATGACTGGCAACCCGTGAAATCAATTAATCTTTCATTACAGTTTCAGCAGCCGAAACAAAATATTAAACAATCAGTTCATACGCGTATGTTATCTATGCAAATACATAACATTTAGGTTTCATTTTAATGATACCAGAGTTTTACTTAATGAATATGGAAAAAAATACAAGAAGTAAATAATAATAAAAAACAGAAATACAGATAAAATTGTACCGTGTTGACAAGGTAAATATTGTGTTCTTATCTCTGAAACAGCTGGACCGATTTTGACGGTATTTTCATTACCAGATATCTGATATAATAAGAATAAGTATTAATATAAAAGTAGCCTAATACTTGTGCTTCAGATAAATAATTAGGTTATTACGCAAAAAAATATATGTGTTATAGTAAATTTACACACGTGAGAAGCCACGGGTGCAGTTAGACTAAAATACAGCCAATAAATACTGTAGAAAACCCGTCATGCCCATAATAACCATATTTAGTCGAGTTTGATTATACTTGATAGTCTATTGTTTGACTTCTATCTAACTTGGTGGCCAGTGACAATGCGGTCCAAGGTGTTATGTCAACTATAATATGTCCAGCAGGCCTAGACAAAATTCAAACAGGCGTGTTTCCGCACACGCTACAGACAATGTATCTACGAACTTAGCGCGACGTCACGTGACTTTTCCACAGGTCAACGTCAACACCATACATTTTAAAGTTGTCATTTGGCGTTAACGATGACAAAAACATATTTTGTCTAGGCCTCCAGGATAGCTGGAACATACAGTTCCTTTCCTTTCCTTTATGTCTTTTAGGATTCCCATCTCGACCATGGAAAGAGCTTCATCGAGTACCATGATAGCTTTCATGGTTTCTGTTGTCAATGCACTCAAAAAGCAACAACACTTGTACTATTTTTAACCGACTTCAAAAAGAAGTGGTTCTATGTTCGACTTACTACGTATTACTTCCCACCTAAGGGCCGGAATGAACTTTAAAAATAGAAGTGTTGTCAGCTGTAAAGAGTTTTATGTAAAAAAAAACTAATTAAAAAAAATTCTACGGCCATGTCACTTTCTAAACAGCCAGTGTGAACTTACCGCAAACTTCTTTGAGCGGAAGAAGCCTCAATTTGCCTCAGCCGACAACTTCCAGGGAGTATCCGCCATGGAACCCATCGTCTGATGAAATACCAGAATCTCCTACTTTAACAGATATCCAGAACAGCCAAATTTGTCATAATATATCAAACAGCATAAACATTCCAAACAAATATGTAACTAACTTGTAATTTCATGAATTGACCTAATTTAACAATTAATTTTAAATAGGTACTACTAATATTATAATATATTATCAATAAATAGTTTAGATAAACAACTAGTTTTATTTGCCTCATATTCGAAATGAAAAGTAGAGTGTTTAACACGGGTAAAAGAATCAATTCCTATTCGGGCTATAGACTATAGTCTAAGTACCTCGGGAATTGATTCTTTCGACCCTCGGTTAACAATCTACTTATTAATTTAGCGGTTTTTAGTTACACTCCAATAACTGAAAAGTGTTTCGCCTATCTTGCTGATATCGCTATTGACGGTGAATGACAATCGATCCCGTAAGTAGCAAGGGTCATTAAAAAGTGTGAAACAATTTGTTTACCAAAAAATTGAACCGACTACAACACTAAAAAGTTAATATTAAGAATTATCTCCATGCATGGTTACCTGTAAGAGATTGCTAGAGCGATAAGGCCGCCAATTGTGAAATCTACTGTAGTCCTTTTTTACTGTATTATGTTTTGTTTTCTATGAGATTGGTACTCAATAGAGAATTTTTGTATTGTATTGTATTGTAAAAAGTGTGAAATAACTCGTTGAAGTCGGTACCATGCGCACTATATTGTGATAATTGTACTTTTGAACTATCATCGTACCGGCTTCAACAAGTTATTTTACACTTTTTAGTGTTGAAGTCGGTTCCATACTTCGGTAAAAAAATATTTTAATTATTTTTTTTAGGAATATTAATAGAAAACAATAACGAGTGGTTATTAACGGGGTATTTACCGTGTTAAGGTTGTGGAATGAGCTCCCGATATTTCGGCGCAGTTACATGCACCATGTTCACGGGACGACTGAAGAATGCGGGTGGTTGGTCAAAAAGTTTAAAAGTTAGGTGCAGACATAACGATCTACCCTCTTTCTTAGTCTTTTGCTACGGTTATCACTGGAACTCGAACTCGATCCTAAGTCCCGACAAAACACACTCACTGTATCACTGCGTATAGTATTTTGAACACATTTTGAAGGCGGACTTTTATTTTTAAAACAACCTAATACTGGATCCCACGCACTGGCGAGTTGAAAACCATCACCACGATTGAAATTCTGGCATTTCGAGATCTCAATAGTTTCCTTTACTAGCCTTGGTATGTAATGGCGTTCGGTGGACAAGATTTTAGGGTTATGGAATTGAATCCAGTGGTTAGGACCCGCGTCCAGCAGATGCTCAGCTGAGCATCTGCTGGAAAATACTATACGCAGTGATACAGTGAGTGTGTTTTAGGTGTGTTAGGATCGAGTTCGAGTTCCAGTGATAACCGTAGCAAAAGACTAAGAAAGAGGGTAGATCGTTATGTCTGCACCTAACTTTTAAACTTTTTGACCAACCAACCGCATTCTTCAGTCTTCCCGTGAACATGGTGCATGTAACTGCGCCGAAATATCGGGAGCTCGTTCCACAACCTTAACACGGTAAATATCCCGTTAATAATCATATAACTTTAGAGAACAACCGTGATAGTTTAAAACAGTGAATAACGAGTGGTCTCCCTACCGTGCGATACGTAACGATGTAGGTCGTTACGTTCGACTAAACGGGGTAATTTCGATTTTAACTATTGTTTTAGCGGCACGCGATATTGTTCGGTCAGATTCTTTGTTAATTGTGCCAGTTTTAGATAATGTTAAATTATAAATGGCTAATTACTTATGTAATTATTAAAAGTATTGCCATGGCAACGTTTTGTATGCTAGAGCATTTAAACAAAGGGTTTCTGTAGTTGGCACATTGTAGAAGATATCTTGAGATCAATTCGTCTGTTTATTAA
Organism: Selenia dentaria; assembly: GCA_917880725.1. Classification (NCBI taxonomy): domain Eukaryota; kingdom Metazoa; phylum Arthropoda; class Insecta; order Lepidoptera; family Geometridae; genus Selenia; species Selenia dentaria. The sequence continues at coordinate 11,411,793 of OU862897.1, read as the reverse complement.
CATAATAGTTGCTACTTCTCAGACAAAGTAAAGAATGAAGTTGGTGTTGGGTATGCTGCGTTCTATCACAAAACCGCGGGGGTAGGTTTGTGGAGAGAAGACGGTACATAGTAACACCGCGTACCCGATTTTCCCTGGGGCTAAATGAGACCCCTAAACATGAACTACCTACATCTAAATGATTATACCGTTCTTGCAGCACATTCATTCAATATATTTGTTGAGCGAGTGAATGAGCGTGTTTTATCTAATTTCAAAACATTTTTGCTTAGCATTTATTAACCATAATGTATGCTGTTCCATGTGTTTTAAATTTTTAGTTATATAGACTATGTTTTATGTAAATGTATAAATATAAATAATATTATATATATATAAAATATAAAATAAATTATTTATTTTTAATACGAATTTTATTTCTTCGATGGGTTATTTGTTATTTTGTCTACATAGAAGAAATAACAAATAATCCATTGAATAAATAGTGAGACTGGGAGTGAACTCGCTGGATTGCGTTGAAGATAGAATTGATGAACTATAGGTACCCTGAGACAAAATAAAAAAGTCAAGACAGAATGTTGTGACCAGAGAAGTGAGGCCGGGTGAAACTACGCCTCGCCGTGTCCATACATATTTACATACAAAACCTACAACAAAACTACGCCTTGGCGCATCAGTCGAACTATCGCGGCGCGTGGAAGCAACACGGAAAGCTTTAATTAACATTTATTTTAAATTTATTAATTATTGATTAATTTTTAATAACTTTAATATAATTTGAATTACCATGACAGTACCGAGTCACATGTAGTTTGGAAAACCGGCCTCACTTCTCTGTTCACAACATTCTGTCTATACTTTTTTGTTATGTCTGAGTGTGTACATTTAAACTTTATTTCAAGTTTTTAAGTGTAAACTTTTGACAAGTACATGAATGTAAAATGTTATGCTTATCTGGGTCCTTCGCGTTACGATGGTGACGGTGAAATAGGCCGAGGCAGAGCAGCCGTGCGATTCTCTAAAAGCAAACATCGTTGCATCTCCGACAACATCCGTTAACAAATGACAAGATGACACGAAACGTTGGAAAAACAACCTTATATACAAGGGCGATATCTCATACAGTATTTGACATCGGTGAGCTCGTCGACGAACGCAACTACGAGTCGTTAGAGAATCGCACGGCAGAGCACCTGCATAACGCTTCACTCTTCACAGTCGTCATTTGACAGTATTAACATTTGAGGCACGGTGGAGTGACGATCTGCGCAAGACGGCTGGCAAAAACTGGATGCGAGAAGCCCAAGATAGACCTAAGTGGCGTGCAATTGGAGAGGCCTATGTCCAGCAGTGGACTGCTACAGGCTGATGATGATGATGAACATTTGACAGTTACTTTTGATCTCTGTTGCTCGGTCGTTTGCATTGGAAATAGCGCGGCATATAAAAAATATAATTGTTTATATCTTGTCTTTTTATGTAAGCAATAAAAAACTGTACGTGTTATAGATAAAACTGCATCTTGAAACCCAAAACTGTTTGCATCTGAGAATTATAATAAGATTTTCCTTGTAAGATCTTATACAAGACATTAATTTAACGTAGGTAGGTATACCTACGAATATACGTCGTATACGTCACGCCTCAAATACTAACTGATCACAAACAAAAAACACCATGTATAAACAAACATTGTGTACGCAATACAAAAACATTTCTCTACTAATTCACACATTTACTTAGTTGTAACTTAAGCTGAAACAGCACCTCGGATTTTCCATTTCAAGCTATTATAAGATTAACCAAACTTAATCTATACAAGAGGCTGAGACTCTCTGAGAGTGAGGCTCGAGGAGTCGAGTCCCAGCAGTGGGAACAGAATGGGCTGATAAGTTATAATATTTAATATATGGGACAACATCCGCACAAAGGTCTTCAGGTCCCAAACTAGGCAGAGCCTGTACTATGGTAACCTGATGACTGATATACATACTAGCTGACCCGCCAGCGCCTACGCTCGCGTGGCCTCGCGGGATACGGTAATTACAGATTTTTTATTATCCCACGGGAACTCTTTAATTTACCGAGATCAATAATATCCTATATGTTGGTCAGGGATATAAGCTACCACCATACGAAATTTCATTTAAATCGGTCGAGTCATTTCGGAGATTAGCCCGTATAACAGTTTGAACTTATTTTTCACTCCTTACATCCCGTGACTCTGGTTTTTAGCATAGTTGTCATTGTACAGAAATTTGACCTCTACAGTTTATATAATATGTAGTGGTTTTTACATCCCTCGTTTTACCCCCTTAAGTCATCCCTGACAAAAATATTGAAAGCATCACTATTTATTTTAAATTACCTATCCAGTTATCAATTTGCATCACTGTAGCTCCAAAAACAAAGAACTTTTGAAAAAAAAAAATATCTCCCGTTTTTCCTCCGTCATCCCTGTCAATAAATATTGAAATCTTCATTTTAAACTGTCTAAATGCTAATTTTGACCACTGTATGTTCGAAAGCACAAAACTTTCAATACAAACTTTCACCCCTCCATTTCACCCTCTTAAACCACCACTACCAAAAAAAAATTATTAGGCCAACATTTTTTATTTTGAATGACCTATCACAATACAAATTTTCACAACTCTAAGTTCAAAAACAAAGGATTTTCATACAAACGTTTCACCCCTTTTGACCCCCTTAGGAGTTGAATTTCATAAAATCCCGTCTTAGTGAGCACCTACATCCTAAAGGAACCCGTATGCAAAATTTGAAACTCCTAGCACTTGTAGTTTCTGAGATTTCGTAATGAGTGAGTGAGTGAGTGACCTTTCGCTTTTATATATATAGATAGATAGATAGAAGATACACAGCCGGACACAGATAAAATACACAGACATGTTCATGCAGACAAATGTTTGACCTGTCCGAGGATCGAACCCGGGACCAGCGGCTCAGAAGGCAGGGGTGCTACCAACTGCGTCAACCGGCCTGACTATACAATATTGCTTTGTTTAATTTTATTTTATATTGCGTTTAGTTAAACACAATATGAAAGTACACTGCTGAACATATGCCTCCCCTATATATATTCTAAAGAACCGGCTGGAATCGGCCTACATACAACGTCCTTTTTCAGAACGACCTTTGTCAGGGGCCTTACTATCAGCTACGTAAAAACCATGCAAGTTCCGTGCAGTTCTTAAACCTGACATAAACAGTTTTGAATGAAATCATACCATGACGCTCATTTAGGTGAGTTGTTTGAATATTGTTTTCTCAAAGGTGAATGGATAATATTGTCTCTGACATTCTAACAATTTACTATAACCCACTTTGGAGACGCCTAGACGTTTGTAAGCTAATAAACTGAGTGGATTTAGAGCGACATGTTAACGAGTGTCCATACAAAAAAAACAGGTGAACGGTTCTTGAATAGTAGGCCTGGGCAGGCCTGCTTTAAAGTTGTCATGGTATGAATAAACCGGGCAGTTGTCTAGAAGGCCTACTTTAAGAGCTCATAGTAAGGCCCCAGGTCATCATTCCATCTTGACGGTGGATGACTTATGCTGCGCTTGCTGGTCCGTGGTCCCCACTCCAGCACATACAACCTACAGTTCTGCGTGCTGGCAACTGGCTTATCTTTTTGGGTAATGTCGGTGGCTTTCATTTGTCTACGGATCTCCTCATTTCTGATTCGATCACGTATCATCCCGAGCATCAGGTAAGGATCTCCGTAGCCTCTGAAAAGATTAAAAAAATAGCAAGTAATGTTTTACCTTAACATGTTTTATTACTTAGTACTAACTTATAAGCTACTTGGAAACAATATGACGTCACAGAACGAAGGTCTTCCAGAAATAAGGAAGATCCGAGCGTAGAGCCTGTTTTTGACCTCTGCAATATATTTTAGACTTTAACACTGTCCCATTACATGTTATTGTTGAGGAAAACTGATTGGTTACGGAAAAGTGATAGTTTAAAAATGAAAAGGAAGTGAAAATTTGATCCGGTCATTATAATGAAGTTTTTTTTCTGTGTTTTTAAAGCCGCTTGCCTTTTCTCTAAGGTTTGTGACAAAATTCACCCGTATTTCAGAGTGTAAAGACCTATTATTCCTATTATCCTCCTGTGTCCTATTACCAATGTACCATTTAAGGTATAAACACCGTAACGCACTTAACATACATAGTTACTATCATTATAGGTCCGAATGACCCTTTAACGTTGTGTTGGTCGAATATATCACCGCGCGGCTCCACCGTGTCAAATATGCTATAATAAGGTTACTCTGATCTCTGGAAAACTATGAAACTAAATAGTCTTTATGGGGTCGACTGAACTTAGTTTAATTTAACCCCAAAAAGACAGAAGTTTGCGCGTTTACCGCTAAGCTATACCCCTTTATTGTGGGTGTTTCCTTAGCTGCCTCAACCAGTATCGGAATACTTGGCGATGACATATCAAGCGTTCTTCAATTTCGCTGTCACATGGAAGGGACGGCTAAATTAGCCTCTAAGTAGCTTGGTTTGCTCGGAAAGGCGAGACGGTACTTTATGTCAACCCATCGCCTGCAACTAGTTGACCGAGCGAGCGAAGCGTCTCTGCGTGAGCTGGCCAAATTTAGTTTCACCTGTCCGTATATTTGTTAGTTTGTACGTTGGTCCTCCTGTACAGGTCGCATTTTTTAAACAATCTTGACGAAACATGGTATGCATCATCATCATCATCATCATCAGCCTGTAGCAGTCCACTGCTGGACATATGCCTCTCCAATTGCACGCCACTTAGGTCTATCTTGGGCTTCTCGCATCTAGTTTTTGCCAGCCGTCTTGCGCAGATCGTCACTCCACCGTGCCTCAGGACGTCCTACACTACGTTTGCCGAGACTTGGTATGGATGTTCTACTATTCAATGTAATTTTTTGTCGTCGGTTATTGAGAGGTACTTTAAAAGGGAGGAAGTTTGCTGCGGCGCTATTCACCGGCCGATTTTGATAAAATTTGGTAACTTTAGGTCACTTTAGGTACCTGACTTCAAAGAGGAATTGAGAATATGAGCATAATTGGTCAATATTCCGAGATAATAGGTTGTAGTACTGCGAAAAATTGCCGCTGAAAAGATTTCTTTGTTACACTTCCACGCATAATGAACTGAATGGATCGTGATGACTTTTGGCAAGGAGATGGCTTATATCCCGGGGAAGGACAAAGTATGCTTTTCATCACCGTCATCCTTCGAGACGCGGGTGGAACCGTAGGGCGCAGCTAGTAATATACGTAATTACTATTACATAGTATAAATAACAAGCAGCAAACGCTAAGTCACAATGTATGACGGATCATATATCTTGTCTTGTTAGATTGAGTATTTTAATAATGATTTAGGTGTTACATTCAGTTACTTAGCCGTGCGATTCTCTAAGAGCAAACATCGTTGCATCTTTGACAACATCTATGAAACAAATGAGATGACAAGAAACGTTAAAAAAACAACCTTGTGTACAAGGGTGATATCTCATTAAGTATTTGGCATCGGGGAGCTCATCAACGAGCTCGTCGAAGAATCATTAGAGAATCGCACGGCAGCATACTGTGTTTTTTTCCTTAATTAGTAGACTCGTACGTATGTACATTTGCCATTCCTGAAGTTAACTTCAGGAATTAATAATGTTTATAATTACGTTGCATCATGTGACATTATTATTCAAGCAGTCAGAGTCAAGTCACAGGCACATAGATAAGTCAGCCATAAAGTCACTGTCCTGTCTAAGTTACGCCTGATAAACCGTGGATGCATCACTAAAACTTTCTAAAGCGATTGATGAAGAAAACACAAAAAAAGTTTCATGTTCATGCACCATTACGAACAATTGAATTATCTACCACTATTATACGTCATAACTCGAAGGAACACAAATCTAGAGAAATTAAACTAAATCAACGATAGTCATTGATTCTTTCCCGCCCTACATGTGTGTCGCTTATTCTGTATGTATACTGTCCTGCAGTTTATGCGGCAGGTAGGGTGGTGCATAATGTATCTCTGTAATGAGCAATTTTTCAGCGTCTTATTCTTCTTCTCTCGGTACCTCTTCAATCAATGAAGGTGCAACCAGCTATCCGTACTCATCTTTATCCTTGGCGAGGCGAAAAGGTTCAGCGGCACTCGCAATATGTTTCGTAGCCATGATTTCTTCCTGCGACCAGCTCGTCTCTTTCCCGCAACTTTTCCCATCATTATTAATTGAAGAAGGCAATCTCTTTCATGTCTAAGTACATTACATTTTCAGCGTCAGTATCTCGAAATAATTTATTTTTAATATCATATAGCGTATATTGGTCTGAGATGGCCTGAAGTACTATTTCCTCCACACAACAAATAAGGAATCCAAAATTGGTTTTAGACCAATATACATAATAATAAATAACCCTTTACTGTGTTGGGATGAAGATTTAAAAAAAATTGAACTTCCAATCCGAGAACAAGCATTTGTGCTCATCACACAATTATTTGGCCCGGCCAGGGATCGAATCTGGGACCTCTACCTTCGAAGGCATTGTCACTATCTAGGCTAACAAAATTTTGTGCGCATTTGACTTCTATGTATTTCTTGTAATTATTTCCTATTATATTATTAAATAATACTTCACTTAGCAATTTTAGAGAGTAAAATTACACATCATCGGACGGGATTCGAACTCACGTCTTCCGACAATCCATGTCAGAGGCCTAGACCGCTAGGCCAGAGGCAAGCCATCCGAAAATCGAATTTTACTCTCTGCCATGCGATTCTCTAATGATTCTGATTGATGACGACGAGCTCACCGATGTCAAATACTTTATCAGATATTGCCCTTATAAATAAGGTTGTTTTCCCAACGTTTCTTGTCATCTCGTCATTTGTTTCATGGATATTGTCAATGATGCAATGATGTTTGCTCTTAGAGAATCCCACAGCTGGTTGATTTTGACCATTGTATGGGGACGTAGCGATCTCAATAGCTTGACAAGCTTTATCCAATCTAAAGAAGAGTTTTTTTTAGAGTATTACTGTTTAAAGCACTAACGCCTGCTTAAGCGATTTCAAACATTGAAATTTATAGAGAGAAAAATTCCATCCTCGGACGGGATTCGAACCCGCGTCTTCTGACTCTCCGTGTCAGACGCCATTGACCAACTAGGCCACCGAGAATCTGGTCCGAGCATCGAATTTTAACTCTCTATTTGACTAAACGTCTTGCGGGGACGGAGCGACATCTATTGGACAGTTTAACAGTACCATCCAACCGAAAGAAGCATTATTTAGAAATACTTGAAACTTTCGTATTGACATCGCAGCCCTTGTAATTTTTATAATATTAATGTTTAAAGCACTAACGCCTGCTTAAGCGATCTCAAACATTGAAATTTATAGAGAGAAAAAAAATTCTATTGGTCAATGGCGTCTGACACGGAGATTCAGAAGACGCGGGTTCGAATCCCGTTCGAGGATGGAATTTTTCTCTCTATAAATTTCAAAGTTTTATTAGAGTTTTTCTTTAAATGTTATAATTGTTTTCATTATAATATGTGTTTCTTGTTAGTGTTATTATATTCTCTTAGGGAAACTTACAGCTACATCAATGATTAAGTCAGATAGATATCACAGATAGTCAGATACACATAGAAAGCCAATTAAAAGTTTCCATAAATACTGATATTATATAAATATTAAGTATAACTAACTATTTATTATAACTACTTAATATTCATATAAATACATGATGTTAGATTAAGATTGCATTGTCAGGAAGACATCAATTTCCGATAGCAAATCTTACTGCAAATAATATAAACATTATTATATTCTCATAACTTCCGGGTTAATCTTCACAATGATGTTATTTTTTCAATTTGCCTACTGAATACGATCACATGTCAGCCTCATCGTCAGGAAATTTATTTAAGTGTCTATAATGTCCGCATATTATATGCTTATCTAGGTATATCTTATATTCTTATCTTTTCTGTCTTATAATTATTATTACCTAATTTTGGAAACACAAAAACTACGATTCAAGACTATAACACTCTGCCTACACTACACTCGTGCACCATTGCAAACACAACAGTCAACAATCAACGACTCTTACACGCCAGGACTATAAACATACGTACAGATCGCGCGGCGAGAGTTTGGCTTTGACCTTCGGGTGGAGGGGATTACTGCGCATGGGTACTGTCGCGCCATGTGACAGAGAGAGACAAGAGTCCCTCGTCTTCGATGTGACAGAAAGAGACAAGAGTCCTTCGTCCCTCTAGCCACCCTGTGATACCCAATTTTTGACTTCTGCGCAATAACGGTCAAAGCCAAACTCTCGCCGCGCGATCGTAGGCTGTTTCAAAAATAGTTAGTAAAATGATACAATGATACAATGACTTTATTTGTCTATGAAATCTAGGTGTACATAATAGGTGACAATTTCTTTTTAAGTGCTCTAGATTCTACCTTATAAGGTTTATAGACTTAACATTTCAGTGAGAACAATTTATCACTAACAATGCTCTAAATACTACATAATTTTATGGTTCGTCAATCTAAAACTTATGTTAGACTATTTCAATACAAATAAAATAAAATTATACAAATTTCAATTTCAACTGATTAATGTCATAAATTATTATCATCTAAATACATGTTTACATTATAATATGCTTTCTTAATTAACGAGTTATTGAGCATATTTTTAAAAATATTTATATTTTCTTTACACCTTATGTTCTTTGGTATTTTATTATATACTCTTGGAGCCATACAGAACACACTTTTACTTAAGAATGCACTCGTTGAATGAAAAATAGTTAGAATATAAAAAAAGTTTATTTACAGCTTTTCAATCCCGATGCACTTATGCATTCGGGTGAACCAGCTTTCAAAACATTTAGTGCGCAAACAAAAACGTGTATTGCGGGAGGTCAAAAAATAACCGCTGAAATTCTTCGACGGCCTCGTCTGCAGTGCAAAATTTTCGCCCACGAAGCATTTTACCTTGGGATATAAAAAAATCGCATGGAGCTAAATCTGGGCTGTACGGAGGACAGGATAACCTTTGTACTCCCGAAGTTGTCAAATAGTGCATGGTTTTAGCAGCTGTGTGAGCGGGCGTGTTACCTTGGTGAGAAGTACAATTTGAAAATTTAATACCGATTTCCATTCTATTCAGTTATTGGAGTGTATCTCAAAAGCTACTCCACTGAATTTGATGAAATTTAAATGGGACTACACGGAACTTACGAGCTTTCACACAAAATAAGAATATTTAGAATCGGCTCCCAGTCAAAAGTTATGCGGTAACAAACATAAAACAAAAATAAAAAAATAGTTACAGTCAAATTGAGTACCTCCTCCTTTTTTTGGAAGTCAGAATGCCAGGGATGCCGCTCCTTGAGCGGTCGCTATCCACTCCCCGAAAGCTTGAGGCAGACAAACTTCGCTATACCGTTCTTTAGCAATTGTTCTACGGTTTTCTAGCGGAATTACTGCTACTGGTCCACTGCGTTGAAAAAAAAAACCACTATCATTATTCTATTAACGCTCCGACCGCGAACAACTTTTGTGGCCAAATCGTCCTCCTCAAACACCCATTGAATGGATTGCTGCTTCGCGAGTGGCGTCCATAATTCGTCAGTTATAAGAATGTAGGGTAAGTTTTGCGAAGTTCCTCATTCGAACTTTTCGAACATAAATTAGCACCAATCAACACGACGGCATTTTGAGGTATCCATCGCGAAGCAAGCTTCCTAACTTTAAGGTGTTCAATGCAGGATAGTGGAAACTGCCTGTGATCGAATGTTTAGTTCAGCCTGTATCTCTCGATGTGTATATGTAATATAAATATGTTTCATTAAAGAAGAGGGTGTATTTATTATTTATAATTATATTTATATCTAATAAAATTAAACAAACAACATACATAACACAAATTAACGATAGCCATTGTTAGGATTTTTTCCGCCATCGTGTAGGTATACAAAGTTATTCGTTGTAGATTTTTCACTTCACTGAGCTCCAATTTCTAATTGAATTTGTTCTAAGGAGTGTCCGGAGTGCAAATAAATTTATCATGACACTTGCTCTACAATGTCCAACTACATATCACGCAATCTCAACGTAAAGCAAGGCATTACATCCCCAGAGAGGTAATGTTCTATGAAACTCTCAAGGGATTAAAGTGACTTGGATTTGGAACGTTAGTTATAGGAAAACTAGAGTAGAGTGGAGTGGAGTATATACGGGTATTGTGAAGAGAGTTTATTCGAAAATCGAACTGAACACCACAGAGAGCACAGAAAAAAAGAAAAAAAATTGTAATGTATTTGAAACAAAAGACGGTGTTTGGTGTTATTTTAACAACTTTCATAAAAAAACCCAATAATAATATTACTCAGTCCCTCCATAACTATACAAATGTGTCCCATATTGATACTAACTATATTTTTTACTTTTTACTAAATAAATGTTTTTTTATGAAGCCCTGAGCTTTTATTGTCTCGCAGTAGGTATGAAAAGTAGAGTATTCACCTCGAGGATAAAGCGAGGGGTACATAATTCATAATTCACTACATAACTCCCTCGCATGCCGCCAGTGACATAAGACACTGCCTTACCCCCTCGGTGCATAAACTACTATTACAAAGTTATTATTTAATTTTTTAGTAGGAAAAACGATCGTATCGGGTACTAGGGGCAATTGGATATACCTTTACTGAATAAATTTCTACAATACTTTAAAATAAAAACCTATTCTATGGTTGTATATAAGCGGAAAATTGTGTTTCTATATTCATAGAAAATCTATTGTAATGCCTTCTTTGTATTGTAGGTGGTGTTGTGCCTTGGTAAATCGAATTGACTATTAATAATAACGAATCGGGTTAAACTCTTGTGCTTGGGAAAATGTGTACGAAAGTAAAAAACGTAACAATTTATCCGTAGAAACTTAATATTAAAAGTAATATTATAAAGTATATTAGTAATTTATAAGTATATTACGAGTATCGTTAAAGTAATAATTACTTAATAAAAAGTGTTTAAACACAAAATGTAATTAGTAAAAACGTATTGAATAGCTAAATAATTAATTTAATTTACAATTAAATTTTGAAATTTATAGAGAGAAAAATTCACATCCTCGGATTTGAACCCGCGTCTTCTGACTCTCGGTGTCAGACGCCATTGAACCTCGCTGGCCTAGTTGGTCATACTAAGTATTTAAATTTGCTCATATACTATTGTAGCAATTGCGTTTGGCCATGTACATATTTTATGACATTTTGGTATAAAGATAGATATACCCTTGGACAAAATAATAAGCTACTCGAAGTACTAATCCTGCGCAGACGTAGTCGCGGGCACCAGCTAGTAATTTTATATAAATTTGATCTTGACGTTTTGAACACGGGTAAATTTAGTATTACAACCTTAGAGTATACATACAAACACTCTAAGATTTCAACGTATTACATTTTCTGTTAAAATCCAGTTTTGCGTTTTGAGAAACTTTCATCCAATCGGTGGATCATATTAAAAAAACCTCAACCTTACATCTCGCAATTCCGCGAAAAGTATTATGATTTTTGATAAATCTATTGTATTATTGGCCAAATATAGCCACTGGCGAGTCTACTCTCGACTAAAACAACACTTATCCTACTAATATAATAAATGTAAAAAAAACTTCAAAAAATAAACATTGCAATAAATGTAAAAGTTTGGATGTATGGATGTGTCTTACTCAACCACGCATACTTTTCATCATCATCATAATTATCATATCCATCACCCGCGGGGGAAGAAACCGTGGCTTTATAACAAAGAAAATAATACTAACAGAGGGCGCTAAACTACGCTTGTCCTGCCGTGCGATTCTCTAAGAGCAAACATCGTTGCATCTTTTACAACATCCGTGAAACAAATGAAGAGATGACAAGAAACGTTGAAAAAAACACCTTATGTACAAGGGCGATATCTCATAAAGTATTTGACATCGGTGAGCTCGTCGACGAGCGCAACAACGAATCATTACAGAACCACACGGCTGCGTTTTAGGTGCCCAAACTTAATATAAAACCAGTACAGTTAGAATATGCTTTTTACAGAGAAATATACGAGCTATAAACTAGCAACACATAAGTACCTAATACAAAACAATTATATAAATACTCAGCTCCTATAATAGCCACAATTTGCATACACCGTGCCCATCCCGAAGCCATTTAACAACAACATTATTAATAAAACTTATTAGTTATTATTATTATGATCAGACACTTCCTGCCTTCCGCTGCCGCGGGTCGCAAACATCATTGAGATATAATGATACGCAATTATTTACAAATGTTTATAGTGAAACAACATAACCGGTATAAGACAAATGTCTGTTTGGTAAAGAGATAATCGTTTTGCGAATCTAGTACTGTAAGCTGTGTTTTATTAAACACTGATGGACATATTCATACTTTTTAATATACGCCCTGCCCGATGCACAATACACCCCAAGCAATGCTCAATACACCCCAAGCGACTTACAATACACCCCAAGCGATGCTCAATACACCCCAAGCAATGCTCAATACACCCCAAGCGACTTACAATACACCCCAAGCGATGCTCAATACACCCCAAGCGATGCTCAATACACCCCATGCGATGTACAACACACTCCAAGCGGGATGTCAGTGCAGGACTTATCGTCCCCAACCAGATAGGCATTACGTCTACGCACAATGCCCCTTCTACGAGTACGAGAGGTTATTTGGTGCATTTACTACCGCCGTGACTAGTTCTAAATGGAATTAATTTGATATTCCGTTTTGTGCATTGCTATAAAGAAGGATTTTCTTTCAGTGTTTGTTGATGGTAGAGTTTTTCTTAGTGTAGTCTGGCTACCACTGAAGTCTCTGATATTCTTCCTAAAAATAGCAGTTAGCCAGTATTATACTTTCTCGCCTTTGACCCATAATCTATATACGTGTATTATTCACAGCGTGTATTAGTAACATTACCGCTTTGATTAAAAAGATAGTACTTAGAAAAGGCATTTTTACTGGTGGATAAATTACCCTGATGCGATTGCACTATTGCCGTAAAAGTTGGAATATATAATAATAGGCTATACTTACATATTAATATAATATTTTTTTTTGGAACTGGGTAGAAAAGGAGGAGGTACTAGGTAGGTAGGAGGTAATTCGACTGTATTTTTTTTTATGTTTGTTACCTCATAACTTTCTATAGGGTGAACCGATTCTCAAAATTCTTTTGTTTCATCAAATTCGGTTTAGTCGTTTTTTGAGATACTCTCAATTAAGTGATTTTTATCAAAGTAATAAAATGGAAGTCGGTATTAATTTTTTCAAATTGCACTTGTTGGAAGTCGGTAGAAAATTAAGATTTCTTGGGAACCTTTTTTCACTATAGGTACTTTGCATTGGGGGCTAGACATTTTCAAAGTTAATTCTTTTAACTTTTATTTTAGTTACTAGTTATCTATGAATAAATATGGCCAGTTTTGTATTTTCAGCTGAGTTAGTCACTGGCGTAATGCCACTTGTAACGCGCGCGACAAAGAACGGATAGCTAATCTGACTGGCGAATACTTTCTCATGAATGAACAGACTATCCATTTTGCAGTAGGAAACCCTTGGTATTGTTTATATATATAATATAATATTTATATATTTTACCCCTCCTTAAAAATTAATAGAATTCTTCATTACTTTGCTTAGTTATTTTTAAAAATTGGATAGCAAAGTTTGAAAGAAAAATATAATCCTACTAATATTATAAATGTGAAAGTTTAGATGGATGGATGTATGGATGTTTGTTGCTCTTTCACGCTTAAACGGCTAGGCTAATTTTGATGAAAGTTAATATGGAAGTAGATGAGGCTTTAAATTGACCCATAGGATACTTTTCATCATCATCATCATCCTCATCCATCACCACGCGAGGGAAACCGCGGAATGCAGCTAGTTAGTTATACGTTTAAAAATCGATTATAAATCTTCAGCAAAATTTTCATACGTACCTAATAAGTAAGGCTGTAATAGTTTCAAACGTACCCTTGATAAGTAAATACTACTGTAGATATTATAAAGTTCTTATTCTTAAATTTTAGATTGTTTTTCCCTGACCGTACTAAATTGCCAATCTGTCTTGTGAATAATAAATCAAAACATAGCCCGAGGACTAATATTTGCTCATAATTATATTTAACCTATGCGCATTTAGTTCTTGAAACCAATGTGGTATTTATTATGTGATTAACTGTATGAAAAATATTTAAATCAAGAAAAGGTTAACATCTTTATGTTTCACTTCATCACCATATTGGTATGGTAATAAGCAATTGTGTTATTTTATTGTGTAAATAGCCTTATAAGGGTATTTACAAATCGCTGATAATCAAAGACCTTAACACTTACTTTGGTGATGATACCGATGATCAGTATAAACTATTTTTATACTACACCCGCTCGGAAAGTACCTTGATACTTTATCAAATTTACGGTAGAAAGTACGTCATTGCATATCGAACAAATATGAGGCGAGAAAACGCATCTGAGCGGGAGAGAAAAGTGTATGAAAATCCATTTCTTACGTGGTTTTTCTTTTTTAATTTTGGGTAAGACTATGCGCTGGTAACCTAAATATCAAAAGCCAAAAAGTTTTTACAGTGAGTTTTTATCTCCAAGTTCGCAAAATGACACTGGCCACTAGCTGTGTGTTGGATGGTGTCAAAAAATTTGAAAAAAGAACATGTGAAAATTGCAGACGCCATTGGCGCCATTTTCAATTTGTGTGTTGTTTGAGGATTCAGTTTTCGTAGAAAAGTAAAATAAAACTATCAAAATGATAAGTAGTGATAGTGATGATGAAGTTTTTTTAACTCCGCCGCAGTTGAAGGAAACAGCAAAAATACTGATTGATAACCTTACAGCCAGTTATGCCTCCTACATTATCGCAAACATCTCAAACAAACATTAATGGAAAAAGTGTTACATTAAGCTTCACTAACTGCAACAATTTCAATATAAATTTCAATTAGTAAAGATTTAGTTTTTTATTTTCCTCGTAGGTGTAGTATAAAGCACTATGTATCACTCGAGAGAAAGTGCGATTCCCGATCTCGGGTGTTTTAAAGCCCTCGCCTACGGCTCGGGCTTCAAACGACACCCTCGACGGTAATTGGTCACTTTCTCCTCTCGGTGAACAATGTACTATTTCTTCATAAGTAGACTCGTACCTCTTTACATTTTCCATCTCAAATTAAATAGTTAATACATACTTAATCTACAAGTTGCATTACAAGTGCTTTTTAGATCGGTGCAATACAAACTTACTTTCTACTTGATGCAACAAAAAAACATTGAAACATTAATTTACAAGTTAGCACCTATAGGCTATCTATCTCAGCTGCTACCAAATGTTGATTGAAATCGAAAAAAATAGCGGTTCTGTCACTTTTGTCAGCTTCAGTCATCAACTTAACATTTTTGCTTACAGCCGTGCAATTATCTTAGAGCAAACATCGTTGCATCCTTGACAACATCCGTGAAACAAATGAAGAGATGACAAAAACGTTGGAAAAACAACCTTATGTACAAGGGCGATATCTCATAAAGTATTTGACATCGGTGAGCTCGTCGACGAATCATTACAGAATCGCACGGCTGGTTTCTAGACTAAGCTCATGACATATTTTAGGGATGCTAAGTTAAATAGTCTGGTTACGCATTCGCTTTGTTCTGTGAGACTAAGTTGTTCTCTAGTCTAGACTTACACTCAATTCAACTCAAAAACTTTAGTTTTAAAAAGCTCTACCTCGGCTGTACTCAGCAAAACGCAAACTCTGATTAGAGGCTCAGGCCTCTTGTGTCGGAGATAAATCACGATGCCTTTATAGGGGGATACATGTTTATTACAATTATACAAAACAAAATATGATTTAAATAAGGAATATTCTAAATTATTTAATATATGTCAGGTATTACCGGTGGAAATTAAAGTTAACTACCTGATTTTGTAAGAACAGTTTAAAAATAATAAATTCAAAGAAAAAAGAACATTCGGCTATGCTACCCGAAAAGCGGACAAGCCACAATTAGCACACAACAATAAAGCATATAACGTTTATGGAAGACGCACCAGGGAATATCTTGTGCCTCGATAAGTAAATGATTTGCCAGAAGATTTTGAAATTAAACATAGAACTAAGTGCATGTATAAGAAGGATTTAAAGAATTTGTATCTACAACAAATAAATAGTACATTAGAAAATATAAATGTAATTTAAATTGAAGTCTACAACTAATATAATGGAACTGTCTATGTCTAGTAAATGTAACTAAAATTTACGATAATTACAAAAGATACATTGTTTTTAGAATAGTCGTTTAGAAACTGATTAATAGCAGTAGTAATATCAACAAAATATTTAAGGTGTTATCTGTATAACTATAGGGTTTACGTAAGTAAAAGAAAATGAGAGTAACATCTGCCGACAAATTGCCCAGCAGTTTGGAAGAAAGTAGCTTATGAAATTTGTAAAGTATTGTGTTGTATAAATAAATAAAAAAAAATTATGCTAGTATTTTTTTAAGGTATAGGTTGCTAAAGGGCAAGTGGTTCACCTGATGGTAAGTGATATACGTCGCCCACGGACATCCGCAACACCAGAGGTCTCGAGGATGAGTTGCCGACCTTTGAGGAAGGATGATAGAAAGGAAGAGATAGAAGGGGTGAGAGTGGAGGGCGAGGGGGAAGGAGAGGGAGAACGGGGAAGGGGGGAATCGGACCTCCGGAACCTCCCACAAACCGACGAAACGCGATAGCAAGCTATGTTACTTCACGTCGGTGTTATGTGGGAGTGTGGTACTTCTCCGGTCGTGCCGGCCCATTCGGCTGTGGGGTTGCAGCGTGCCACTACCACAAAAAATTTAATTGTGGCTTTATAATGCCGTTGAAATATTTCCGTGGGAGAGTAATATTTCTCCTGGTTGGAGCTGCAACTAAATAAATATGCCACGACGAATGCAAGAACGAATCAAACATACTTATAGTAACAGAGACTCTGCTGACCCAAATATGTTGCAGAGCGCGCCGCCATGTCACTTTTACAATTCAGAATGTGTCGGGCTGTGCAGACGAGATACTTTTACGAAACAGATAAATTAATTTTTTGAATAAAATTGTTTGAAAGGTACGTTCAAACCAAATCAAAACAATGTACTATTTTAAGTGTGAACATCAATCTATACTAATTTCTAATAGTATGTATAAATAGGAAATCTTTGTATTTTTTTTTTATTCTATGGGCTCCGAATCTACTAAACTAATTTCAAAAAATCTTTCAGCATTAAAATGCTACATTATCCCTGATGAACATAGGCTTAGAAATTTCGGTTTTGTCCTCAGGCAATGCAAGGAATTCTGTAGTACGGCTGTGTAGTAGTACATTAATAACAGTTCTCTTTTCAGGGTTTACCTTTTTAGACATTGGCCAAGGCGAAAAAGCCACTCTGCAATATGAAGCGCGCGCGAATGATAAAATTCATTTAATTTATTGATTCTTTCCTTATTGTGGACCGCCTCCCTTCCGCACACAGCGTATGCACACATACAGCTTTCAACACTTATTTCGCCTCTACTTGAGGCATCTCTTTAGGTTACCGTGCCTCAGGAGACGTTGAGCCATCCGGTGACAGCAATTAAAGGAGACGTTGACTCGCCTAGCGCATTCACCAATCAGCTACTATTTAGCTGATTGTTGAATGCGCTAGGCGAGCACTCACTATAGCATACAGTCATATCAATAAAACCTTCTTCGATATAAGCACCAAGGTTGTTCGTTTAGCAACCAGTGCATGCACACTACATAAGACTTGTCTCGCGTCTGCATGCACCACAGAACTTGTAAACTTAAGTGCCTATTGTGTCCCGTCCTTAACCCGAAGAGAACGACATTAAGTGAATCGTATGTTTCGTATGAATTATGTATGTACTATTTGGGGACTTCATTATGTGCGTGATCGCTCTTACTTATATCATCACGCTTTAACCTTCTAGTGCAATGCGTTAGAGAGATACCGGTCTCTGTAACTGTGCTTATCACCGCCATCTATATTAGTTTAGAACGTGCATTCTGCGCGATATTGTAGGTGATGAAATGATAAAACTTTTCAATTTACATTGACGATTTGTTTCATCAGATGATGTTCGAATTCATGTCTTAAGGCTTAGCCCACCAGCCGTGCGATTCTCTAATGATTCGTCGTTTCAATCGTCGAGGAGCTCACTGATGTCAAATACTTTAAAGATATCGCCCTTGTACACAAGGTTGTTTTTCCAATGTTTCTTGTCATCTCGTGATTTGTTTCACGGATGTTGTCAAAGATGCAACGATGTGCTCTTAGAGAAACACACGGCAGGTGCCTAGATCAGTTAAGAGACAGGAAGCATCTGATTCATGAGCTAATTTGTATCTTTAACCAGCTATATCACCCGTGCGGAACTCCTATCCTCGGAAACTGTCTTTGGATACGGCATTAAAAGAGACCTAAATATAATCCTAGCCAGCTATCTAGCTGTAATGGCATATCTCCATTAATATTTTCAACCAAATCCGAAATAGATCTTCGACGATTCTTGGTTTATGAGGCAAACATAACGGGATAAAATGGATTCATTTTGGTATACTTAACTGAGTGAAAACACTCCAATAACAGCTAGCATGTCTTTGTACCATACACGTAGTGAAAGTAGCATAAAGCAACATAAACAGAAAATATTAGCCACATAGTTGTATTGACGCGTCGTCAGCGGCAACCTTGACTTCTGTCAACATGCCAAGGTTGAGGGCAGTAGGTATATACCTGCCTACGGACACACACACTTCACTGCAGGTGTCTAGGCATCTAGTACAACTTTATAAGTAGTAATTATTACATAATCTGTGCTTATACTCCCTGCGTCTGATGTAATCCTACGAGATTTCACTAGAACATTTGTTCCTCATCTTATAAGAAACGACCAAATAGAAAAACATTCGCACAAGCAACATTGTCATGGATGAAATGCTTAACAATGGATATCTTGACTATAGAAGAAAGATGCTTGGAATACTCTACTTCTGGCAAGTTGTCATTTGTCACCAATAAAATGTACTCGTAATAATAGTAGTACTTACCTAAGTAGAAACATTGTAAAAATCTATATGAAAAGAATGGCCCCGAGTTTCTTGCCGCTTCTTCTCGGTAGGCTCTACATATTTTGGAACGCGGCAGTAGAGTCTTTAAATTAATAACTCCGTCTTTGATGCCTACATTGAATAAATGATGTTGACTTTGACTTTGACTTTTGTTTAAGTTACCTAGATTTCTGCCGTGCGATTCTCTAACGGCCGGTCCCAATAATCTATCTATCGCCGGTTTACCTTACTAGAGTTAGATATCTGACACTATTTGTGTGGAAGTTATGTCAAATTTCTATCGGTAGTAAGGAAAACGGTGGATAGATAGATTATTGGGTACCTCCATAAGAGTAAACATCGTTGTATCTTTGACAACATCCGTGAAACAAATGGCGGGATGACAAGGAACGTTGGAAAAACAACCTTATGTACAAGGGCGATATCTCATAAATTATTTGACATTGGTGAGCTCGTCGTCGAGCGCAACTACGAATCATCAGAGAATCGCACGGCTGGCAAGGCAAGTTGTCATCTGTCACCAATAAAATATAATAATAGTAGTACTTACCTAAGTAGAAACATTGTAAAAATCTATATGAATAGAATGGCCCGAACATTGTCATGATGCAGCGGCCTTGAATGTTGTCAGCTAAAGTCATGGGAAGTATGCAGACACACGATTAACACAGGCATCAATCTTGTACATGTAGTAAAAGACGTAGTAAGTATTACCTACTTAACTAGCCCCGCTGTTTCACCCGCGTGGTGATGGATGATGATGATAATTCAAAATATAGCCTATGTTCATCAGTGATAATATTCTATATAAAATATAAGTTAAAGTGTATCGCCTATTATAATGAAATCAACATCAACCCTATTAATTATATTAGTAATTAGAAAGGTTCACTAAAAACAAAAGAATGATACCGACTTCAACGCCTAAAAGTATGAAATACTCGTAATTTTTCCAATTCGGTACCATGCGCACAATATTGTGATAATAGGTACTTTTGAACTACCATGGTACCGACTTCAACAAGTCACCTCTTTCACACTTTTTGGCGTTGAAGTCGGTAATTTTTTTTTATAAATAAAAGTTTAAAGACAAAAGTGTGTTCTAGGTATATTCTAAATGAATCGCTATGTGTTCCGGACGGTTACATTATTATGTAAGTACTACAAATTTTAATTCATAGAATTAATGTTGCTTCTCAAAGTTTCAATAGAGTTGTGCAAGAGTGTTTTGTATAAAGTTTTTATTTCACGAACCAATTACATACCTACTACCAATGGGTTATGCTTAAAGAATGCACTATAATTCACTATAATCAGTGTACCTAGCATGAATTACAGCGTAAGTGTAACGTAACGTGACGTTCACGTGAAACAGTACAAACTGTCATGTATCTAGGGTAACTGCGACACAGACAACTCATAGTTTGTACGCCGAAGCATGACGCGTTGACACTACGATACGATATTTTTTTCGCAAATTGTTTGTGCTACGGCCTCTCTGCTTGCGAATGAGTTTAGTGTATTTTTTTAAAAGGTCCCATCTACAGCGTAGCACTACTAAAGAGCACATGTAACATGGTATTGTTTTTTTAATTTTAATTTAATTATTGTGATAGGTACTTTCGAACTATCGTGGTAGGTACTGACTTCAACAAGTTATTTCTCACTTTTTAGTGCTGAAGTCGGTTCTATTTCTTGATATTATTTTATTTTTAGTGACTTGTCTACTTACGGGATACACCGTCCATGATGATATCATCAAGACAGGTGAAACACTTTTTAGTTATTGAAGTATAACTCAAAAAGGACTTGACCGATTTTGATTATATATTTATGGGACAACCACGAAAGTATACTTTATTAATCAAAATCGGTTCATAAATTAGTTAAAAAGTTATCCGCGAACACACATAAATATATATATATAGGGTCGAATTGAGAGACCTCCTCCTTTTTTTGAAGTCGGTTAAAAATATGCATTTCGTCACCCACAACCCTGAGACATTAAGTTATTAAATATTATATGCATTTAATTTCACCGGCAACCACACCCTTTTTTTATTCTTTTTTCTTATTATTGCTTTTGTTCACAGACTCAGGGTCCGTGGCATTGCTTACATTTATATTTTAAACTTATATTTTTATTTTTTTATAATTACTAACGGATACAGGAGGACATTTTTTTTTTCTTAACTAAACTTACATAATACATTTGCGAAGGCCTGAAGTGCACTTTGAAAACTTACTTAGCCTGAAGGGCACAAATCGATAAGAGCATGAAGGGCTCGAAACTCTTTTTTTTTACATACAATTTAAGAAGAGGCCAGAGGGGCATTTCTGCTTTTTTTTGTACCCAAATAGACTTTTAACTAATTTCTAAATATCGTACTTACCGAGAGCATACCGGCTCCCGCAAGCAGCGCCCGTTCACGAGCTTGACACGTTTGCCAGCCATCGCCCTCCTCTGCCATATTTAAGGGAAGCGGACGACCCGCCACACGACGCTGCCGCGAGAAGGATACAAAAGCCGTACTTGTCTAATTTTTTTTTATAACAAATTTTCATTTAAGTCGGCTTTCTCCACCCGGCCCAGGGCCTCCGTCGCGTCCACATTCCGATCTTTTATGGCCATCTGCAAGTTGTAGTCGCGGACAGCATTTGGTGACGCAGACACCGCACGCCGCACGAAACGGCTGATGGCGTCTTCTTCGTCGTCGGTGTAGTAGGTGAAGGTCCTGGTGTGCCGCGAGACAGCAACCACTGCGTGCGGGACGCTCTCATGCAGACTCATGTTGCCCTTGGTTTTAATGGCGATGACCGACTCGTATGTCAGTCCCTGTGCTTCATGGATGGTAAGGATGCGCGACCCCGTACCTCCACCATAACCCTGGATGGTCAGGGTCTACTTTCTTCCTGAGTGTGTACTAGGAAGAGGGTGTTGGGGAGGGTGCTGGGTATATGCGCATCTCTGTACCTTCTCTGCTCCAGGGGCTAGGAAGTGGGGCTGAGGAATATATTCAACCATACCCTTCAAACCAGAACAGAACTTGCTGCTGCTAAAATGACTAGGTTTTACTCTCTCTGACTTGACTCGAGAAGATTATGCAAAACCAAAATCAAAGAATACGTGCTATCATTAGACCACACATCCACCGAACAACTACTGCGAATTGAAATCTAAATCACACACAGGACAATACAAACACATCTGACTATATAGGTACTCAACACGCCTACTAACTCCTTCTAGATATGCAATCGACAGAGATATTTGCTATAAATATCAAATTATTTGCATTTAGGAAGAACTAGCTCTCACAAACACAGGGTATCCTACCGTGAGCTAGCTGAGGAGCTAGGGTTCTAAACAGTCTATATATTTATATAACAGCTTATATATTTGTATCCCATAATCACAATATAACTAACTTGTTATAATTATATTTATATCATTTATTGAATCATACATGTTACAGGGGTATTATACCTACAGCACTGTGTGCTTTTGTGTTGTGTGATATTATTGAAATTTATTTTATATTGTATTTTGTGTTAATTGTAAGTTACAAAGTTGTTTTGGCATCAATAAAAAAATGCTTATTATTATTGTATACACAATATAACTATACTACTTGCAATAAGTGTACTGCTAAGTTGGCGAACGCCTCAGGGGTAGATACTACACTTTAAAGTTACCACCTTAATTGTACAATACAATACTTCTTTATTGCTACTGTATATTTATTAAAATATATATACAGTAGGTAAATTAACCTAATTTTACGTACTTACATAATCATCATTTTTCCAATTTTATGCTAATTATGTCATCATCATCATCATCTCAGCCGTAGGACGTCCACTGCTGAACATAGGCCTCCCCCTTGATTTTCCAAAAGGACCGGTTGGAAGCGGCCTGCATCCAACGTCGTCCTGCTACCTTCCTCAGGTCGTCTGTCCACCGTGTCGGTGGACGACCTACGCTGCGCTTGCCGGTCCGTGGTCTCCACTCCAGAACCTTTCGGCCCCATCGGCCATCTGTTCTGCGTGCTATGTGCCCTGCCCACTGCCACTTCAACTGGCTAATCTTCTGGGCTATGTCGGTGACTTTCGTTCTTTTACGGATCTCCTCATTTCTGATTCGATCACGTAGAGAAACCCCGAGCATAGCTCGTTGTGCGACTTTGAGCTTGTCTATGAGGCCCATAGTAAGAGACCACGTTTCAGTGCCATAAGTCATCACTGGTAACACACATTGGTCGAAGACTCTTGTCTTGAGGCACTGAGGTATTTTTGACGAGAAGACTTCGCGAAGTTTCCGGAACGCTGCCCAGCCGAGTTGGATTCGACGATTGACCTCTTTCTCGAAGTTGGACCTGCCTAGTTTGACTGTCTGTCCCAGGTAGATGTACTCGTCAACAACTTCGAGAACTGAGTTCCCAACTGATATTGGGGTAGGTACAACATGGGCATTAGACATAATTTTCGTCTTATCCATGTTCATCTTAAGACCTACCCGTTGGGAAACTCGATGGAGGCCTTCAAGCATTGTACTGAGGTCTTCCATGGATTCTGCCATGACTACAATATCGTCGGCAAATCGAAGGTGAGTGATGTATTCGCCGTTAATATTAATGCCAAGTCCTTGCCATTCCAGAAGCTTGAAGGCGTCTTCCAATGTAGCGGTGAACAGTTTCGGAGATATAACGTCTCCCTGTCTCACGCCTCTTTGCAATGGAATTGCCTTCGAACTCTGCTCCTGTACTCGGACTGACATGTAGGCGTTTTTGTACAAACACTTCAGCACTTCAATATACCGATAGTCAATACGGCACCGCTGGAAAGACTCAAGCACTGCCCACGTCTCGATCGAATCAAAGGCTTTCTCATAGTTCACAAACGCTAAACAAAGAGGCAAGTTATACTCTTCGGTCTTCTGTATAACTTGCCGTAGCGTGTGGATGTGGTCTATGGTACTATAGCCTTTTCGGAAACCGGCTTGTTCCGGAGGCTGGAATTCATCAAACCTGCGACTGAGACGGTTCGTTATGACCTTTGAAAACAGCTTATAAACATGGCTCAAAAGCGAGATGGGTCTGTAATTTTTAAGTAAAGTGTTGTCACCTTTCTTGAAGAACAGCACCACCACGCTTTTGTTCCATGCTTCTGGCGTTGAACCTTCGAGTAAGACGGTATTAAAGAGCTTCTGAAGGACTTTAAGTACGGGTGTTCCACCCGCTTTCAGAAGCTCAGATGTGATACCGTCGTCACCAGGCGCCTTGTTGTTCTTAAGCTGTTTCAAGGCCATTCTAATCTCGTACAGGCTGATGTCCGGGATATCTTTGGTATAATGTCGGGTCAGCTTGGCTCTTGGATCTTTGGCCGAGCTGCTAACAGGTTTAGCGACCGAGGTGTATAGCTGTCCGTAGAAACTCTCTACCTCTCCTAATACTTCTGCTTTGGTCGACGCTACACTGCCGTCTACTCTCTTCAGCTTCGTCAACTGGCTTTGCCCAATAGACATGTCTCTTGCAAACACTTTGAAGCCTTTTTTCCGCTCTATCGTCTCCTTAATACGGTTTGTATTAAAGATCCGGATGTCGTGTCGCAAGGACTTCCATATTCGTCTATTGAGCAGCCTATATGCTTCAGCATCATCCGAAGACTGCAGTTTCAATGAGCGTCGTTCAGCCATGAGGTTGAGGGTATCGTTGGAGAGTTTCTGTGGCCTATCTGTACGGTGGGGTTTAAAGTACTTGGAACCCACTGTATGGACAGTTTCTACTAACCTGTTATTGATCTCGTCCACTGAAGCGATGTTCTCAAGGCAATCGAAGCGATTGGATAGCTCAAGTTGAAAGCTCTCGGGGTCTTGAATACGGGCACGAGTGGGTCGGAGCGTAGACTTCATCAGACGAGACCTCTCCAGTTTGACATTAATATTCACCGTGCCTCTTACCATTCGGTGATCACTACCGGTTTTAACCCTGTTGATCACGGAGACATCAGTGAATATTTGCCTTTTGGTGGTCATAATGAAGTCAACCTCATTTCTCGTGGAACCATCGGGACTCAGCCAGGTCCATTTCCTGTGAGGTGGCTTCTGAAAGAAAGAGTTCATCATAAAGAGTGCCCTCTTTCTCCAGGAAGTCGGCCAACCTCTGTCCCCTACGGTTCCGTTGTCCATATCCAAATTGCCCCACTTTCAACTCATCCTCGCTTCTCTTACCCAACTTCGCGTTGAAGTCCCCCATAACAACTAGAAAGTGCGTTTCAGAGGTATGTATGGCCCGACTAATATCCTCATACATATCCTCCACCTCATCATCCGGGTGCGACTTCGTCGGTGCGTATACCTGAATGACCTTCAGCGAATATCGTTTGGATACTCTGAGTATTAGGTATACGACCCTATTGGAAACGCTATCGATCTTAACTATGTTGTTAGTAAGGGACTTGTGGACGAGAAAACCGACACCACCTTGGGACTGTTGGTCGCCCTCCCGGTAGTAGAGTAGGTTACCTGATTTCAGGGTTATCGTGTCCTCACCCGCTCTACGGACTTCAGATAACCCCACAATGTCCCAGTGTAACTTACTCATTTCTTCTTCCAGCTCATATATCTTCTCGTCTGTCCGCATTGTGCGTATGTTGTGTGTCACCAGGGCCAGTCGTCGTCGTTGGGGGTGGTAGCCGGGCGTCTGCCGGGGATTCTTAGCACCCCCACCGTTACCGTGGCCGCTACCGTAGCCAGGAATAGCGGGGCTGCCGGGGACTGGGGGCCTGGTTCCTAATGTGTCCGTCATTGGGGGGATTTTGCCAATACTCGCCACGCTTGGCAGGCGGGTTGGCGAGCGCAGTTTTGGGGTTTTAATACTGGGAAGGTGCTGCTGCCCACCTTCCGATTGTTATCCCTTAGCAGATTTTTACGCACCCACGGGTAGAGTTGGGGGGGTACTATTCTAAGCCGGTACCCCACGGCCAATTATGTATGATACAGTGATTTGGCATACATTGAAAGAATTCCGGACTGTTAAGTACAATAAAACAGTAGGTCTACCATGAGTTAACAACATTGACACCAATCGATGCTCGATATCGACTGCCGCGGAAAAATGTATGAAAAAAGTTTAGTGCCACCACGCGGCAAATTTTAGAACTAAAATTGACAGCGAGTACGCCAATCACAAGCATAATAGGTAGGCGAGATCGAGTATCGACTATAGATGACATTTATGTTGCATACTCATGGTAGAGGTACAGGTAGGTAGTGTAATTATATGTAATACAGTGTAGAACAGTGCTATAGGTACAACACTGGACAGATACTTCCTGCTTATTATGAGACAACTATCATAATCTGAGACATTGGGGAGCAATGTGGCACATACCATGGGTTAATTCATATTTAGTTAATGTTTTATAACATTAATGTTTTATGAGATAATTTAATACCCATTCACACATACATAGATATTCCCAAGTATTATTGTTAAACAAGGCCAGAGAAGACAAGTTACAATTATTTCAGAATCAATATCTGCATTTTATTTTATATCTAACCAAAAAACACTATAGTTATCATAGGTACATTGTGGTAATCACTAATCATTGCACAGAAAAGTAACCTAAGGTAATGACGAAAC
Organism: Selenia dentaria; assembly: GCA_917880725.1. Lineage (NCBI taxonomy): Eukaryota > Metazoa > Arthropoda > Insecta > Lepidoptera > Geometridae > Selenia > Selenia dentaria. The sequence continues at coordinate 11,384,885 of OU862897.1, read as the reverse complement.
AAATCGTCCCCAGTGGATTTACTTCTATGCACTGTGACTTACTGGTGACCGATTCCATTAACTAAATTGCAATCAAATCGTAGCTGAACGGTGAACTTTTAATTTGATTCTTATTCTGTTGTTAAGTGAGAACCAGTATAGCAGCAGTTAAGTTTCTGTTGACGCCCAGCGATCGATCAAAACTTTATATTCTGCTAATTTTTTGATTTTTTTTTAGCGTTCAATGTTGATTTAAATAGTAGTTTTAAGATGACGTTACGTTCCAATTTGAGTATAATGAGTTTTCGAATAGTTATCGAACTACAACCGGAGTCGAACTGCAGTTGCAGTGAGATAGATTGTTGAGCAAAAAACGATATTAGAAGAAATATTTAGTGACGCTTCCGCTGAAAACAAACAATTCCGCTTATGGCAGAGTTGCGGTGTGCACCACCCTACCTCCCGCATAAACTGCAAATAGGAAGGATACAGAATAAACAACACACAAAACAACCCAATCAACCATAAACGATTCGAACGCTAAACCGACAGGCTTGACTGTTGGTCTAGCGCTCGACGAGTCATCATCTCCTGAGGATGGCTCATGCAGAGGCAAAACACGTGTCGAATCGTTTTTGGTTGAGTGGGTTGTTTTGTTTGTCGTTTATTCTGTATATTTTCTATTTGCAGTTTATGCGGGAGGGAGGGATAATGGATTTCCGCAAAGTAACGCCTGAATCAATAAATTAGATTGTTGAGTGTTGTAAAACAGTAGAATTAGCCTCCTGTACCTATTGGCTAGTACAACAAACATTGTCGGCATGCAGTAAATATTAATAATCGCACGTGAGTGAGGCGAAGACTGACACGTGAGAGTGTGGAGCCGGAAAACGCATGAGAAAATTCACAAACTTGTCATATACATGCTATGATTTAAAATCATAGCTACTTTTTATACTCGTGTTACTCAAACTCGTGATGTCAAATGAACGTCAATTTTTCATTAAAATCTACTTTAAAGACTACCGCCGCGTTCCAAAATATATAGAGCCTACCGAGAAGAAGCGGCAAGAAACTCGGGGCCATTCTTTTTATATAGATGTTTTTACAATGTTTTTACTTAGGTACTACACCTATTAGCTCCAGTGTGTTGCCTTACAAAAGAGAACATAATAATGGTATCAGTAGGGCAAGACACGCTACACTTTGACATCTTAGTACACGAGTAGATAGATCCTGGAGTGATCAGTCCCAAGCTGTTTCATGCTCCAAGTAATCCGAAATTTTGTAATAAACTTTTTGACAGAGTTTAGTTTTAATAGTAATTTTAAACTTATTAATAGACAAATCTCAGATAGCATTGGGAAGTTTATTATAGAATCGTATACTTTGTCCCATAAAAAAATGACTTATTCTGTGGAGACGCGTTACATGTACGGATAGCTTATGCTTATTTCGCGTGTTGATAGAATGAGCATCACTCCTTTTATCAAAACTGCTAATGTTTTTCTTTACATAAATTAGATTTTCATAGATAAACTGAGAGACAACAGTTAGAATGTTTATGTCTTTAAACTTCTGTCTAAGGGAAACTCTGGGAGCTGCTTGGGACATCCGGCGGTGATATTATGAGAATAATAATAATAAAAATTGCATAGCACATTAAAGTATTCATAGTTAAAGATTATCTACTCGACCGGGTTTGATTCCTGACCTGAGTATAGGTACGGTTTTTAAAAATCTACGAACGCAGTTTTTCTAGTCACTAAAATCCACGACATTGTGCTTTAGAAGATTTCTTTTTATGTCTTATAGTTTCAGACATGCCCATACTGACCCATCTAAATGGCCCACCATGTATATATTAATGTTAATTTGTTTTTTTATTAAATACTACAAAACCGCACTGGGAAGGCGGAGAACTGTGTTGAAATTATTCTGCTTCATCAGTCGACCACCGAACGTGTGTACCTCACTCTGCACCCATACGTAGTAGGTTCTATGTCTGCAATTTATTTAATACTTTATCGTCAACCATCCTTACTTCATACTAATATAAATAGGTATAGTATAGTAAGGTATAGTAGTAGGGTGTAACGGATCTTAAGACTCGAAATTTGGAATAGAGATAGTATTAAGGCCTGGGCTTACAGATAATATTCGGGGCCTCAAAAAATTATTATCTATGGAAATTAAAACTATACTATTCGTACTTGTCTAAAATAATACTACGTTTCGTTTTACGGCGTTTTTGTTCTGAATAGTTTACGTCAGGCAAAACCCGGCAAACAAGAGCAAAAAAATGGTGTTTTTTTTTTTTTATTTGTATCAGATATTTATCGGAAATATCACACAAAGCGCTCAGTTTTGCCCAAAACTAATTATGTATTTGAAATATAATGTTAACTCGTTACAGACAAAAAGATCAAAGGTTTCTTTGCAGCTAATTCTCATCAACTTTAATTTTATGCATGTCTATGTAAAGTCTTCGAATTCAATTTCTCGGGGATGTACACTAATTAGTTCGTCATCGATTTCGATATCAGGATCACGTTTGTATTTCGGTTTAATACCAGAATTGCTGAGCACGGTGGTGTGGCATGACATTCTGCTTTCAGTTGGTGTTGGTGCAGATGTTTGTAATACGTCGCCGAGAGTGATTGGTGGTAGCTCGTACTTGCTAGATTTCACATTCAATCTTCTTGCTCGAACCAGGTACTGCCTGACTAGAAGCATCATCACGGTGAAGAATGCTGCCAGTACGTGTAGAAAACTCATCTTCATTATCTTACTTTCCTTTTGTCTTGTACTCTACTAGCATTACATTCAGCATGTTATGAATATAAACTAAATATAATATAATATAATTATAAACTACCTATGTACCTATTTATGTTAATTTTGTAATTATATAATACTAAAGTTTTTGCGTTGTTGAAACAACATATTTTCCTCGTATTCACTTTGAAAATCTCAATCATAAAGTAAAGCGTAAATCATTCTTAAAATTATCAATGGTTATGACACTTATGCAATGAATTAGGAAAAGAGTACAGAAACATTCACTGCCAAGTCCTAGCTTGATAAAATATATATAAAATGATCTTTCTCAAACTCATTCATAAAGTACATCCATCTTGCTATCAGTCCACCGGGATAGTAAAACATTACCTACGTGGATAATCCCTGTCTGGCTTATCGTCGACCGATTGGTGCTGCCATGCATACAGAGATTCCTAACTGCCCTTAATATTGTAAGGTAAATATTAGAATTAAGGCGCGGTCGTATCCTGATAATAGTAAAAAGCAGAATCTTTAAACATCTAGTGTAACGAAACAGATCGTTAATAATCTATGAAAAAAATACTTTGGTTAGAAAAGGAATAGGCAAAGAGTAATAACCGAATAGAATTCATAAATATTATTCGCTCTTTGCAGAAAAAAATCCTAAATAGGTCGATAACAATAAACTTTCATGTTTAACCCGTCCGCATCAGCGCAAAAAATAACAATAGATTTATGAATGAAACTTAACTCGAATGAGTCTTGCTGATTCGGACAGATTAAACTCTCAGAATTTTCAGCGATAACACTATATTATTTTTTAAGTAATACATAGCCAACATATAGTACTAAAGTAGTAACCAGCAGTTTTTTCAATTGTGTTAGTATATATCGAAAAATATAAAGAAAACGTACAAAACTTATGCATTTTCGCATTACATAGTCGAATCTAACAAGCGATTTTCAACCTTACGTAAAGCATCGTAAATTATTTTAAAATTTGGGTTGGACTGCGCCTTAAAAGGAGCTGCCAGTAATATAAGTATGTGTACTTGAAGATAAAATGATGGTATGTTCACGTAATAACATTACGATACTACATACATATTATGAAATAATGGTACAAATAGTATTATTAGCTACGAAATTCAACCTTACACACAGGTTGGCCCATCTGTCTCGTAAAAATGTACCAGTGGGATAATCAATGTAGACGCGGATGGATCTTCGGATTTTGCATAATTCAAACTGATCAGTGTTTGCCATCAGCGTAATAAACTAGGCTGTTTGATTTGCTTGTTTATGGCATGGCATTTATAATATAGGTTTAAACTATTCGGGTTCGTTTTGTTCACGCTCACAACGTCTATGGTTCTGGGCCAACCATCCCTTTCTTTCGAACGGGCTAATTGCTGTTTGCCTCTACCAGCATTTACAGCATCACCGTATGGGTGGCGAACGCAGATGGCACTCAGCCAGATGCGGGCGCAGAAGGTGCACCGCCCAAGGCGAGCGTTAAAGACGCTTCGCCACATCGAGAGGAGTAGGCGACTTGCTCATGGGCACCACTAAGGTACGGACCTGGGCTTGTGATCAGTAGGAGAGAGGGGAGTCAGAGAGAATCGCCCCGGTACCTGAGTGTACCGTTGAAAGTGGGCCCTATGAATGAACTCTATGACCGTTTTGGAGAGAATCTAACCAAGATGTCAGACAGCGAGCTCCGTGTCTGACTGAGGGCCAACCGCCCCATCTACAGCTTGCTTATTATACTGTCAAATACTAGTCGCAATTATGTATGTACTCTGCCAAGTGTGAAGTTGTGAAGTAACCGTGTGTAACATGATATTACTGATAGTTAACATAGTCATTACCACCATTACTGCATACAACACGATACAGCCCACGCCATCTTACGTTATAACTTATTTACGACAATTCATACGTCTACACTAATGTTATTTAGAGTTCAATTATTTAAAAGGTATGAATGAATGCATGTTTGTTGTAAAAACATGTGTAAAATACACATAAGTCCTCGTTTATATCTATATCCTGCTCGTTTTATCTTCGCAATCAGGAAATGTTGATAATTTACTAAAACAATAAAATTGTTGTTATAAAAACTAACGTAGTTTTCACTCATTCTTAATTAGAAATACGGGATTACTCAGTAATATTTATCGGATAGGTCCGACTATTAGTCTCGACCGATGACGTCATATACGCGGGCGTCCCGAACACTACTTAAAAAAGACCACCGAATGTGGTCGAAACTATAGTTGGACCTATCCGATAAATATTACGTGAGTAATCCCGTATTTCTAATTAAAAACAATCAATATTGTTTTTTAATAATTTGTAGAGTGACATAGTATACTTCAACATATTTAAGTACTTACATAAACATAAGTACTTACAACTGAAATATTTGTCACTACCTTAACTAAACTAAAAAAAGTGTATTTACTATGAATGTTTGACCAATAAAAGTGGTTTCTTCAGTCCGGACGCCCAAAAAAAGTAGTTTCTTCAGTCCTCTAGTCATAGTCAAAACCCTATCTTCATTGAAAATCAAACGGTGTCTGGCAACACTTGACGCAATAAAAACCAGCGTGATTAGGCTGCAATTAAAGCAGCATACTGGTAACATAACGAGTAGTTCGGGTTACCTCACCGGTAACATCGCGCTCCATTTGGCAAATACTTAGTAAGTATTATGATGAGGTGTTGGCAGGCCTTTGTTTTTGCTGTTACTGGTCAACATTAGAAGCCAACTGTTTCAGTAAGACAAAGGACCATTTTCACCTCACAATCTCGGAAAGATTCTGTTTGCACTGGAGTGACTGAAAAAAATTAAAAACATTTTACAATGCCGAAATGAGTTTTCTACCGGAAAAATCGGCAAACTCAATTCGGCATTATGTAGGTACCACTTGCGCTAACTCTTCAGGTGTTAAATTTATATCTTCGTCGCTGCGGGACTCGCTCATATTTAATGAAATACGATTTTCAAAATAAATTGTGCAAGGTGAATTGAATAAAGAGATGAAAATTTTAAAATATTTTTATTTTTTCATTCATTCCAGTGCTGCCACCTGTGGCTGGCCAGTACCATTATTCAAAGAAATGAGGTGGGCGCACTGACATGAAATAATAATTAATGCATTTTCAGACTTGCGTTATAGAAAAGTATGGAATAGAAAAGTTCGAATTTTATAAACTCTTTCCACGCTAACGGACAAAATGCACTTATGCACTCAGATTTCTAATGACAAACAGAATATTTCCGAGGTTGTGAGGTGAAATAAGTATTTATTGCATTTTCAGTGGACTTGTGGGATAGAAAAGTATGGAATAGAACGGTTTTAATATTAAACTTTTTCCACGCTAGTAGACAAAATGCACTTTTGCACCTTTCCTTGATATCACGGACATAGCGAGAAGGCTTCAAAGGAAAACAACCTTTTCAGTTAGTGCAGTAAGCATCTAAGTGTAGGTAATGTAGTAAAGTAAGTGCTACCCATGATGTGACATACATTGCATTTTTAAAATTAACTTCTTTTTACTTACAAAATCAATACCGAAATAGAAGTAATGTATTTATCTAAGTTTTTTTTGCAAGACTACAATGTCGATTCCCGAACTGAGTAAATACAAGTTTTTTTTACATCTATGAATCATGTTTTACTTGTCACTAACATCGTTGAAATGGTTTCTAAGAAAAGATCTTTGTATATACATCTACACTTCTACACTTACATTATAAAGAGGAAAGATTTGTTTGTTTGTTTGTATTGAATAGGCTTCGAAACTACTGCAGCGATTAGAAAAAATCTTTCATCGTTAGAATCCTTCATTTTCCCTGGTGAACATAGGCTATATAATATTTTCAAAAAGTTAGGGATCCATGTGAAAACTTCGATAATGTAACCCAAGGTGTGGAAAACATACCAAAAAAAGTCTTTACATCGCGTATGCTGCGGAATCTATCGACCATATAACATTAGTCTATGAGATTGACAATAAAGCATAAAGTGAAGTACAGATCGCGGCACATAAGTTGAACTATAGGTAGAAAACATTTTCGGGTCTCAATCGAAGTGCGTACCTCATAGAGGTACGGTGCGAGAGGCCGTGCGTAACCATAGCAACGTGCACCCAAACAATCACACTCTGCCCCTCGCAGCCCGCGTACGCTCCGCGTGATCCTGGAGTACAATAGCGCAAAAAGGTTTCAGTTCTTAGACATTTATTTATCTTTTTAAACTTTCGTGATTTGATTATATTATATTAGCATATTTATATTATATTAGCGGAGCTTAACTTTACGCGCGATAAAAACCCGTTAATATAATATAAATATGTTAATTTATCTGTCAAATAGTTGATCATTTAATTTAATTTCAAAAAATGTCAAGACTACAACTTACTTTAGGGAAACAGGTGAGTGGAATTGTTTTCGACGTATATAATTATTTATTTAAGGAAAATCTACATAAACTAATTATACTATAGCGTCAATTCAATCGAAGAAGCTTACGTCAAAAGAGACCACTTCATCGATAATATGATGGAAGAATTTATAACTCTCACTCAGAGATTCTGATAGCAGTGATTCTGAATTGGATTCTACAACGGACACAGAAGATGAATTAATCGCCACTCTTTGCCAAAGCTCTACAACATCACTTAAAAATTATGTAGGTGTTACGTGCCCATGAATAATAGTGATTAAGATTAGTATTCCTATAATTGTTCTATCTAATAATACCTAACGGTTAGGTACTTCCCACAAGACTTTGTTCGAGAAATACAATGATTTGAAAGGAAATCCTATATTATTTTATTTGATATTATGAAATTTGATATTTGATTTAACTGTTTGTTAAAAAAATAAACGCAGTTTAAAACCACAGAGTACGTATTCATCTATCACATTTGTCCATAACTGGGGTCTTACTATCAGCTTCATAGAAAGCATGCAAGATCCGTGCAGTTCTTAAACCTGGCATAAACAGTTTTAAATGAAATCATGCCATGACGCTCATTTAAATGAACTGTTTGAACATTGTTATCGCAAAGGTGAACAGATGATGTTTTCTCTGACATTTAACAATTTACTATAACTAATATTGCAGACGTCTTTAAGTTTGTAAGCTGATAAACTGAGCTGATTTAGAGCGACGCTGAGTTAACAGGTGAACGGTTTTTCTGCGGTTATTGAATAGTAGGCCTTTTTTTCCCGGGAAAATCTTTTATAGATACCACCGCCTCCGGGGGAGAACGGTAGTTATGTGGGAGTCCTTATACCCACCAAAAACCCGGGGTGTGCCTTCAAGCGCCTTCATGTCGGGACTACAGGAACGTTTTTGCAATCGTCTGAGGTCCCGGCGACGCTGATCCCCCCGGCAGAGGATCCGATCTCAGTAGGGTTAGAGGAGACTACTCTCTAACCCCGACTTCCTGAGAGGCGCATGGGAACACCGCGTGCGCCACCTCGGGGACACAGATGTTTGGACGGTGGACGCCCCCGCATACGCCGCCCCAATCCCCAACTATGGAGGGCGTGAAAGATTAACCTCCGACGCCCTGGTCTCCTTTTGCGGATTGGGAGCTCAGACAATATTTCCCGCTCCCTCTCCGCCACCTCCTTCCTCCCCATCACCTCCTCGCAGAAGGAGAGTGCCTCCTGCCATGACCTCTCAGATCTCAGCATTGATGATATCAATGCAGGGAGAGAGAGGTCGCTTTCCACTGCTGTGACGAAGGCACTGCGCTCATATGCTCAATCCGGGCATGCTTCCAACGTATGCTGCGCAATGTCCTCGACACTATCGCAGTGGTGACACTCGGGCGTCGGTTCCCTTCCAGCTATGCGGCAGAGATACTTTCCAAAGCACCCATGCCCGGAAAGCACCTGCACCAGCCGGAAGGAAAGCGACCCGTGCGCCCTGTCCACCCAATCCTCGAGGACTGGACGGACAGCATCCACGGCCCTGCTACCAGCCCTGGGGTGGGCCAGGCGTTCCTTCCACTTCGCAATCAAAGCCTACCGAGCTTGAAGCTTGCAAGCATTGACCTCCCTCGGTGCCGGGTGTATACCTCGCAAGCTGAGATCTTTGCGCCATTCAAAAATGGCCGTAATGATATCTGCCTCTAAATCCCAGAGGGGTGAACCCGCCAAAACGCAAGTTGCTTCAAAAGAGACGGTCCGGTACCCTCTTATGACCCCGACTGCCATTGCCCTCTGAGGTTTTCTCAGAAGAGCTATGGTGCAGTTAGTCAGGGCCTCCGACCACACGGGCGCTCCGTAGAGCGCCATGGACCTTACCACCCCCATATACAGGCGACGACTCCCCGCTTCGGGTTCACCGAGATTTGGCATCAGGCGCCTCAGAGCCGCTGCCGCTCCCATCAATCGGGGCCCCATCCACGCGAAGTGCTGCCGGAACTTCCACCGACTATCGAGGTATAGTCCGAGATACATAATCTGGGCCTTAACCTCGATTCTCACCTCCCCGTTGAATAGTAGGCCTGCTTTAACGTTGTCATGGTTCGAATAAGTCGGGCATTTTTCTAGAAGTCCTTGCTTTAATAGCCCATAGTAAGTATTGTACCTGCGCGGACGACCACCATTTTGGTTTAACTTACGTGCTTCGAACTATACTACAGTGTTTTAGAAGATGTCAATATCTACAAAGAATTCCACATTACCATAATGTCTAACACTTAATGTTTATAGATAATTGTATGGAAACATTCGTCCGAGTCGCACCTGGCCGTTTATTTTTTTATGTTATATTTTTATACTGTTTTAACCGTTATTTCCTACCAAGGAATCATGATAGCGTTTAGGTATTTTCACGAGTGCAAATTAACGGACAGACGCTACAGAAATGTATCCATCTTGTAAACACTATATACTCACTGACCTATATGACTTCTTCGCCAAGCACCAGCCGTTATTCTGTGTTATTATCGAACAGTTGTTCGACAGTACGACGTTGACGTAATGTTGTATAAGTTCCCGTGAAAGATGCGCAAGCGCAGCCCACTAATGTGCATACTGGCATTATACTAGTACAAGCACGATATTACTTTGGGTTGGATAACCAAGATTTGCATGACACGTTTAAATTCTAATAGGGTTACCTCTATGTCTGATGCGAAGTATGATTTTTGCTATAAATACATTACCCGTTTACGAGAACAAGGGTTAAAGTTTTAGGATGTATGTGTATCTATATCTATAACTAAGTACCTATCTACATATATAAAAACGAATCTCTACTTCCCTTAGTCATCGCATTACGCATGAAATAATTTCGCTATTTCTTTTACTAATTATTGGCAGGAGAAGGTTCCTATGAAAGAAAGCCCAAGAAAAGATGGGAGGGTATGGCGAGGCTGAAGACCGAGCCTACGTGAAAGAAGTCGCGGGCAGTCACTAGTATATATATAAAAATGAACCCCTATTTTTCCTGGTCACGCTATAACTTGAGAACGACTACCGATTTAACGATTTCTTTTTTGTTGTGTTAATTATTGTCAGGAGAAGGTTCTTATAAAACTAAAATCCAGATAAGACGTGAGGATTTGATGAGGCCGGAAGCCGAGCCTACTACATGAACTAAGTCGAGGGCAGTCGCTAGTTATATATAAAAATTAATCTCCGTTTCCCCTGGTCATCACATCACGCGTGAACGGATGGAACAATTTCGTAATTTTTTTCTGTGTTAATTATTGTCAGGAGAAGGTTCTTATGAAAGAAAAATCAAGAAAAGATGGGAGGTTACAGCGAAGCCGAAGGCCGAGCCAACTATGCGACCGAAGTCGCCGCCAGTAGCTATAGTAATATTATCAAGAGGAAAGATTTGTTTGTTTGTTTGAATTTAATATGCTCCAAAACTACAGACTGATTTGAAAAATCTTACACCATTATAATCCTTCGTTATTCCTGAGGAACATAGGCTATATTTATCATCATCATCATTATTTATCACCACACGGGTGAAACCGCAGAGCGCAGCGTGCGACTAAAGGCCGTTTTAAGGTTTAAAGACATTTATTCTCAATAAGACACATACAGAGTCACTTACTTGAGAACTTAACTATTTATAAATATACTTCGCCATATCATTTCTAAAAATACATTAAAATAAATTCTATTTTGCAATACATATCCAATAAATATTTACAGCCAACTTCACACATTTGATTTGTTTACTATACTCACTTTACATCACTTGTAACACTATTCTAAAAGCTTGATGTCCGATATCAAATAATCAGCGAGGTGATTTTTAAAAGCGCTGAACGAGTGCATGTTTATTATGCGTGACGGTAGCTTAGTATTATACAATTGTGCTCCTTCAAACGTAACAGTTTTCTTACCATAATTTGTCCTAGCTTGGGGCAAAACTAAATAACTAGCTCGACGGTGACTACGCTTACTATAATGCTTGGCTTTAGTAAAAATTATGTTCGTATGTAAGGTTTTGTTTAAACATTTCCTAATAAAAATACATGTGCAATATATATATATATAATTGTTTTATGTTCATGATTCTAGTATTCTTGTAAATTTTCGTTGTAGCAGTCCGAAAAGGATAATTAGAAGAGCACTTAGATTAGTCTTAGCTGCACTACCCCAAATTTCAATTACGAGTAGGTATAATAAATGTGGTTTTACCAAAGCATTATAAATTGTGTAGCGTAATCGATGAGGAACACATTGGACAATATTACGAAGTGAGCCAAGTAACAAAGTAAGCTTATTTTTAATATGTTCTATGTGAGCGTTCCAAGTCAAGCGGCTGTCTATCCTTAGGCCAAGATACGTTTCTATTGTTTTTTGCTGAAGAGGTAAAGTGTTTATTTTAAGTGCTTCGTGCGATGGAATATTTTTGTTTTTGGCTTTAAATATTATATAACATGTCTTCGAGATGTTTATAGTCAAAAGATTATTTTTATTTTTATTTATTTATTTATTTTTATTTGGAAAACCAACAGCTATACAAATTTCTTTAACAACTAGAAACAAAACAGAAAGCCAATTATAGGTTTTCACAGATAGAGACTTAATACATTTAAAATTATGCGAACACTGAATAACTAACCAAGTTTTTACAATACCAACAACAAGTTAATACAATTTTAAGATTATTAAAAACATTACATTAAATTAAATTAAACCTACCTAAGTAACAAAGAAGTTAACGGTTAAGCACCGCCTTGCCCTCGGAATACTCATAACAAATGGATCAATGTCCATTAATTTAGAGAATGTATTAAAAGTGAATGTATTATGTTGGAACCAATTGAATAGAACATTGAGATCATCTTGTGCTTTTGATATTATGGCGTGAATAGAACTGCCAAAATAAAATAAACATGTATCATCTGCGTAGAGTGTAAGGTGACTATGTAGACCAATTTCATCAATATTATTGATATATATCAAAAAGAGTAACGGGCCCAAAATAGAACCCGGTGGGACTCCACACGTTATTGGCAGTGCGTCACTTTTGAACTGATCTCCTATTTTTACAATTTGAGTACGACTACTGAGGTATGATTTCAAAATGTCTATTGCTTTGCCGGAGATATTTATTGCTTCTAGTTTTTTTATAAGTAAATTGTGACTGACTGTATCGAAGGCTTTTTTTAAGTCAACAAATACACCCACTGCGATATTTTTGGCATCAATGCTATGTTTTCAATATTCTATCTATCCATAGTTTTCCTTACTACCGATAGAAATCTGACATAACGTCCGTACAAATAGTGTCAAATATCTATCTCTAGTAGGGTAAACCGATGATAGATAGGTTATTGGGACCAGCCGTTACAGCATAAACATGTTGATAGATGTAATTAGACAATATTACTGTCATCTACTCTACTATCATATATTTTTTCTGGATGGTAGGCCTCTTGTGCAAGAGGCCGTCTTGGTCGGTACCACCGCAGTGTCAGATATTCTGCCGTGAGGCAATAGTGCGGAAGCATTACTGTGTTAGGGTGTGAAGGGAACTGTAGCAAAGGGAAGTGCAATAACTGGGCGAAAGAGACTCAAGAACCAATTTATCGGTGTGACGAGCGCAGTGCAGTAGCACGCAAATATACAGTTCTGAGCTCTGGGTGGTACTGCGACTGTCATGGGCAAGGATAGTGCTTAACATCAGGCGTATTACTTGACCATCTTGTAACTTAAAGGCAATAAAATACTCTACCCATGGCCACTGCGAACAAGAACACTCTAATTTCCTTGGATCATTGAAAAGGGTTCGAAACCTCGGGATTCAATTAACACTTCTGATATGCTCGTTGGCCTAGTTGGTAAAGACCCAGGTTCATTACTAGCCAGGCTAAAATGTATGTCCAGCAGGACACTTTCGTATCTCAGCTTTTGCCCACACTCTATTCAAACGCTCAACTGAGCATAAGACCTAAAATCGCATGATTATGCTGTCGAATACATAGCGATAGCTGTCAAAAAGCGATCAAAAACAACCATGCTCGGGACGTGCGTCAAAAATTACACATTTTGGCGGCAAAAATACCTTTTTTTTACCTTTCCGAACGCTGATCAAAAGAGACATGAACGACATTTTCACCTACAGATTTCCAATTCAAACTCCCCTTGTGAGCGTTTTTAGCGTTATTTTCGCTAAAAAAACGCTCACAAGGTCTATTTGAACGCACTATCAGTACCAAAAATGTTAGCAAAGTGCTGACTAGAGTTGACAAAAGTGACATAAGCCGCGATTTTATTATGTTTCAATCAACATTTGATTGCAACTGAGATACATAATAGGCCTTTAAGTTTTTTCTGGGATCTTGGATGTTGTGATGTGTCATTGTGTGAGTCCATGCCTCGCTATCGGGATTCCTAGTGTTGCGGGTATGAGGGTGTATATGTCAAAAATAAATACAAGGTTTTAAGTTGATCGTTATATCGTAGCTAATTTGCATACCTGATCGAGTTTCTAGACGTAACAGACACTATGTAGCGTGTGCGAAAAATTTATTTTGGTATTTTTTGGATCGGCCCACATAACGTTGCTCGGCTGGGGACCTATAAGGCATACGAAACACAGCTGTGCGATTATCTAATGATTCGTCGTTGCAATCGTCGACGAGCTCACCGATGTCAAATACTTTATGAGATATCGCCCTTGTACACAAGGTTGGTTTACCAACGTTTCTTGTCATCTCGTCATTTGTTTCACGGATGTTGTCAAAGATGCAACGATGTCTGCTCTTACCCCGGTTTTCTATAGCTAAAAACTGTCCGTTTTTAGATATAGAAAACCACCGTTAGAGAATCGCACGGCTGGTCGTTCGCAGTGGGTTCTGCCGTGCGTTTCTCTAACGATTCGTGGTTGCGCTCGGCGACGAGCTCACCGATGTCAAATACTTTATGAGATATCACCCTTGTACATAAGGTTGTTTTTCCAACGTTTCTTGTCATCTCGTCATTTGTTTCACGGATTTTGTCAAAGATGCAACGATGTTTGCTCTTTCGAGACCTTTGTTCGCTGTATGCCTGAAACATTAGAAAACGAACGAAAGTCTATATGTAGCCTTTTGACTAAAATTTGTTCGGCTACATCGCCATCGGACTACAACGCTTTAGGACTACAAAGCTTTAAGACTAAAACGCTTTATGACAAAAACGCTTTATGACAAAAACGCTTTAGGACTAAAACGCTTTATGACAAAAACGCTTTAGGACTAAAACGCTTTAGGACTAAAACGCTTTAGGACTAAAACGCTTTAGGACTAAAACGCTTTATGACAAAAACGCTTTAGGACTAAAATGCTTAGTGTGAATCTTTTTTAGTTTTCAATAGCGCTACTTCATTTATCTCTGTATTTTCTGAACTGGGATTATTTAAAAACCGCCATTTCCAATATTTTTGAAATAGAGCCAATAATTGTTCGGCACACCTCTTCTGTGCATTTGTCCGTAACTATGGAAATGTTTTTATCCTGATTTGGTGTGCATTCATATTCACTGCTTATTAAAAAACATTTGTAGAATTTAGTTATAAAGATGCACTACATTGTTGTATAAGTTACGCCGCCATAAAGAAGCACCATAATTAGTTGTCTTATTTAATGAATAAGCGTAGCCAGCCCTCAATAAACTCTTGAAGCCCTTTTTGTTTTTAACAAAATCTACATTTTCGTGTGTGTTCATTACAAAGAATGTTGTAGACTTAAAAATTTGTTTGAAAGAACCACAAACCATATTTAACACTTATTTATACTTTTCAGTAATTGTAGAAATACTTCATATATAGTGAAAAGATAAAGGAGTTTACATTGATTTTTCCTTATTGACAAGCTGTGATTTATTTTAGGCAAAACGCGTTTAAGCCATATGGCGATTAAGGTGGATTACGAAATGGGTAGTATGCGTTTTAGGTACAGTGAGAAATAGGCAGTTTAATGTTTTAGACAAGTAACGACTTAGGCCAACTAACTTAAGAATGAAGTTTAGGCAAAACGCGCTTGTAGACTAATTACGTTTAAGGAATACAGAGAACAAAGGCTTCTAGAATCGCATGGCTGGTCGTGCGCAGTCATCGTGTTGTATTGTAATGAAGAAGTAACAAAATGGACATCAAATCAGTGCAGTAAAACTCTCGTCGGTGAGTTCGTCCGGGGTAGTACTGCAACTATACCTATCTATATCTACCGCGAAGCACTATTGTTAACAATATTGTGTTCTAGTTTAAATGGTATGGTTGCCGGCGAAATTACAGGTACATGAGACATAACAACTTTATGTCTAAAGGTTAAGTGGTTCAGTGCCTCGTGCCGTCTCCTAATAACCATAAAAAATACAAGAGGGCCAGCCTATGTCGCTGTATTTTATGCGCCGTATTTGATACATTTCGATGGAATACAACACGCGGGTGCCCATCGAAAGAACGCACCGCGCTCGTCCCGCGTTTGGTGTGCATTGAGCATATAAGGGAAGGGGGTCCGGAAATAAAATTTTATTCTTATATTAAAGGAATGGTGTACATAACCATGCGAAGAATATATATTTACTGGATCGCGTTTGACGAAAAAATAAATACACGTGCTATCTTACTACACCCTCCCCCCCTCGCCCTTTGTGATATTTCGTGATTTTTGCCGTATTTGTATATAATTGTATATTTGTATTGATTTTTGATAGTTTTTCTAGTGTTCCATATTTGGGGTACCTATTCCATTATTAGATACCTTTATGACGATTTTGTTTTTGAAAAATTTTAGATCCATACTTAATAATGATAATACAAGATTGTTACCATATAAAAACTAAATATATGATTGTTTATAATTACCATTAAAAGTTTTTGATATTTGTTTCATTTATGCCTAAAAAACAAAACGGTATTCCAAATTTGGTTACTTTCCTCTACTTATCATCATTTAATTAAGGAGGTTGGTTGAGCAGTTTCCTGCAACCATACAATAGGTAGGGAAGAGTTATTGGTACCTGGGTTCCGTCGGGTAGTCGGGAAACAGAAGTATACGAACGCAGATTTCAACGCGAAAGTTGCGGACGTATACTTCTGTTTCCCTTCTCGTAATGAAGTCGCAATTTCCGAGAGGGCAATTAGAGCGCGTTGTCCCTCTCTAAAACGAGCGGCCTGCGATTTGGAAGGCATCGTAACGTCGACGGCGAAGTCAGACACAAGAAAAAAAAAATAAAAATATTAAAATATTTAATCGTCGGTGAAATTCCGCACCTCCTTTTTCGGAAGTCGGTTAAAATAACGCCTAAATTAATAACGCGTGTACCAAACCTTATGTGAGCTGAGGGTTTAATTACTTTATTAATTGAAATCTGTTAATTCGTTCGGTACTAAATATTTAATAACTGCGCGGAACCCTAATTTAAATATAAATAGTTAATCCAATTATAAATAACATATGTAACCTAATTAAGTAGCATGTCTAAATGATATATGCGTGTTGAATCACAACAGCTAACAGATGTTACTTTATGTTAATCACGTAAAAATTTTCACGGAACTCTAAAATGGTGTGCGGATCTCTAAGGCAAGAATAAAGCTCTTGAAACAAATTGGGCTGAACTCCAAACGTGCGACTATGGACGAATTATAATTATTTAATCTCAAGAACACAAGCAAACCCGTTTAACAGTACTTAGTATAATTAGTATTATTTTATTAATTTATTTATTATTATTAGTACTGGCCTTAAGAATTCTTAATTACAAATCTTTCTTGCAAGCAATATTAATAACAATCGTAAATAAAAACACAGCGTAAAATAATCACCACGGCTTCCAATCGCCGTTAATGAGTCAGGAATGTCAAACCAACAACTCTCATGTATTCTGTGGCGCGCTAATGTCATACGATGTCGTCACCTTTCTAGAAGCTTCCAATCGCTAGTCGGTTTTTTGTTTGATAAGCAAACAAATGAATTTAAGTTAAGTAGGTGATTTGTATGACGTAATCGAAATTAAATAGGGCTGATAGGGATTTATATTGGGCAATGGACTGTATTAAAGGAATTATTATTTTTTGACAAGGGGGGCTGATTCAATTATCCGGCTCGAAGGAAATATGGTTGAGCAGTTTCCTGCAACCATACAATAGGTAGGGAAGAGTTATTGGTACCTGGGTTCCGTCAGGTAGTCGGGAGGCTCTGGAACTGGTGGGAGCTGGTGACCGTGAGTCCTCGGTGGAGGCGTCCTGCTTTGGACAACGTGCTGAAGGGGGTGGCGAACTGTTCACTCGTAGTTTAATGTTTGTATTGTCTTATGGATGCACTGGTTCCCGCACTCGCGTTCGCGTATTTTACGTCGGTAAAATTTGGGGGCGTATCCGGGTCGTAGCGAAAACGGCGGCGGCGCAGAGCGGATTTTTCGTGATTTAGCGTGCGCGCGAGGTGAATGCGTCTGGCTCAGTGATGGCGGGCGAGAGCCGCCTCGTTTGACGTTTACCCCTTGCCGGCGGGCGGCGGGGTGCGCACGGTGAGTGAAGTGACGTCACGCTTTCGCGTGAACAGAGGTTTAATTAAGGACTTTTGAATCAACTTGTGGAAATACCATGTAATATACCGTTTCGGAATCTCGATGAAATAGGCAATTTTTTTTTTTTATTTGGCATTGAAGTGACCATACATTTTTTTTACACCACAGAAGGGTAAAGGTCAGGAAAACAAACGAAAGCAAGTAAAATTTTAGTGAAATCTTATTTTAAAAACATAACTGTGCTTGTGTTATATAAATAATAGTTTCCATTCGATAGCACATCTATCCAAGAATACTATCCAAAAAATAGATAGAAAAAAAATTTCATTTGCAGTCTTGGCTCCAAAAATAGTGACGAAGGCTGAAATATTTCTTAAATTTCGAAAATGTCGAATATCTCGAAAACCGAGGCACTTTTACTGAGCATAACAAATATTTTTCTGAACTGCCACAATGGCCCCTACCCGCAGGTACCCTATTATCCACTCATTACGCCACACCCTGTATATATAGCTATAAAAAGGTTTATGCCCGCTACATACACAAACATTTCTTAAAATTATATTACTTTGTACTTAAAGTAAGTAACTGTTGTTTGTATGTAGTTTATGTTAGATAGATTTTTAGTTTTTCCTGCGGACCTAAATGTGAAAGCGATTGCTACGTGACTGGCATTTGGCCTACCACGATTAACTGGTAGTGTAAT
Organism: Selenia dentaria; assembly: GCA_917880725.1. Lineage (NCBI taxonomy): Eukaryota > Metazoa > Arthropoda > Insecta > Lepidoptera > Geometridae > Selenia > Selenia dentaria. The sequence continues at coordinate 11,366,403 of OU862897.1, read as the reverse complement.
GTAACGTGTCGTTCACGTGAAACAGTACAAACTGTAATTTATCTAGCGCAACTATGACACAGATAACTTATAGTTTTTACGCCGAAGCGTGAGATTTTGACGCTTGCAATACGAATACTTATTCGCAAATTGTGCTACGGCTTCAGAACCCTAAACAGCACACTGTTACGAGTATGTGCCGATCTTCTCTAACGACCGATTAGCCTGTCTTCTTCACTAGATGCAACAAAGAAACTAAAATGAAGGATGTTTAGTACAAACTCTGTATAATAGGTATATGGGTAGAGCAATAACACGCCTAATTTTCTTGTCCGATAGAAGAAACAAATTTGATGTTTACATGCGATGCGATCTTGGTTTTAATATATAGAAACGTTTATTCGCCGGAAGGTTGATCTAAATTTCGAAGGTTTAGTGTCTATACAGTAAGTAAATAAGAAGGGCGTATTAAAAAAAATATAACCTATCTGTTTTAATATGAAAAACGGGAATCACTCACGCAAATAAGTCAGATCTCTCCAACTATAGTTTCAACCACATCCGGTGGTCTTTCTGAAGGAGAGTGCAGAACCCTCGCAGTTGCGTCTTGCCTCGCACTTGCGTGCGGATGTGGTTGAAACTATAGTTGGAAAGATCTGACTTATTTATGAGAGTGATTGCCGATTTTCATATTAAAAAATATCCTATCTGCACCTACTGTTTGTGTTGCGACACAGAAAGCATCCTAGTGTTGCCATAATGGAGTGCTTTTCTTACCGTAATGGGATTACTTCCTAGAGCGGTGATACGTCTTCATCATCATCATCAGCCAGTATCAGTCCACTGCTGGACATATGCCTCTCCTAATGCACGCCACTGAGCCCGATCTTCGGCTTTTCTCATCCAGCTGCTACCAGCCACTTTGCGTATGTCGTCGCTCCACCTAGCTGGAGGACGTCTTACAATTCCTTAATCACTAAATTGAATTTAGAGTTGGCTCAGGAAACTACTTAAGTACCTACCTCCTTCGGCGCAAACGAACAGTGGACATTACGCAAGTCTCCCAACATGGAAACATTCCTTCCATAGTGGGGTCACCGACGGAGAGTCGGGGGGTCTCTTCGCCATTATGCCCGGCCCTACACGTCTGGGGGGTGGAGTTATAGTAGATCCAACCGTTTATCCTCTTTTTGACAGATCTAATTTGTCAGTTAAAGTGTTGTGACCAAGTGATTATAGTGGACACGATTTCGATTCATTTTTCTATCGAGTCTGTGCGGAAAGAGAATAGTCCTAGGAATGGCGCCATGACCATGGCTATTGGCCATCTAGAAATACGTCAGCCAATGGGGAATGTTGAAAGGGCGTGGACAGGCCGTCATGGCATGGCCATCTAGAAACGCATCAGCCAATGGGAAATGCTGACGCATTTCTAGATGGCCATGCCCAGATGGCGAGGCCACGCCGTCCGGTTACACCCGTGTAGTTTCCAAGGTAAGCTATCAAATTCTGAGTTATAAGTTTTCACTTCTATCGGCAATTCCTATGACTGCCAATTTTTTTGTCTATGGGTAAGCAGTAGTATTTTATCAAGGTAGTAAAACTCAATGGTCCACCGCCGTTTTGTATTTGTCACTGTCACTCGCAACAAGACGCCCGTGCTAGTAATTATTTGCTGAGTTTTATATTGGAACTATAAAATGCCGAAAGGATCAGTGCTGAAAGGACAGACGAGAGAAATGGTGATCAAGCTTCGTAATTACTTTGAAGCAGAGTATCAAAATGGCGGCCCGCTTTTACCATTGTCGCAAGTGAGAGAGCGCGTTGCGGCCGCGTTAGGTATTAGTGCATCTACGATTACAAAAATTACTACCGAAGCCTACGGAACAAGCGGCATGCAGGAGAATAAGCTTCGTACGCCGAAGAAAAAACGCCAACCACGTCGTGTGACTTCGGTTGACAACTTTGACGCAGACGCTATACGCCGTCATATATATAACTATTACTTACGTAAAGAAGTTCCAACACTTAAAAAACTTGTTGCTTCTTTGCGTGAATGTGATTTGTTCCGAGGTCAACAATCGTCATTGGTAAAGGTCTTGAATGAAATTGGATTTACTTATAAAAAATCGGACAAACGCAAAATATTGATGGAGCGTCGCGACGTAGCTTTTGCTCGTTGCGAATTTTTGAGCGAAGCCAAAAAAATTACAGATTGGTCAAATGTTGTTTTCACTGACGAAACTTGGCTGAATGCGAACCACACAGTGTCTAAGAGCTGGACTGATGACACCGCTGCTTCCACTACCTCAGTACCGATGGGAAAAGGAGAACGTCTAATCATTTGCCATGCAGGGTCTGTGAAAGGATTCATGCCAGATGCTTTGTTGGCCTTTAAATCCAAAAAAACAGTTGAGTACCACGAAGAAATGAATTCTGAGGTTTACGAAAGTTGGTTTAAGGAAATGGTACAATCATTGGAAGAACCGTCAGTTATTATTATGGATAACGCATCCTATCACTCACGCCAAATTGATAAAATGCCGACCCAGGCCGACAAAAAACAAGTAATCATTGACTGGCTTCAACGACATGGTGAAAATGTTGATAACTCCTTACTAAAAGTACAATTACTAAATATATTACGAACAAAAAAACACTTCCCAAAACGATATGTGATCGACGAAATAGCTGCAGAACATGGTCATTGGGTTCTTAGACTTCCACCCTATCATTGTCAATACAATGCCATTGAATTAATATGGGCTCAAGTTAAAGGACACGCTGCTAGAAATAACACAAAACCCCCATTCACGGCAAACAAAATGGTAAATTTATTAAAAAATGCATGTGTGAAAGTAACTGCGGAAAGCTGGCAAAATGTAATTCAAAAAACACAAGAAACTATAATGGCAGATTGGGATAAACACGTGGCGATAGATTATATGAGTCAACAATTAATTATAAATGTCGGCAATAGCTCGAGTGACAGCAACGATGAATCTGATTTTGATTAATAAATAAATAAAAATAAAAGATTAGATTTCGTTTGCTTAAATTGGAATTGGGGTTGCTCAAACTTTACTATTTTCTGGTACCAAACGGCAGACTTTAATGTCTGCCATCCCCAGCGAGCAACACGGAAGGGAGTAGCCTTAGCTAAAAAATATTGTTCAAATCTTTCTGTCATTTCTTGCGGGAGGGGAAGTTGCACACTAGCGCAAAGCCGCACTATTACATACAAAACATACCTGTACCGATCCATTGCCGATCATACTCACACAACCAAATCACTAACACATAAAAAATAAAGCACCATTCACAAATCTAGTCCCGCCCTCACCCCACAGTATATTATCAAACTCCATGGTCCATGCGGACTTGTACTTTGACAGAGGGGAAACGCTGTGTATGCCTACTCCCTTCCGTGTTGCTCGCTGGCCATCCCAGATTTAACCGGTAACAGCTTCGTCAAGTATGACTTGTACTTGTAATCATCATAGTCATCATAACCTTGTTCTTTTTTGGATATACACCAGGAGATAAACACGTCTTCAAATAATGCTGTATGTTTTCCTGAGGCGCATCAATATAACGGTTTTACATAAAAATAAATCCGATATTATGTGCCGAGAACGGAAAACACCCGTGTAAAAATAGTTCATAAACAATATCGATATCTCAATCGTAACTTCGTAACATCACTATGTTGATAGCCATAGAACGTAATTTTTTAAAAACGTTTGTTATTTTATGGAATTTATAAAAAAACTACTGCACTTATGGACTCATTTTGTGAAAGATGATTATTATACGGGATCAAGGAGCAAATTTAAGCAGTTGTCATATTTTTAAAACCTCGCATTTATAAGTTAACTTTTGCGTAACATCGTCATGTTACGTTCTATTGGTGCTGTCAAAAAGAGGATAAACGGTTGGATCTACTTATAGTGAGCAAGATTTCTTCGGCGCCGAGCTCCGGCTAAGATCAATCCGGGCCTATCGTTGGGGCGAGATGGTTAATGCTAGCGCTTGCCACACCTTGACGGAGACTGCTCTCGGAAGCATTTTTGAACCCTGAGCCCCACATACCCCCTTCTGTTACTCCCGTGGCGGAAGGGAAGTGTACAGCATTTCAAAAAGGCTACTAAGTACCTATATAGTCATATAATCGTATTGAAGTACTATACAAAAATTTTCTATGAATTTTCTTCAGGTGATTTAATATAAAGAATTATATTACCGTGAATACAAATTTATTTGTTGTTATATTGTATTATTATAGATATTATAATATTATACAGGAAACCAGACTGGAATAGCTCGAATACTTTCATGTACAAAAATTGGGCACAACTTCCATAGCAACAGAGTGGTACTCAATTGGAACAGATTACCAAATGAAATTGTGACTGCCAACACTGTTAACTGTTTTAAGAACCGGCTCGACTTCTGGCTACGAACTAATAAACTTACTTTAATAAGTGAACATACAAAGTAAAATAATAACTTTCGATACTCACATCAGCAGTTTGCTGCTCGTCTATAAACGAATTAATAATAAATTTAGATCCAATTCACTACAATTTTCGCCAGATGTGATGTGGTGAAGTAAAGTTAGGGGGGACCACGCACGGTCATCTCGAAGAAAGCACACATCTTTGGCACTTATTAAAATGTTGATCATGATGGCGAATAAATAAGTTTTTTTTTTTTATATAAGAGACAAAAACTTAGTAGGTAGTATACGAGTAGTAGTATAGTACCTAGTAGGTACTTACGTGTGTGTGTAGATGATATATTTTAGTTTTTAAACAAACATATTCACAAGGATTACAAACGTTTATTTTATTTACGGGATAATAAACGAGTACTAAATATATTAGACCACTTGATCTCTCATAAAGATTCACACGCCCGCAATTCCGAGTTCATCGGTGATCCGGAGTGCATAAATATCGGAATCACATTTTATCCCGTAAATAATGTAGATAAATATTTTTATTGGTATATTTTAGAATATTTTGAACTTTTCCACCATGTCAGCCATTTACGACCCTTTATATATACCGCATGCTTAATTCTTTTGGATATCCATTTCCTCAATGCATGATATCACATTTGACAATGAAGGACTATGTACAGCCGTGCGATTCTCTAATGATTCGTCGATGCCGATGTCAAATACTTTACGAGATATCGCCTTTGTACACAAGGTTGCTTTTCCAACATTTCTTGGCATCTCATTTGTTTCACGGATGTTGTCAAAGATGCAACGATGGTTGCTCTTAGAGAATCGCACGGCTGAACAGGCTTTTTAGGGCGTATTATGAGCTTAAAATTGATGTGATGTGAACTGAATAACGTATCACCTTATAGTATAAGTTATGTATCCCAAAAGATTATCTTTTTCACAAAAACATAGCAATACCATTCAATGGGCAAGCTGGTAACATTACTCATCCCAAATCTATTGAAAAACCAAAACAAGACGATGCAATGTATATCAAGCCCGCTAATTCTGCACTTTCAACGCAGATAATTATTAGAGGGCTTGCGTAATGGAGGCCCCCAGTTGCTTCTGCAGTCACGACCAAATTGTAACACCAACATACCTGATAAAGTCGTATAAACTTACTTTCAACTCTGCGGCAATAGCATTACGGTTGATTAGGGCTGTTTCGGTGGTATTTTTGAGATGGTTGTGACACAAAGCAGTCAAAATTATATCAAAACTTCAAAGGCAGTGGTTGCATAACCTCGTTCCCAATAGAATAATAATAGATGTCGCAGAAAAAAAACGAAAGTATAAGAATCAGAGCAAGCAATGGACACAATGAGTCAAAGACGCTGCGCGCACGATGCTCAGATTTTGCTGGGTGTGCTAGAAGCCAGACTGACTCTAATGGGCATTTTGGCAAGGTGAATTATGATTTTACACGGTACATTATGTAGGAGATGGGAGAGGTTGACATTGTTCGTCTTTTGGTGTTATGAAATAGTTATTTAATCATTATGTCAGACGCTGGGTGCTCTATAAGTAGGTAACTGCGGTGTATAGCTCGAGGAATGTCAAACAATTTTTATTATTATTTCGTAATCATTTACATGCTACCCTCTTTTTTACTTACACTTCTTAATAAAAAATAACAAAAGGGCATTGGTGCCCTATATTCGTAACGTGCCATTCACGTGAAACAATATAAACTGTCATGTATCTAGGGCAACTGTGACACAGATAACATCGCTCCATCCCCATACGACCATTAAAATCAGCTAGAGAGTTCAATTCAGGAAAGATTGCCTCGCGTTCTGTCGGTTATGAAGTTGGGCACAGATTTTCAGAAGACGCGGGTTTGTATCCCTTCCAAGGATGTGTAATTTTTCTCTCTAAAATTGCAATGTTAGCAAAGTTACTTGCTAGTTTCTTTTTACATTATACTGGCTTATATTCATAACCAGCCCATTTTGTTCCCAGTCGACTCGAGTCTTCCTCTTAGAGAGGAGTTGGGCCATAATCCACCTTGCGGGCCCAGTGCGGCTTGATGGATAGGTTAGTGGCCAAACTATGTCGAAGTTTCAGGCCGCCCTCGACAAAGCCTAACGACTGTTGTCGTAAGACAAACAACCGAGACCTACGGCACGACCCTCCGAAGCACGGAAGCGCTCAGTTGAATAATGCCACTAGCCACCCATCCAACTCCTGACCGCAGCAAGCGTTGGTTAACTTGCTGATCGATTAATATCGCCAAGTCAAGCTCCGCTACGAGCGTTTCTTGGCGTATATTGATTACTTGCAACTTAATATTGTAGTTCAAGGAGGTTAAAATCAAATTTTGCACTTTGACATTGAACTTACACTGTAACAGTTTTGAAATCGCTTAGTTCGTTTTCTTTGACGTGTAAGTAGGTACTTGCATAGTACTACAATAGGTGCCTTAACAGGTATTTAGGTAAGTGACTGAACAATACTGATCGAAAAGGAGAAATCTGAGTTCAGAGGTCGCAGTAAGTAGGTACCTACAGCATGAATTACTGTTAATAAAAACTATTGCGCTTTGAATCGCAAATCATGACGATTGTAGGTAAGGCTGTAAATACATGTTATAAGCTACTTGCTTATTATTAGGGGTTAAAGTATGAAATTGCTATTTCGTACATGACACAATTATTTCTGGGCTAAAATATATTTACCTATTTAATCTAAGTATTTACCCTCGTTATTTTTACATTTCAATCGGAAGATCATTCAAAACTTCGCGAAAGAACTCTGGGGACCTGGGCTCCACAAACTGCGTGAAGGCATTTTGTACTGCTCCCTGGGAAGAAATTTAAATTAGTTCAATATTGTGGGTATGTTAACATCAAACCATGCCGCTAATTCCTTGGTGGTTTGATAGGGATCGGCTTTTACCAACATCCTTCAATTCATCGTTATTTACCTTAGTGGATGGTTTTCCCTCGTGGTTCAAGTCGAAGTCTCCACTATAAAAGCGGTTAAACCACGGATTTACTTCCTAATTCAATGGGTTAAACCAAAAAACGCACAGTGCGTTCGTTAGCCGTATCTTCTCCAAACACAGCATTGACATTTCGAGCAGTTTCTGCGTTAGTCGCACGTCGGAACTCGGTTTCGAAAATTTATGGTTTTCACTGTTTTCATCGTTTTTTTTCCCCTGAGGGAATTATGGCTTCGCAGTTCTCGTGCATCCGCCAGTGTCAAGTTTTATTTTCTGTTCCTATTTATTATTTTTCTTCCATTTATATTACTGTTTCCATCTTTACGTTAAAACTGTATGTAAAAACAATTGATAGCCAAACAATAAAATGCATACTTTTTTATTAATTAGAATGTTACAGATTTCGTGTGAAAAAGTTTCAATTTTAAATCTGACACTATGAAGGTTTAATTTTAATTTTAAGTGGCTAGTGCGATGAATCGGCAGTTTCATATTTAAACCCCTATATAAATAGGGTGTATGACGCTGTTCCGCCGATCATTTATGACTCAGTTTTCACCGACGGAATAATTCGAATAATAAATTAATAGTGAATGAAGAATAATAAATTAATTGAAACTCTTCACTTATCTGAAATTATACATAACTAGCGACTGCCCGCGACTTCGTTCGCGTAGTAGGTTCGGCCTTCGTCTCCCATCTGTTCTTGGTTTCTCTTTCAAAAGAACCTCTGAACAATAATTAATACAATAAAAAAATTATTAGCGAGATTATTCCATCCGTTCTCAAGTTATAGCGTGACCAAGAGAAATAGGGGTTCATTTTTATAAATTAAGATAACATACAAATGTGAAAGCGAAGTACATAGTAATGAATAACATAAAAATTAAAATCATAATATGGTTTGGAAACAAACTAAAAAGGGCACAACATGCAATGATATTAAAACTATAGAGATATTTACTCCTTGAATTTGAAGTATAAACATGGCAAATTTTATGCTATATAACTACTTAGAGCTATAGTACATAACTCGCACAAGGACATTAACTACACTGACAAGATTAAAAGATCACGAAGATATATGAATCCTAGTTGTCAGAAAGGGATCAACATATTACTAACAACGTTCGACGTGGCCAACCATTCGACCGCCAATAACAGCCTCGTTCTCTCTGTCGCTCGCTACTTGTCTCCTTCGCGTGGGGGGCGAAGCGGCTACGTCGCAGGAGTTAAAATACTATTTACATTTTTGATAGATAATATAGTAAAACAATACTTAGAAATTAAAAGATACATCATTCATGTTTTTTTTTTACATTTGTCCCAGTATATGTTCTGCAGTTTCTGAACTGAACACACAAGGCATTTTTTTCCTAAATGTTGAATACACGCTGCGTCGTTGCCAGACAGGCTGGAACTAGGTTGACTCAAGACAATTAGCTTGTGTTGATGTCGCCAATCCGAGCGCTGTAAGGCGTATCTACCTCCGTTTATATATATAACATCATTGACAACAGGTTAGCTAATCCGCTGTGCTGATAGCACAATAGATACATTAGGTAAGGACTCCGTAGGTATTTAGGTACTACATCAAAAACTGATATACAACGGATACGTGACACAAGTAATGACGAAAACTAAACCAAACAATAAATTACATGTAAGTATACTACTGTAATACTCTTTCTATCGAAAAGTAGGGCAAGGTGCACACACAGTTTAATTTCTGAAACGTTTTAATAATGCCTGCACTTATGTACGTTTAGTTACGGCCGGGGTTGGGCCTATTATTCACAGAAGTAGAGATATAGTGCTGCTATAAAACTGTACTGCAACACTGTAGTCACAGCTAGTCGAGGGTCGCAAGTGCGTCTTACTATGAGCTTTTTAAAAACCGTTCAAGTTCCGTACAGTTCTTAAACCTGGCTTAAGGCGCGCTCCAACCCTAATTTTAAAATAATTTACGATGCTTTACGTAAGGTTGAAAATAGCTTGTTAGATTGGACGATGTAATGCGAAAATGCATTAATTTTGTACGTTTTCTTTATATTTTTCGATATATACTAACACAATTGAAAAACTGCTGGTTACTATTTTAGTACGTTGGCTATGTATTACTAAAAATATAGTGTTATCGCTGAAAATTCTGAGAGTTTGGACGTGAAAGTTTATTTTTATGGACCTATTTAGTATTTTTTTCTGCAGAAAACGAGTTATTACTCTTTTCCTATTCCTTTTCTAACCTTCGCATTTTTTTAATTATATATTATCGATCTGTTTCATTACACTAGATGTTTAAAGATTCTGCTTTTTACTATTATCAGGATAAGAGCGCGCCTTAAGCAAAGTTATATTCTTTACTTCTTAGTAAAAGCACAGATCAATAGTCCCTTGAAGTATAGGTATTACACGTCTTGCGCAACTTTGATCTGGGCCTAGACATAGATTAGAGAATAGTGACTTTATTTCTAGTACTACGTAGGTACAGGAAGCCGCCATAACTCTAGATACCCCAGCACTTTCACTGCTCCCATTATCTACTCACTTCCTGACTGACTAGTCACGACTAAGGCACTGTGGTGCAGGCGCAATGCTGTTTTTAGCATTTCCCAAAAAAGGAGAAAGTTCGCACGTGTATCCTTCTTATGGTTAATGTGTATAATAACGTACACACAACCATACAAATAGGAGTCCCTGTGTCTTGGAAAGGATGGACACACACGCAGACACACACTCGTTGACATATCACAAACATGCATAATCATACCCATACCTAAGTAGAAACATTGTAAACATCTTTATAAAAACAATGGCCCCGAGTTTCTTGCCGCTTCTTCTCGGTGGGCTCTATATATTTTGGAACGCGGCGGTAGTCTAAAGACTACTTTAAAAAGTACATTATAATGAAAAGTTGACGTTCATAAGTGCGCCTTTGATGCCTAAATTGAATAAATTATTTTGACTTTGACTTTGACATTACTGCGCCAGACGTACTTAATATTGTCAATGCAAATCTATTTATTTGTTATAAAAAGTACGGCATACACCACTTAAGTACACTTTTTATTAAATAATATAAATATTATTATATTATATATAAATATTAATGAAAAAATATAATAACCTAATAACATTACTTAATTAATTACATTTCGAAAACCATAATGTATATGTGTAGGCTTGCAAATTATCATTTTCTTTAATGTTTATTTACATAACTTAAGCTATGCAGTTCATATTCATTCTAAAATAATACAATTAATTAATAAATGACACCAGAAGTCTATATAATATGTCATTGAAACTCACGTTCATTATAATTTTGAAATAATAAAACGGGATTAACGTGAGACTTGCGCGTTGTCGATATCACGTTTGACAACTCGGATTCGTCCGAGAGCCTTCCTCAGGGGCCCAACTCCCACCTATTTAAACCTTACGGTTAAATTTGGTACCACCACGTCAATATAGCAAGCTTAAAATAATGATGGATTACGATAGACGTTTTGATGACGTATTATAGAATAGTGCACTCAGTTCGCGTACTTTGCAACTGCGTCAGTGTTTATATTCGGGTTGGGCATTATACTCGTATGTATTGATCCTGGAACGCACCATTAGGATCGATTTCGGCTAAAAAAGGAATACGCCGTAAATAGTATTGAAGTAATATTTTCGAGCGTTTTGTTTCGGTGGGAGTACGATAGTATTTAGTAAGTATGATTATTTTAAACTTATTACAAAACGCTCCTGATTTATGATAGTTACGTAAAAGGTGGTAGTAGGCCCTCTAGATCGGTGCGGTGCGAGGTGGGACGCAACGACGAACGCGCCGTACAACGCTTAAGACGCGGTCCAACCCCAATTTTAAAATAATTTACGATGCTTTACGTAAGGTTGAAAATCGCGTGTTAGGTTCGACGATGTAATGCGAAAATGCATTAATTTTGTAGGTTTTCTTTATATTTTTCGATATATACTATTACAATTGAAAAAACTGCTGGTTACTAATTTAGTACTCTATGTTGGCTATGTATTACCTAAAAAATAATATAGTGTTATAGCCGAAAATTCTGAGAGTTTGGACGTGAAAGTTTATTTTTATGGACCTATTTAGAATTTTTTTCTGCAGAGAGCGAGTAATATTTATGAATTCTGTTCGGTTATTACTCTTTGCCTTTTTTTTCCTAACCTAAGTATTTTTTTCATAGATTATTATTTATCTGTTTCGTTACACTAGATGTTTAAAGATTCTGCGTTTTACTATTATCAGGATACGACCGCGCCTTAAATCTCACGTTAATCCCGTTTTAATATTTCAAAACCAGAAGTGTAGGTACTTATATTTGTTCCGGTCAGGAATCCAACCGGACACACCGCGCTTTTAAACCTAAACTAAACTAACGGTTTCTTGTTGTATACACTACTTACATAGAACACAGGCTATTTTCTCTATACACTGTAACGGTTGGAAAATACAAGTTTCTAAAAAAACATTGGTATCGAAACATGTTTCAAGTACAGGTATTATTGATTCGATTACAAATTATTGTCTCAGAGTTGTTTTTTATTAGTTAGTGAGCTATGGATCAACCCGTTTCCTTGCCTTCCTTCCGGCAAACGCCACGCGTGTTGCGCAGTTGCAGGGCTAACCAAATCTTTAAGGCTTTATCAATAAGAGCGTGACGGGGCGCGACGTGTTCTTGGCGCGCTTATTTACTATGAAAGACAAAATGTGTCGTCATACAGTGTTCGCCACGCTAACGCTTTCGGCATAGCGTTAGCGTGGCTTGTTCTGAGACGTCCATAGTACGTAAGCGCGTCAAGAACACGTCGCGCCAACGTCGCGCTGTTTGTCAAAGCCTTTATAAGCTTCAAAGGTAGACACTATGCACCACGCTGCACTGCTCTCGCCACCCTAAAATCTGTTTAGTTCCAATTATGCGTCAATTGGAGGTATGTGCTTTTTTAATGTTATTAGACGGTAAACGCACAAGGCTCACCTGGTGTTAAGTAATTAGTAACGTTTTGGTAACCTACAATTGCAATACGTCATAAGTGACGAACTGCGCCCGTAACCCTGACACATTATCATTTGCCTGTCATCATCACCGGCACCCATACCAGAATACAGTAATGCGAACATTGCTAGCAATGTTTAAGCAATTTAAAGGTTTTGAAATGCCAATATAAAGCGTTAAGATGCTCTGTGAACTTATATAAGAGTAGGCTGCTTAGCGGTAGAAATAGGTATGGCAGTAGTCAGTACCTACTTCCCCAGACGAACTCATTCACAAAGAGTTTTTCTTGTCTAGACAAATCATTTGCCCTTCAAACAATAACCCAATTTACACAATATAGTACCTACGTAGAAAATCTGACACTGCGAGTATCTACCAAGACGATAGAAAAGAAACACGACACAACTTACCGCCTTATCATATAAAATTACTTCTCCTGGGCATAGACCTCTCCAAAACAAAATTGAATTGCTTATCCGTTTATAAACAGACTCTCTTGTTACGATTGCATGCCACTGAGCTCAATCCTCGGCATCTGCCATTCAGTTCACCTTTATTGTAGAAATTATATAACGTTTATATTTTGGAAAGTATCAAATTTCGGCTATCAGTGGAATTTGAAACACTAGAATACCATTTGATTATGTTGCTTTAAGGACTTAGTTTAAAAGGTCCGTTCTCGCCCTATATGGTGTTGTTAAATTCATTATAAAACATGATACAAAGATGGTATATACCTACGTGTTACGTATAAAAACTGAGTGCGGTTACACCTAGTTTTAACAAGCTAGAGCTAGAAGTCACTTGTGGTAAACTTAGATCTATACGACTTTGCCTCATACCCTCTGGTTAAAAGTAGGTTTAACCTATTGTATTAATACCAATATTTTGATACCATTATATTTACTTCGAATGTTACGAAAATGATTACCAATATATTTACTTCGAAGGTTGCTTGTTAGTTTATAGTACATTCATAACTTAACCATGTAAGTGTAAAGGGGATCGATATTCTCTTTGCGTTTAACATAGGTACCACTAGTTTTTTTTTATGTCAGCCTAAGCTAGTCGCAAGAATATAATAGGAAAGTTCAGTATTCCATAACGCTCATTATCCAAATGGACTTGAGAGCAGATTCAAGGATTCTAGATAATCCCCTGAATAATTGATCGAATACAGACCTAAGCATGTACTCGTATTGAAAAAATCACTTCTTACGGTGCCATCTCCTGCCGGAGGTTGGCTATCATTAAGGCTACTCGGACCTTAGAAGCTGTTGCCCGAAATAGCGACCTGTTGCTCATGTTAAACCACGCCCGGAGATTATTGAGCCATGAGGTACGTCTTCTGCCTGGTCGTCTACTTCCTTGAATTTTACCCTGCATGATCAGTTTGAGAAGATAGTATTTCTCATTTCGCATGGCGTGACCCAGGTACTGGAGTTTTCTCTATCTCTATACAGGTTAACCCCTGTTTATTTTTAAAAGCAATTTATTTATCTACTCGTATAGATAAGCAGCACAGGTGTTTCACTCGATATCGTCCAAAAGTAAGATTATTCTAGGCAAAAAATTAGTCTACAACATGGTTCCGTTAGAGCCTGTCTTAGCTTCAATTCAATTTCATCTACACTAATAATTATAAAGAGCTTAACTTAGCAGCTTAATGATTAAAAACTACCCTACTTTACCGATACTTATTAAAATATTTCGCCAATAAGAAGCTACCTACATTATTCCTAAATGTCATAGGCTATATTTTGTGCATCATCATCGTCAATCAGCTCGCGAATGATACCGTGGAGCGCGCCTTACCTATAAGGTACTTATAAAGTATATTTAATATTGTTGATGTAGTGTAACGCCTGTCATGATTGTCATGGCAATAATTTACTTTATGATGCAGCCTTACCGGTAGCTCTACCATGAGTTGGCAACGTAAAACGTCATCGATAGCCGATACTCGCTAGCGTCTACACGATCGTCGATTGCGAGCTGATTTAATTGGCACCATGAGTCGTTAAAAAGGTGCTTTCGACAATTCGATACTCGTTAGCGGGTCTCGTGTCGATTTGGTTATTTCTTTATGTTGGCATTATCTAAGAACTAGCTTCACACGTATTATGTTGTCTTTTTCTATCAACGTACGTAAGAAGGAGAGCGTATGACGTCAATATAAACCAACAAAACAAAATAAGCTTAATTTACTTATTACTTACTGTGAACTCCATTACTTTCGAATTTATATTCATTATACGTAGCTGACAGCTCCTCTTTCGACTGGTATTTGCGGAGAAGAAGACAAAGAGAAAATGGTATGAAGAAGATATTTATTTTGTTTTGTAACAAGTACATACAATAAATAGTATATTAAAACCAGTTAAAAGTGTTTCTTTTTAAATCAAGAAATAGCGAAAATGAGCCCATCCAAATGTTTTTATGCTGGTGGAGTTCATGGAACTAGTAAGTACTTAAGTACTAGTAACTTAGCCCGAATTAGTTTATTGATCAATTTTCTTACATTATTTCTACAATGATCTCTACTGTACTGTTGCTTTCTAATCATACACGACGACGATGTGAAAAATAAAGTAACAGGGATTATTGTATCTCTCAGACATACTAACCATACATAACCTCTATACGTACTTGTGTAAAAACATAATAATAACGTTAATTCCTACAATAACATAGGCCTTAGCCTTCGCTTCTTAATCTGGGAGATAAAGTAAACCTATAATAATAGTCATCACCTACATGAGTTACTTACATGTATTTTGTTTTAAAATTACAAATTATGTTTCTTGTAAACTTAATACTTACTTATACTTTACAGGAAATGGAGACCTTAGCAAGCCTGCTAATGGACCACTAGAGCTACTGGTACCACATCCTTTTCAAGCCGCAGGAGGACCCAGCCTCACAATCGAAACTAGCAAAGCAGGCATTTGTGAAAGCTGACAATGAACGGCAGGTTTTCCAGCAAGATGCAGAGACAGCTTGATTTGAGGGACGGAGTTAGGAGAAAAACTAACTGATGTTATTGGAAAACGATAATTGTGTTGAAGTTAGCCTTCCTCAAATGTTTCCACAACTACCTATACATATTAGTTGTAATTAGATAATTAGTAATAGATGATTAGTAAACAATAAAACAAGTAAACTCATACTCATATTGTATTAAATAGGTACATGACGAGCCACCATGTTACTTTACCTTCCTAGCTAGACCCTACCTTCAAACAGAGGGTTGCCAGGTTTGATCCCTGGCAATGACAGACATATTTGGCCCGGAACTTAATGACACAGGGGAATTCTAATGGGGGTATGAGTGTGAATGTTATTATGATCCTAGTTTTAAAAACAACCATAGTAAATTATCTGATATTATTGTAAATAAAAAGCAGATAAATGATTTCTATACATGTTTGTAGCTTTTTAAATATAATCATTGTACCTGAATGATGTGATAGTAAAGATTAAGTTGATATATGATTCCTATACGTTTAAAGGTAGGTGAAATAAAAGACATACATACTACATAAGTAAGACTAATGTTTTTGGTGAGTAGGCCATGATGTGGGCCACTCAGTTTTTTTCTGAACTATTCTGTAAGTTGTATGTTGAAATAAAATGTTTTGAATACAAATAAAGATGTTATTTATTATCACTAAATATTATTACTTATTCTCCAAGCTAATTGATCATGCAATGTCCTATACACTATCGGTTCACTGCAATTATTGCTTTCATCACCACTTCTCCACATTCATACGAGTAGGATTCTATGAAAGAAAGAAATTTTGTTAGTGTGCACATGAATTTGTGAGTAAAAGATATTGCAGAGACCATAAGGAATATTTTTGCTAGAGAAACATGACTACATCGTACAAAGAATAAGCCCTATAATTACAGTAACTTCACAATCATAATTTCCACAACACATTTTACAGCTAATCCTTTTCGTTCAAACGTCGGTTAAAGAAGATATTTGAAGCATGTTTTAAAAACCTCCATACAGCTAACCTACTCAAACTGAAATGTTGAACAATAATAATTTTCCTAGCAGTAAAACTTCTGGGAAAAAAAGACTATTGTTTTATTGCTATTTAGTGATTCGCTTGTGCATATACTAAACTAAATTTCTCTAAACTATGGTAGTTTTTATTATGTTAATACTAAAATCCACATTCATGTTACACTTACAATGATAATTATAAACATAACTATTTAAATATGGGTAGTTTTACATCAGTTAGAATGGTTTAGAGAGCACGAACTTACATGATGGTTAAATTTGCACTAAACATATCCACAATTAAACAGAAATGGCAAATTTAAGTATTGTCACTTGCAAACATTATATGAATTTGGACATAAACATGAATAGATTATAATTAACAGAACAGATGATAATTTACTAAAAACAGATTTTAGTTTGCTAATTTAGTTTGGTGTTCTTAACAAGCGGATTACTACCAATGACCTGGATAACTTCCTGCCATAATATTAGTGCTCATCTTTTAAGCTTAGTGTAAATATTTCAAAATGTCTTCCATCAACACATCCAATTACCCTTGGGATTATAAATTTACTATTAAATCAAAGTGTCAGAAAACAGAGTGTCTGATAAAAATAGTCAATAGAAATTTCATTATATATAAAAAATATAGTAAGCTACCGTTGTTTTATAACATTCTTATCCTCTTTTGTGTTTGGAAACTTGATGATTGTATTTAAGATGTTTAGGTAGGTACATGGTTTACTCTAAGCAACAGTGATTTCTTCTATTTAGATACACTGATCTCTTATTCTTATTCGTTTTGGGAGTGATGAGGCCTGCACTGACGTCCCGCTTGGGGTGTTATGTGCATTCCACCCTACCAACATTTGCTCAAGCCAGCCTAACTTCTTCACATAGAGGAGTAAGGCCTTGGGGCGCTAGCACAATTGTTGCAATGTAGTTTGAGATGTTGTATAAACAATCGTCGATGATGCTGATGATGCATCATGCGTTCTGGAGTAGACCTCCAGTAATCCTGTTTTTGCTCTAATATCTTCCGTAGCCCTGCAGTGCAGCAACACAGTCTGCACACTCTTGTCCTTCTGCAGACAGACTCCAGATAGTGGGCTGTCCGTAGCTCTGATCTTGTGCAACTGGTAATTTAGATTACTGTGAGCAGTGATAATTCCCACCATTAGGCGAAGGTCCTGACGTTGTAATCATAGTAATTTGTTCGTAGTATTTTTGTTTAGGATTGGAAACATGGATTTCGCATGTTTAGTCCTTCCTGTCATCCCAACAGTTTTGGTGTTTTCTTACTGTGTAGCTACTCAGGAGATTCTGCACACTGATCTCCTCGGAGTATTAATTATTCTGACACTGCCTCTTGGGAAAAATGATTTGCAGCTTCAAATACTTTTTGGGTGGTCCCCGTGCTGTGCATAGAACAGCAATGCAAATAAAACCTGTAATGCAAAGATAAAAAAGTAGTATACCTATCTGGGTTTATAATAAAATAATAATAAATAGCCTGTAGTTTTATTTGTAAGTTATTAGCATAA
Organism: Selenia dentaria; assembly: GCA_917880725.1. NCBI lineage: Eukaryota > Metazoa > Arthropoda > Insecta > Lepidoptera > Geometridae > Selenia > Selenia dentaria. Next base: position 11,348,375 of record OU862897.1, on the reverse strand, counting down.
CCTCAAATATGTAAAAAATAAATATGTTTACAGCTTACCTTAGACTGCAGAAGCACGGGCAGTTGCTCAGCGCAGCAGCCCAGCGCAGCACTTTGGGCAGCCGCTCAGGATACCTGCTCGGGACAGCTGAAAAACAAATGAATGTGTTAATATCTGTCGACGTACTACGATAAAATTCTGGACTTCCATCACCCGCACCACACCATGCAATGAAAACAAAGGAAAACCATTCCATGCCTTACATACTTTACTAAGATCTCACTCGCACAGTTTAGTGATATTTTTCTTTATTAATGCATACCAAAGACAACTAGCTCATGATATCAATTTGTGAAGATTAACTGTCGAATGTCTCGACATACTCACGATACCACCTTTGCATGACACCACACAAGGTAATCTTTGGTGTTGATTACTCCGGACTTGACTTCCAGCAGACAACTGCTTGGGATAGCGGCTTGGGCGGCCACTCAGCGCAGAAGCACGGGCAGTTGCTCAGCGCAGCAGCCCAGCACAGCAGTTTGGGCAGCCGCTCAGGATACCGGCTCGGGACAGCTGAAAAACAAATGAATGTGTTAATATCTGTCTACGTACTACGATAAAATTCTGGACTTCCATCACCCGCACCACACCAGCAATGAAAACAAAGGAAAAACATTCCATGCCTTACATACTTTACTGAGATCTCACTCGCACAGTTTAGTGATATTTTTCTTTATTAATGCATACCAAAGACAACTAGCGCATGATATCAATTTGTGAAGATTAACTGTCGAATGTCTCGACATACTCACGATACCACCTTTGCATGACACCACACAAGGTAATCTTTGGTGTCGATTACTCCGGACTTGACTTCCAGCAGACAACTGCTCGGGACAGCGGCTTGGGCGGCCGCTCAGTGCAGAAGCACGGGCAGTTGCTCAGCGCAGCAGCCCAGCGCAGCAGTTTGGGCAGCCGTTTAGGATACCTGCTCGGGAAAGTCCCAAAAAAACAAATGAATGTGTTAATATCTGTCGACGTACTACGATAAAGTTCTGGACTTCCATCACCCGCACCACACCATGCAATGAAAACAAAGGAAAACCATTCCATGCCTTACATACTTTACTAAGATCTCACTCGCACAGTTTAGTGATATTTTTCTTTATTAATGCATACCAAAGACAACTAGCGCATGATATCAATTTGTGAAGATTAACTGTCGAATGTCTCGACATACTCACGATACCACCTTTGCATGACACCACACAAGGTAATCTTTGGTGTCGATTACTCCGGACTTGACTTCCAGCAGACAACTGCTCGGGACAGCGGCTTGGGCGGCCGCTCAGCGCAGAAGCACGGGCAGTTGCTCAGCGCAGCAGCCCAGCGCAGCACTTTGAGCAGCCGCTCAGGATACCTGCTCGGGACAGCTGAAAAACAAATGAATGTGTTAATATCTGTCGACGTACTACGATAAAATTCTGGACTTCCATCACCCGCACCACACCATGCAATGAAAACAAAGGAAAAACATTCCATGCGTTACATACTTTACTGAGATCTCACTCGCACAGTTTAGTGATATTTTTCTTTATTAATGCATACTAAAGACAACTAGCGCATGATATCAATTTGTGAAGATTAACTGTCGAATGTCTCGACATACTAACGATACCACTTTTGCATGACACCACACAAGGTAATCTTTGGTGTCGATTACTCCCGACTTGACTTCCAGCAGACAACTGCTCGGGACAGCGGCTTGGGCGGCCGCTCAGCGCAGAAGCACGGGCAGTTGCTCAGCGCAGCAGCCCAGCGCAGCAGTTTGGGCAGCCGCTCAGGATACCTGCTCGGGACAGCTGAAAAACAAATGAATGTGTTAATATCTGTCGTCGTACTACGATAAAATTCTGGACTTCCATCACCCGCACCACACCATGCAATGAAAACAAAGGAAAAACATTCCATGCCTTACATACTTTACTGAGATCTCACTCGCACAGTTTAGTGATATTTTTCTTTATAAATGCATACCAAAGACAACTAGCGCATGATATCAATTTGTGAAGATTAACTGTCGAATGTCTCGACATACTCACGATACCACCTTTGCATGACACCACACAAGGTAATCTTTGGTGTCGATTACTCCGGACTTGACTTCCAGCAGACAACTGCCCGGGACAGCGGCTTGGGCGGCCGCTCAGCGCAGTAGCACGGGCAGTTGCTCAGCGCAGCAGCCCAGCGCAGCAGTTTGGGCAGCCGCTTAGGATACCTGCTCGGGACAGCTGAAAAAAAAAAGGAATGTGTTAATATCTGTCTACGTACTACGATAAAATTCTGGACTTCCATCACCCGCACCACACCATGCAATGAAAACAAAGGAAAACCATTCCATGCCTTACATACTTTACTAAGATCTCACTCGCACAGTTTAGTGATATTTTTCTTTATTAATGCATACCAAAGACAACTAGCTCATGATATCAATTTGTGAAGATTAACTGTCGAATGTCTCGACATACTCACGATACCACCTTTGCATGACACCACACAAGGTAATCTTTGGTGTTGATTACTCCGGACTTGACTTCCAGCAGACAACTGCTTGGGACAGCGGCTTGGGCGGCCACTCAGCGCAGAAGCACGGGCAGTTGCTCAGCGCAGCAGCCCAGCACAGCAGTTTGGGCAGCCGCTCAGGATACCGGCTCGGGACAGCTGAAAAACAAATGAATGTGTTAATATCTGTCTACGTACTACGATAAAATTCTGGACTTCCATCACCCGCACCACACCAGCAATGAAAACAAAGGAAAAACATTCCATGCCTTACATACTTTACTGAGATCTCACTCGCACAGTTAAGTGATATTTTTCTTTATTAATGCATACCAAAGACAACTAGCGCATGATATCAATTTGTGAAGATTAACTGTCGAATGTCTCGACATACTCACGATACCACCTTTGCATGACACCACACAAGGTAATCTTTGGTGTCGATTACTCCGGACTTGACTTCCAGCAGACAACTGCTCGGGACAGCGGCTTGGGCGGCCGCTCAGTGCAGAAGCACGGGCAGTTGCTCAGCGCAGCAGCCCAGCGCAGCAGTTTGGGCAGCCGTTTAGGATACCTGCTCGGGAAAGTCCCAAAAAAACAAATGAATGTGTTAATATCTGTCGACGTACTACGATAAAGTTCTGGACTTCCATCACCCGCACCACACCATGCAATGAAAACAAAGGAAAAACATTCCATGCCTTACATACTTTACTAAGATCTCACTCGCACAGTTTAGTGATATTTTTCTTTATTAATGCATACCAAAGACAACTAGCGCATGATATCAATTTGTGAAGATTAACTGTCGAATGTCTCGACATACTCACGATACCACCTTTGCATGACACCACACAAGGTAATCTTTGGTGTCGATTACTCCGGACTTGACTTCCAGCAGACAACTGCTCGGGACAGCGGCTTGGGCGGCCGCTCAGCGCAGAAGCACGGGCAGTTGCTCAGCGCAGCAGCCCAGCGCAGCAGTTTGGGCAGCCGCTCAGGATACCTGCTCGGGACAGCTGAAAAACAAATGAATGTGTTAATATCTGTCTACGTACTACGATTAAATTCTGGACTTCCATCACCCGCACCACACCATGCAATGAAAACAAAGGAAAACCATTCCATGCCTTACACACTTTACTAAGATCTCACTCGCACAGTTTAGTGATATTTTTCTTTATTAATGCATACCAAAGACAACTAGCGCATGATATCAATTTGTGAAGATTAACTGTCGAATGTCTCGACATACTCACGATACCACCTTTGCATGACACCACACAAGGTAATCTTTGGTGTCGATTACTCCGGACTTGACTTCCAGCAGACAACTGCTCGGGACAGCGGCTTAGGCGGCCGCTCAGCGCAGAAGCACGGGCAGTTGCTCAGCGCAGGAGCCCATCGCAGCAATTTGGGCAGCCGCTCAGGATACCTGCTCGGGACAGCTGAAAAACAAATGAATGTGTTAATATCTGTCTACGTACTACGATTAAATTCTGGACTTCCATCACCCGCACCACACCATGCAATGAAAACAAAGGAAAACCATTCCATGCCTTACATACTTTACTAAGATCTCACTCGCACAGTTTAGTGATATTTTTCTTTATTAATGCATACCAAAGACAACTAGCGCATGATATCAATTTGTGAAGATTAACTGTCGAATGTCTCGACATACTCACGATACCACCTTTGCATGACACCACACAAGGTAATCTTTGGTGTCGATTACTCCGGACTTGACTTCCAGCAGACAACTGCTCGGGACAGCGGCTTAGGCGGCCGCTCAGCGCAGAAGCACGGGCAGTTGCTCAGCGCAGCAGCCCAGCGCAGCAGTTTGGGCAGCCGCTCAGGATACCTGCTAGGGACAGCTGAAAAACAAATGAATGTGTTAATATCTGTCTACGTACTAAGATAAAATTCTGGACTTATATCACCCGCACCACACCAGCAATGAAAACAAAGGAAAAACATTCCATGCCTTACATACTTTACTAAGATCTCACTCGCACAGTTTAGTGATATTTTTCTTTATTAATGCATATCAAAGACAACTAGCGCATGATATCAATTTGTGAAGATTAGTTGTTGAATGTCTCGACATACTCACGATACCACCTTTGCATGACACCACACAAGGTAATCTTTGGTGTCGATTGCTCCGGACTTGACTTCCAGCAGACAACTGCTCGGGACAGCGGCTTGGGCGGCCGCTCAGCGCAGAAGCACGGGCAGTTGCTCAGCGCAGCAGCCCAGCGCAGCACTTTGGGCAGCCGCTCAGGATACCTGCTCGGGACAGCTGAAAAACAAATGAATGTGTTTGTGGAGGTCTATGGTTATGGTTTTACCGTTGAAAGAAAACTAATAGTGACTTGTTGAATACACCATCAAAATCAGATTTATTGTCCATCTTAAATACATAAATTAATCTTACAACTAGGCACTAACATACGGAGCGTACAAACTATTTACTACCGAAGTAATTCGATAAGGCGAGTCTTCTATCTCGCTTGCACGAGTATAAATACTTCGCGGCGGCCGTAGCGCTCGTCAGTCGCCCAACGATGTCCAGCGCAGACGCACGTCGCTCTTCGCTTCGCCCGCTCGTATGCCGCGGCCGAACTCGTAACCTGTATTGTGTGCGTCGCAATAATCCGCAGGACGATGACCGCCACATCACCCCCCTTCAAGTGAAACGTACCGTGCGATGCACAGTTCTGCCGCTTCTTGTGACATATGGGCTTAGCGTCTGTAAGGCTGTCGAGGTTCTAAGGTCCGTAGCGACTGTATTTGTAGCCGTAATCGTGGTTGCTGGTATAGTGGCATTTTTCGCGTCGGTTTTGCTTTCGGTTACGTCATCGCATAAGTACGCTGGTTTCAGTCGATCAATCGATATTACTGCTGTCCGGTTAGGCAGTTGTACCTTAAAGTACTTGTCATGCTTCTCCAATACGAAGTACGGTCCTTCATACGGCGGTGATAGTGGCTTCTTGACCATATCGACTCGTACAAATATGTGGCTACATGAGGACAGATCTTTATGCACAAATGGAGTGCGCTGTGATCTGTGCTTCTGTGCATTCTCTGACGCTAGTGACGTCATTGTTTCGGCCATTTTCCTTATAAACTCAGCTGGTTCCTCCGCGTGCGGTTTCGAGGGTATGAAAAAATCTGCTGGCAGGCGTATCGTTTTTCCGTACGTACATAAAGCTGGACTCATATCCGTTGACTTATGCAGTGCTGCGCGCAACCCAAGCAGAACTGTTGGTAGTTCTTTCGTCCAGGTTGTGCTGGCTCCTCGTGCCATTAGGGTGGCTTTTAGGGATCGATGCCAGCGTTCTATTTGACCGTTCGATTGCGGATGATATGCGGTGGTCCGTATTCTCGTCACTCCCATCTTCTTCATTAACGCGTGGAACAGAGATGACTCAAACTGTTTAGCCTGGTCTGTGGTAATTTTTAATGGGCATCCGTATCTGCAGATCCAGTGTTCATAGACTGCTCTGGCTATCGTCTCTGCCGTTATGTTACGCACTGGGACTGCTTCTGGCCATTTAGTGCGGCGGTCCATCATGGTTACTAAGTACGTGTATTCTTCCGACGGTAGCAGCGGTCCTACAACATCCACATGTAGATGGTCAAATCTCCCCACTTCTGGGAACTGTCCGAGGGGCGCAATTGTGTGCCTTTGTATCTTGCTCTTCTGACAGCTTAGGCAAGCTCTCGTCCATCTGGCTACATCAGCGTTCATGCTAGGCCAGAAATATCGCTGGGCCATCTGCTTCCTTGTGTTCCGGATTCCTGGGTGGCTTAACTCGTGAAGCGCTTTGAAGGCGGCTTCTCGAATTGAAGTAGGCAGGTACGGCCTAGGATTGCTAGTCGTCATCTCGCAGTGGATCGGTTTGCTCACGCCTGGCAAATTGATTTGGGCAAACTTTAGGTTCTTTTTTGTTTTTAGTTCCTTCAATTCTTCGTCTTCTTCTTGGTCATCTGCAAGCTTGTTATAGTCCACTGTTGAAGTGCATGTGATCTCCTCTAATCTTGAGAGTGTGTCTGCTACAGGGTTACTTTGGCCTCTAACGTATCGTATCTCTGTACAAAACTGGCTGATGAAATGTAGTTGTCTTTCTCGCCGTGGGGTGTCATTATTGCTTGGAGGTTTTGTCAAGGCGTATGTGAGTGGTCGGTGATCCGTATGCATAACCACTTCCGAGCCTTCTATGTATCTTCTGAAATGCTTGACGGCGCTGTACATCGCTAAGAGTTCGCGGTCGTACACGCTGTATTTTTTTTGTGCTTCACTGAGTGTTTTCGAAAAAAAGGCTATTGGACGCCATGCCGAGTCTTGGTATTGCTGTAGAACGCTACCGAGACTTTTATCTGATGCGTCCGACATTATATGTAGCTTGGCTCCAGGGATCGGATGTGCCAATGTCGCCGCTTGTATTATGCTGTCACGACATTGTTCGAAAGCTTTTTCAGTTTCTGCAGTCCACGCGACTAGCGTTTTGTCCTTTTTCTTTGCGTTATGTAACAGTTTGTTGAGTTCTAACTGTTTTTCAGCTTGGTGCGGCAACGCGTCTCTGTAGAAGTTTAACATTCCCATGAATCTTCTAAGCTCTTCTATGGTCTTTGGCTTAGGGAATGATGATATGGCTTCCGTCTTTTCTTCTGGTGGTTTGATGCCAGCTGCTGACACGTGATAGCCAATAAAGTTGATAGATTCTTTTCCGAATTCGCATTTGTCCATATTGAGCGTGAGTCCATATTCTGTCAGTCGCTTGAAGACTTGATGCAAATGGCGTCTATGGCTTTCTTCTTCTGGCGAAAAAAATTAGTAGATCATCAATATAACAGAAAGTGAATGCATCCAGGCCTCGTAGCACTTGATGCATAAAGCGCTGGAAGGTTTGCGCGGCGTTGCGCAACCCGAAGGTCATTGAAGTGAATTCAAATGAGCCGAAGGGCGTGGTTACGGCCGTTTTTTGCGCATCCTCCTTGCTGGCCATTAGAATCCAGTAGTAGGCCTTCTTGATGTCAAGTTTCGAATATATCTTATTGCCATGCAGTCTGAACGTAAAATCCGTGATTCGTGGTATCGAGTAACGATCCGGCAATGTCTGACTATTGAGTAGTCTGTAATCTCCACAGATGCGTAGTTGACCATCCTTCTTCTTCACTAAGTGTAATGGATTAGCCCATGGACTGTTCGATGGACGGCAGCCGCCCATTTCCATCAAACGCTCGAACTCCTTCTTTGCTGCGATATATCTATCGGGTGGCAGTGGTCGCGGCCGGACGTAGACTGGCGGTCCGGTTGTTTCTAAGTGATGGGTTACATTATGCGGTGGAGGTTTCTTAAGCGACATGGGTCTCTGGATGTCTGGATACTGCATCAGTATGTCGCTATACGGATGGCTCATATTGATGACATGCACTGCTGAGTCATCGCTTCGGGCTGACAGGGTCCTGACTGAGAGTTTGGTTAACCCGTCAATTAATCTCTGTCCTTTCAGATCCACTAGGATGTTGTGGTGTCGAAGGAAATCTGCACCAATGATTGATCTTCTGACGTCCGCAATAACAAACGTCCAGGAGAAACTACGTCGTAAGCCCAGATTCAATTGAAGTGTCTTCTCACCGAAAGTTTTGATAGTGCTTCCGTTCGCAGCGTACAATTTAAAATCGTTCGGAGAGTGTCGCTGTTTTATCTTCACTGCTAGGACGGAGATGTCGGCGCCGGTATCTATAAGGAAGCGTTCACCACTTTGTCGGTCGGTGACGCTCAGGCGGTTACTATACATAGTTTCAACACCGGTGCCCGCCGAACCCGATGTCGCTTCTAGTTTTCCAACTTCTGTTGTTGATTCTTCCATGCGCATGGTGCTTCACATTGTCTCGCTCGGTCACGGAATCGGTAGTGGTACCGGCATAGCCAATTTGCATCGCCCGGCTTTGCGTTGGTAGATTTCGATCTTGAACGGTTACGTCGTTGAAACGGACGGCGATAAGTTTGTCTCCCTCTCAGTTCTGCGATTTCTAATGTGAGTTTTTCAATCTGTTTCGATAAAAGTTCAAATTTTGAGTCATCAGCTGTCAGGTTATTCGTGTTTTCCATTTTTGTTTCCTGAGTCGGGGTCACCATTGTGGAGGTCTATGGTTATGGTTTTACCGTTGAAAGAAAACTAATAGTGACTTGTTGAATACACCATCAAAATCAGATTTATTGTCCATCTTAAATACATAAATTAATCTTACAACTAGGCACTAACATACGGAGCGTACAAACTATTTACTACCGAAGTAATTCGATAAGGCGAGTCTTCTATCTCGCTCGCACGAGTATAAATACTTCGCGGCGGCCGTAGCGCTCGTCAGTCGCCCAACGATGTCCAGCGCAGACGCACGTCGCTCTTCGCTTCGCCCGCTCGTATGCCGCGGCCGAACTCGTAACCTGTATTGTGTGCGTCGCAATAATCCGCAGGACGATGACCGCCACATGTTAATATCTGTCGACGTACTACGATAAAATTCTGGACTTCCATCACCCGCACCACACCATGCAATGAAAACAAAGGAATAACATTCCATGCCTTACATACTTTACTAAGATCTCACTCGCACAGTTTAGTGATATTTTTCTTTATTAATGCATACCAAAGACAACTAGCGCATGATATCAATTTGTGAAGATTAACTGTCGAATGTCTCGATATACTCACGATACCACCTTTGCATGACACCACACAAGGTAATCTTTGGTGTCGATTACTCCGGACTTGACTTCCAGCAGACAACTGCTCGGGACAGCGGCTTGGGCGGCCGCTCAGCGCAGAAGCACGGGCAGTTGCTCAGCGCAGCAGCCCAGCGCAGCAGTTTGGGCAGCCGCTCAGGATACCTGCTCGGGAAAGTCCCAAAAAAACAAATGAATGTGTTAATATCTGTCGACGTACTACGATAAAATTCTGGGCTTCCATCACCCGCACCACACCATGCAATGAAAACAAAGGAAAACCATTCCATGCCTTACATACTTTACTAAGATCTCACTCGCACAGTTTAGTGATATTTTTCTTTATTAATGCATACCAAAGACAACTAGCGCATGATATCAATTTGTGTAGATTAACTGTCGAATGTCTCGACATACTCACGATACCACCTTTGCATGACACCACACAAGGTAATCTTTGGTGTCGATTACTCCGGACTTGACTTCCAGCAGACAACTGCTCGGGACAGCGGCTTGGGCGGCCGCTCAGCGCAGAAGCACGGGCAGTTGCTCAGCGCAGCAGCCCAGCGCAGCACTTTGGGCAGCCGCTCAGGATACCTGCTCGGGACAGCTGAAAAACAAATGAATGTGTTAATATCTGTCTACGTACTTCGATAAAATTCTGGACTTCCATCACCCGCACCACACTACGCAATGAAAACAAAGGAAAACCATTCCATGCCTTACATACTTTACTAAGATCTCACTCGCACAGTTTAGTGATATTTTTCTTCAATAATGCATACCAAAGACAACTAGCGCATGATATCAATTTGTGAAGATTAACTGTCGAATGTCTCGACATACTCACGATACCACCTTTGCATGACACCACACAAGGTAATCTTTGGTGTCGATTACTCCGGACTTGACTTCCAGCAGACAACTGCTCGGGACAGCGACTTGGGCGGCCGCTCAGCGCAGAAGCACGGGCAGTTGCTCAGCGCAGCAGCCCAGCGCAGCAGTTTGGGCAGCCGCTCAGGATACCTGCTCGGGAAAGTCCCAAAAAAACAAATGAATGTGTTAATATCTGTCGACGTACTACGATAAAATTCTGGACTTCCATCACCCGCACCACACCATGCAATGAAAACAAAGGAAAAACATTCCATGCCTTACATACTTTACTAAGATCTCACTCGCACAGTTTAGTGATATTTTTCTTTATTAATGCATACCAAAGACAACTAGCGCATGATATCAATTTGTGAAGATTAGTTGTCGAATGTCTCGACATACTCACGATACCACCTTTGCATGACACCACACAAGGTAATCTTTGGTGTCGATTACTCCGGACTTGACTTCCAGCAGACAACTGCTTGGGACAGCGACTTGGGCGGCCGCTCAGCGCAGAAGCACGGGCAGTTGCTCAGCGCAGCAGCCCAGCGCAGCAGTTTGGGCAGCCGCTCAGGATACCTGCTCGGGACAGCTGAAAAACCAATGAATGTGTTAATATCTGTCGACGTACTACGATAAAATTCTGGACTTCCATCACCCGCACCACACCATGCAATGAAAACAAAGGAAAACCATTCCATGCCTTACATACTTTACTAAGATCTCTCTCGCACAGTTTAGTGATATTTTTCTTTATTAATGCATACCAAAGACAACTAGCGCATGATATCAATTTGTGAAGATTAACTGTCGAATGTCTCGACATACTCACGATACCACCTTTGCATGACACCACACAAGGTAATCTTTGGTGACGATTACTCCGGACTTGACTTCCAGCAGACAACTGCTCGGGACAGCGGTTTGGGCGGCCGCTCAGCGCAGAAGCACGGGCAGTTGCTCAGCGCAGCAGCCCAGCGCAGCAGTTTGGGCAGCCGCTCAGGATACCTGCTCGGGACAGCTGAAAAACAAATGAATGTGTTAATATCTGTCGACGTACTACGATAATATTCTGGACTTCCATCACCCGCACCACACCATGCAATGAAAACAAAGGAAAAACATTCCATGCCTTACATACTTTACTAAGATCTCACTCGCACAGTTTAGTGATATTTTTCTTTATTAATGCATACCAAAGACAACTAGCGCATGATATCAATTTGTGAAGATTAACTGTCGAATGTCTCGACATACTCACGATACCACCTTTGCATGACACCACACAAGGTAATCTTTGGTGTCGATTACTCCGGACTTGACTTCCAGCAGACAACTGCTCGGGACAGCGGCTTGGGCGGCCGCTCAGCGCAGAAGCACGGGCAGTTGCTCAGCGCAGCAGCCCAGCGCAGCAGTTTGGGCAGCCGCTCAGGATACCTGCTCGGGACAGCTGAAAAACAAATGAATGTGTTAATATCTGTCGACGTACTACGATAATATTCTGGACTTCCATCACCCGCACCACACCATGCAATGAAAACAAAGGAAAAACATTCCATGCCTTACATACTTTACTAAGATCTCACTCGCACAGTTTAGTGATATTTTTCTTTATTAATGCATACCAAAGACAACTAGCGCATGATATCAATTTGTGAAGATTAACTGTCGAATGTCTCGACATACTCACGATACCACCTTTGCATGACACCACACAAGGTAATCTTTGGTGTCGATTACTCCGGACTTGACTTCCAGCAGACAACTGCTCGGGACAGCGGCTTGGGCGGCCGCTCAGCGCAGAAGCACGGGCAGTTGCTCAGCGCAGCAGCCCAGCGCAGCAGTTTGGGCAGCCGCTCAGGATACCTGCTCGGGACAGCTGAAAAACAAATGAATGTGTTAATATCTGTCTACGTACTACGATAAAATTCTGGACTTCCATCACCCGCACCACACCATGCAATGAAAACAAAGGAAAAACATTCCATGCCTTACATACTTTACTAAGATCTCACTCGCACAGTTTAGTGATATTTTTCTTTATTAATGCATACCAAAGACAACTAGCGCATGATATCAATTTGTGAAGATTAACTGTCGAATGTCTCGATATTTTATTTTATTTTTTTATTTTTATTTTATTTTATTTTATTGTATTCGGAAAACTAACAGCTATGTATAAACATTATAAATAAAGTGGGATATAAAAATAAGGCTAATTAAAAGTTTTCACAGATATTAACTACATAATAATAACTTAAACTTAGTCTGTAGACTGGCATGCACACAATGTTTTTAATACAAACTAGGTAAAATGAAATTCAAAACAATACCATGAGTATACAGTATTACGAAAAAAAATGTTCATTGAGGAGTCGCTTCAGTTTATGAGTAGAAGTATTAAATATATCTAGGTCTATATCTGAAGCTATAGTGTTGTAACACCTGCATGCCCTGATTAGGTAGGTGTTTTGCCTGTAGTTACATGAAGCGCTAGGTATATATAGAAGCTTGAAATGTCTTAAAGAGTGAGCAGTAGGTGTGCGCAACCCTACTTGTTCGAGCAGCTCCGGGCAATCGACCGTGCCATTTGCTATGTTCAGGAGGTAGGCTACATCTGCCACACGTCTTCTCTCCTGCAGTGGGAGTAAAAGAAATTTTTTGCAACGCGATGTATAGTTTGGCAAGAATATATTTGCGCGATATTGTAGGTACCGAAGGAATCGCTTTTGTATGGCTTCGATGCGGTTAATATAAATATTATAATTAGGGTTCCAAACTTGGGAAGCATATTCCAAATGGCTCCGTACATATGCACAGTATAAAATTTTTAAGGTTTTAAGTGCGGAAAATTCTGAAGACATCCTTAAAACAAATCCTAATGCCCTTGAAGCTTTTTTAGTAATAGTGTCAACATGCATATTAAATAGTAATTTAGAGTCAAAAGTGACTCCTAAGTCTTTAATAGTAGTGACTCTGGTTAAGGAGGAATTTTTCAAGTAGTACTCATTGATGATAGGACACGGTTTCCGTGTAAAAGAGCAAACGTAACATTTAGACACATTTAGTTCCAATTTATTTTGAGAACAATAATCTTGAAAACTATTCAAATCTGCTTGAAGACGTAAGACATCTTCAATAGTATTGATGGCACAAATAATTTTCATATCGTCGGCATAAAGAAGAATTTTGGAAAAACGAAAGCAATAAGATATGTCGAATATAAATATTGTAAAAATGAGGGGTCCTAATAATGACCCTTGAGGAATTCCAGATGTAATTCTCATGGATGAAGACGTATAACCATTAAGTACTACTGTCTGACATCTATTCTGTACATAGGACGAGAACCACCGAAATAAATCACCACGAATACCAACCTGTTGAAGTTTTTGTAATAAGATAATGTGATCTATTCTGTCGAAACATTTACTGTAATCAGTATATATTACGTCTACTTGAGACGGGTGTGACATATGCTTCGATAAGAAATCACTACACAACAAGAGATTAGACGTGGTTGATCTGCCTTTAAGAAAACCATGTTGATGTTCGCTGAGCGTATGTTTCAGGGATGAGTATAATTGTCTGTAAACAATTTTTTCGAACACTTTTGCGAACACACATAGTTTAGATATTGGCCTATAATTTTCGATGTCGTTTTTTGGTCCTTTCTTATGTATAGGGGTTATGAATGCAGACTTCCAAATGTCAGGAACAATGCCTTCACTCAATGATCGCTTAAATAACAAAGTTAGTGGTACCGCTAGACTTTCGGCGCAGTTAATAACAAAAATTGGAGATATGTTGTCTGGACCAGCAGCTTTATTCTGGTCTAAAGTTTTAAAAAGTTTCAAAACTTCAGATTGTTGAACCTCGATAGATGATATATCTGTGACAGTTTCGGGCATATCTAGGCTGTATGGAGTACAAACACCGATTGACGAGGACGAAGGTTGCAGAAAGTTGGAGTGAAAAAACTCGCCAAACATATTACATATGTCGGCACCTTGATCTGAAGAGCGTTGGCCAAGTGTCAATACTGAGGGGTAAGCATTGGATTGTTTCTTAGTCTTCACGTAAGACCAAAAAGCTTTGGGATTTTTACTAATACTACTTTCAATACTAGTTATATAATCTTCATACATGTTGCTCTCCATGGCTTTAGCCCGGTCCCTTAGTGTATTAAAAGAATTAAGATCACCCAAATTACCATATATCTTATACTTATTACGATACTTATTTTTTTCCTTTAATAACTTAATTAGTGGTGATTTATACCAAAGGGGATATTTGTGTTTAGGTACGACTAATTTTGAGGGAATAAATTCATTGCGTAGTTTATCCAATTTATCGTAGAACAAAGTAATAGCTTCATTAAGAGATACATTAGACAGCTCCTTTTCCCAGTCGATTAGGTTTAAATAGGAGGAAATATCATCATAGTTAAAATAATGGTACATGTATTTTAAATAAGGTTTACAATTTAACAAGTGAATTTCAACAAAATCGGCAGAAATGTATAGTGATTTATGATGCGGATCTTCCCTAACTAAGGAGTTGTTACAATGTTCGATTGATAGCTCACTATTAGAAAACACTAAGTCTAAAATTCTGTCGTTATTGTTTACGATGGAGTTATATTGCGATAAATTACACAATGTAAGGTTATCAAATAACTCAAACTGATAAGTATGTTGAACATTATGCGGCTGGAACGAACAACCGTCTTCTGAGAGCTCCCATGTCAAATTCGGAATATTAAAATCACCTAAGATAATGAACTTATCAAGAGGGCAACTGAGTATAACGTTTGTAACGTTATTCGAAAAATTACTTGTTTGTAAAATCATAGAATCGCCTAGATTTTGGTCACATATATAAACTGTACATATGTGCAGTTTGTACGTAATTTTAGGACGGACACGTTTTAGCGATAAGGTGACCCATAAGTCCTCAGCGTTGGAACACCAATCACTGCGATTCACGGCGGTGAACACCCGGCGCACAGCGATCAGAACTCCGCCGCCGAGGGACTGATTGGTCGCTGAATAGTCTCTGTCGCGTCTCCATACGATGTATCGGTCATCAAATAACTCACTATTACTTACTCCATCTAGAAGCCAAGTTTCTGTGAGGCATATTATGTCAGTCATTTAAACATATATTTCTGTAAAACTCAGATGTTTTAGTGCGTAACCCTCTTACGTTTTGATAATAAATTATTATCGGATCCATTGAGATAACAAGAGTATTAGCGTCTCCGTAGGCAAAAGGCGTGAGAGTATAAATACACTATTCGTGCTACAATATTCGTTAAAGTGTGATAAGGCATTCGTTAATAAGCTTGCTTTACACAAAAGAGCAATAAAATAGTTAATGGGAGAATATAAAATACAACAGTAATAAAAAATGAGCAACAGGCTGGCGGCCGGCTACTTCGGAGCGATAAGCGAACAATAGATCAACGCACAGCAACTGCACTTGTGATTTAAAACCAATAGATACCTACAAATACGTAAGCACTCGTTTCTAATCGTAATATAGGAGCTTAGACATAAAACCGCCCCAATACTTGGCAGGCAGGTATTACACACATTAACTGAATATAATAATAGCAATATGATATGATAGTAATAGATCAGCGCATAGCAGCTGCACTTATTATTCAAAACCACTAAATACCTACAAGTATGCAAGCACTCGTTTCTACTAGTTATATAGGGACTTAAACATAAGACCGCCTCAATACTTTGTAGGTAGGTGTTACAAACAATACCTGAGTATAATAATAGTAACAGGATAGCAAATAGGAAATACGTAAGAGTGTGTGCGACAATACGTTTCAAGTTGAAAGTCTTTTTAGATCTGCTTCCGATTTTATGTTCAACACGGGGGATGTGGGATTTTTCCGCATAAAAATTTTGCATCCTTTGACCCACGTGAACGCAAAATTGCGCTCTTTACCGAATGCTTTGGCTTTGTTGAGTAAAAGTTTATTTTCGAAAGTGAGGTGGTCATTAACAAATACTCGCATACCCGATCCCTGCAGGCCCAGGTCAGCTGGAGTGATAGTGCGCTTCTTAGCGGCAGCGACAAAGTCGTCCTTTAGGTATCTGTTGTGTACACACACCACAATAGATTTATTTGTTTTGTCGTTACGCATAGGCACTCTTGCTATGTAATTGATGTGCTGCTTTGGAATCGGACACTTGATAAGTTCGCCGATTTGGGATACCACTGTATAGAGGTCCTCGTTATTAGCAATGGGAACTCCTTTGATTTCTAGGTTGTTCATACGCGACCTCTGATCCTGCACTCGCATGGCTCCTCGCAGCTGTTCCAGCTGCTGCTGAAGACAAGTTACCTCCTCCTTTGTTTTAAGCAGCCCCTGAACTTGCTGGTCGATGACGGTGACCCTCCCGGTCAGCGCATCCATAGATTGCTGCACGAACTCCATGGAAGTCTTCAGGTCTGCGATATCTGGTTTCATCTGTTTTAGCTCTGTGATGTCTTTCTTCATAGTTTTAAGTTCCGCTATGTCAGACTGGATTGACTTTTCACTGGCTACTAGGGATGGCAGCGAGGAGACCTGGACCGACAGGCGCTTAAGATCCAGCGCAATGCTGTCCATATCGCTAGGAGTAGGGGATTTTGCTACGCTGGTTTTGCCAACAGGGACATTAAGCGGGCTGGAAGCACTAGAACCTTTACAAGCGGCGCATCTCCACGCATTCCTTCGGTCACCAAGCTTGCGGTAACCGGTTTCCGTTATGCCGGCACAACCAAAATCAAAGCGGCCCTGGCATGCAGTACATTGCACACCATCTGTGAACTCCACATCACAACGCTGACACCGATACATTGCGATTAACGAAACCAATTTAGTAAGCAATAAACAAATAGGTACACTCGCGAACTCGAGATAATCAGTAGCGTAGGTAATCCGAAACAGGTTTGCGCGCGGAGTGTGCTTAGATTATATGTGTGCACGTTCCGCCGGTTACGGACTGACTGAACTCACGATACCACCTTTGCATGACACCACACAAGGTAATCTTTGGTGTCGATTACTCCGGACTTGACTTCCAGCAGACAACTGCTTGGGCGGCCGCTCAGCGCAGAAGCACGGGCAGTTGCTCAGCGCAGCAGCCCAGCGCAGCAGTTTGGGCAGCCGCTCAGGATACCTGCTCGGGAAAGTCCCAAAAAAACAAATGAATGTGTTAATATCTGTCGACGTACTACGATAAAATTCTGGACTTCCATCACCCGCACCACACCATGCAATGAAAACAAAGGAAAACCATTCCATGTCTTACATACTTTACTTAGATCTCACTCGCACAGTTTAGTGATATTTTTCTTTATTAATGCATACCAAAGACAACTAGCGCATGATATCAATTTGTGAAGATTAACTGTCGAATGTCTCGACATACTCACGATACCACCTTTGCATGACACCACACAAGGTAATCTTTGGTGTCAATTACTCCGGACTTGACTTCCAGCAGACAACTGCTCAGACGGCCGCTCAGCGCAAAAGCACGGGCAGTTGCTCAGCGCAGCAGCCCAGCGCAGCAGTTTGGGCAGCCGCTCAGGATACCTGCTCGGGACAGCTGAAAAACAAATGAATGTGTTAATATCTGTCGACGTACTACGATAAAATTCTGGACTTCCATCACCCGCACCACACCATGCAATGAAAACAACGGAAAAACATTCTATGCCTTACATACTTTACTAAGATCTCACTTGCACAGTTTAGTGATATTTTTCTTTATTAATGCATACCAAAGACAACTAGCGCATGATATCAATTTGTGAAGATTAACTGTCGAAGGTCTCGACATACTCACGATACCACCTTTGCATGACACCACACAAGGTAATCTTTGGTGTCGATTACTCCGGACTTGACTTCCAGCAGACAACTGCTCGGGACAGCGGCTTGGGCGGCCGCTCAGCGCAGAAGCACGGGCAGTTGCTCAGCGCAGCAGCCCAGCGCAGCACTTTGGGCAGCCGCTCAGGATACCTGCTCGGGAAAGTCCCAAAAAAACAAATGAATGTGTTAATATCTGTCGACGTACTACGATAAAGTTCTGGACTTCCATCACCCGCACCACACCATGCAATGAAAACAAAGGAAAACCATTCCATGCCTTACATACTTTACTAAGATCTCACTCGCACAGTTTAGTGATATTTTTCTTTATTAATGCATACCAAAGACAACTAGCGCATGATATCAATTTGTGAAGATTAACTGTCGAATGTCTCGACATACTCACGATACCACCTTTGCATGACACCACACAAGGTAATCTTTGGTGTCGATTACTCCGGACTTGACTTCCAGCAGACAACTGCTCGGGACAGCGGCTTGGGCGGCCGCTCAGCGCAGAAGCACGGGCAGTTGCTCAGCGCAGCAGCCCAGCGCAGTAGTTTGGGCAGCCGCTCAGGATACCTGCTCGGGAACGTCCCAAAAAAACAAATGAATGTGTAATATCTGTCGACGTACTACGATAAAATTCTGGACTTCCATCACCCGCACCACACCATGCAATGAAAACAAAGGAAAACCATTCCATGCCTTACATACTTAACTAAGATCTCACTCGCACAGTTTAGTGATATTTTTCTTTATTAATGCATACCAAAGACAACTAGCGCATGATATCAATTTGTGAAGATTAACTGTCGAATGTCTCGACATACTCACGATACCACCTTTGCATGACACCACACAAGGTAATCTTTGGTGTCAATTACTCCAGACTTGACTTCCAGCAGACAACTGCTCGGGCGGCCGCTCAGCGCAAAAGCACGGGCAGTTGCTCAGCGCAGCAGCCCAGCGCAGCAGTTTGGGCAGCCGCTCAGGATACCTGCTCAGGACAGCTGAAAAACAAATGAATGTGTTAATATCTGTCGACGAACTACGATAAAATTCTGGACTTCCATCACCCGCACCGCACCATGCAATGAAAACAAAGGAAAACCATTCCATGCCTTACATACTTTACTAAGATCTCACTCGCACAGTTTAGTGATATTTTTCTTTATTAATGCATACCAAAGACAACTAGCGCATGATATCAATTTGTGAAGATTAACTATCGAATGTCTCGACATACTCACGATACCACCTTTGCATGACACCACACAAGGTAATCTTTGGTGTCGATTACTCCGGACTTGACTTCCAGCAGACAACTGCTCGGGACAGCGGCTTGGGCGGCCGCTCAGCGCAGAAGCACGGGAAGTAGCTCACCGCAGCAGCCCAGCGCAGCACTTTAGGCAGCCGCTCAGGATACCTGCTCGGGACAGCTGAAAAACAAATGAATGTGTTAATATCTGTCGACGTACTACGATAAAATTCTGGACTTCCATCACCCGCACCACACCATGCAATGAAAACAAAGGAAAAACATTCCATGCCTTACATACTTTACTAAGATCTCACTCGCACAGTTTAGTGATATTTTTCTTTATTAATGCATACCAAAGACAACTAGCGCATGATATCAATTTGTGAAGATTAACTGTCGAATGTCTCAACATACTCACGATACCACCTTTGCATGACACCACACAAGGTAATCTTTGGTGTCGATTACTCCGGACTTGACTTCCAGCAGACAACTGCTTGGGACAGCGGCTTGGGCGGCCGCTCAGCGCAGAAGCACGAGCAGTTGCTCAGCGCAGCAGCCCAGCGCAGCACTTTGGGCAGCCGCTCAGGATACCTGCTCGGGACAGCTGAAAAACAAATGAATGTGTTAATATCTGTCGACGTACTACGATTAAATTCTGGACTTCCATCACCCGCACCACACCATGCAATGAAAACAAAGGAAAAACATTCCATGCCTTACATACTTTACTAAGATCTCTCTCGCACAGTTTAGTGATATTTTTCTTTATTAATGCATACCAAAGACAACTAGCGCATGATATCAATTTGTGAAGATTAACTGTCGAATGTCTCAACATACTCACGATACCACCTTTGCATGACACCACACAAGGTAATCTTTGGTGTCGATTACTCCGGACTTGACTTCCAGCAGACAACTGCTCGGGACAGCGGCTTGGGCGGCCGCTCAGCGCAGAAGCACGGGCAGTTGCTCAGCGCAGCAGCCCAGCGCAGCAGTTTGGGCAGCCGCTCAGGATACCTGCTCGGGACAGCTGAAAAACAAATGAATGTGTTAATATCTGTCGACGAACTACGATAAAATTCTGGACTTCCATCACCCGCACCGCACCATGCAATGAAAACAAAGGAAAACCATTCCATGCCTTACATACTTTACTAAGATCTCACTCGCACAGTTTAGTGATATTTTTCTTTATTAATGCATACCAAAGACAACTAGCGCATGATATCAATTTGTGAAGATTAACTGTCGAATGTCTCGACATACTCACGATACCACCTTTGCATGACACCACACAAGGTAATCTTTGGTGTCAATTACTCCAGACTTGACTTCCAGCAGACAACTGCTCGGGCGGCCGCTCAGCGCAAAAGCACGGGCAGTTGCTCAGCGCAGCAGCCCAGCGCAGCAGTTTGGGCAGCGGCTCAGGATACCTGCTCGGGACAGCTGAAAAACAAATGAATGTGTTAATATCTGTCGACGAACTACGATAAAATTCTGGACTTCCATCACCCGCACCACACCATGCAATGAAAACAAAGGAAAAACATTCTATGCCTTACATACTTTACTAAGATCTCACTCGCACAGTTTAGTGATATTTTTCTTTATTAATGCATACCAAAGACAACTAGCGCATGATATCAATTTGTGAAGACTAACTGTCGAATGTCTCAACATACCCACGATACCACCTTTGCATGACACCACACAAGGTAATCTTTGGTGTCGATTACTCCGGACTTGACTTCCAGCAGACAACTGCTCGGGACAGCGGCTTGGGCGGCCGCTCAGCGCAGAAGCACGGGCAATTGCTCAGCGCAGCAGCCCAGCGCAGCACTTTAGGCAGCCGCTCAGGATACCTGCTCGGGACAGCTGAAAAACAAATGAATGTGTTAATATCTGTCGACGTACTACGATAAAATTCTGGACTTCCATCACCCGCACCACACCATGCAATGAAAACAAAGGAAAAACATTCCATGCCTTACATACATTACTAAGATCTCACTCGCACAGTTTAGTGATATTTTTCTTTATTAATGCATACCAAAGACAACTAGCGCATGATATCAATTTGTGAAGATTAACTGTCGAATGTCTCAACATACTCACGATACCACCTTTGCATGACACCACACAAGGTAATCTTTGGTGTCGATTACTCCGTGCTTGACTTCCAGCAGACAACTGCTCGGGACAGCGGCTTGGGCGGCCGCTCAGCGCAGAAGCACGGGCAGTTGCTCAGTGCAGCAGCCCAGCGCAGCAGTTTGGGCAGCCGCTCAGGATACCTGCTCGGGAAAGTCCCAAAAAAACAAATGAATGTGTTAATATCTGTCGACGTACTACGATAAAATTCTGGACTTCCATCACCCGCACCACACCATGCAATGAAAACAAAGGAAAAACATTCCATGCCTTACATACTTAACTAAGATCTCTCTCGCACAGTTTAGTGATATTTTTCTTTATTAATGCATACCAAAGACAACTAGCGCATGATATCAATTTGTGAAGATTAACTGTCGAATGTCTCGACATACTCACGATACCACCTTTGCATGACACCACACAAGGAAATCTTTGGAGTCGATTACTCCGGACTTGACTTCCAGCAGACAACTGCTCGGGACAGCGGCTTGGGCGGCCGCTCAGCGCAGAAGCACGAGCAGTTGCTCAGCGCAGCAGCCCAGCGCAGCAGTTTAGGCAGCCGCTCAGGATACCTGCTCGGGACAGCTGAAAAACAAATGAATGTGTTAATATCTGTCGACGAACTACGATAAAATTCTGGACTTCCATCACCCGCACCGCACCATGCAATGAAAACAAAGGAAAAACATTCCATGCCTTACATACTTTACTAAGATCTCACTCGCACAGTTTAGTGATATTTTTCTTTATTAATGCATACCAAAGACAACTAGCGCATGATATCAATTTGTGAAGATTAACTGTCGAATGTCTCAACATACCCACGATACCACCTTTGCATGACACCACACAAGGTAATCTTTGGTGTCGATTACTCCGGACTTGACTTCCAGCAGACAACTGCTCGGGACAGCGGCTTGGGCGGCCGCTCAGCGCAGAAGCACGGGAAGTAGCTCACCGCAGCAGCCCAGCGCAGCACTTTAGGCAGCCGCTCAGGATACCTGCTCGGGACAGCTGAAAAACAAATGAATGTGTTAATATCTGTCGACGTACTACGATAAAATTCTGGACTTCCATCACCCGCACCACACCATGCAATGAAAACAAAGGAAAAACATTCCATGCCTTACATACTTTACTAAGATCTCACTCGCACAGTTTAGTGATATTTTTCTTTATTAATGCATACCAAAGACAACTAGCGCATGATATCAATTTGTGAAGATTAACTGTCGAATGTCTCAACATACTCACGATACCACCTTTGCATGACACCACACAAGGTAATCTTTGGTGTCGATTACTCCGGACTTGACTTCCAGCAGACAACTGCTTGGGACAGCGGCTTGGGCGGCCGCTCAGCGCAGAAGCACGAGCAGTTGCTCAGCGCAGCAGCCCAGCGCAGCACTTTGGGCAGCCGCTCAGGATACCTGCTCGGGACAGCTGAAAAACAAATGAATGTGTTAATATCTGTCGACGTACTACGATTAAATTCTGGACTTCCATCACCCGCACCACACCATGCAATGAAAACAAAGGAAAAACATTCCATGCCTTACATACTTTACTAAGATCTCTCTCGCACAGTTTAGTGATATTTTTCTTTATTAATGCATACCAAAGACAACTAGCGCATGATATCAATTTGTGAAGATTAACTGTCGAATGTCTCAACATACTCACGATACCACCTTTGCATGACACCACACAAGGTAATCTTTGGTGTCGATTACTCCGGACTTGACTTCCAGCAGACAACTGCTCGGGACAGCGGCTTGGGCGGCCGCTCAGCGCAGAAGCACGGGCAGTTGCTCAGCGCAGCAGCCCAGCGCAGCAGTTTGGGCAGCCGCTCAGGATACCTGCTCGGGACAGCTGAAAAACAAATGAATGTGTTAATATCTGTCGACGTACTACGATAAAATTCTGGACTTCCATCACCCGCACCACACCATGCAATGAAAACAAAGGAAAACCATTCCATGCCTTGCATACTTTACTAAGATCTCTCTCGCACAGTTTTGTGATATTTTTCTTTATTAATGCATACCAAAGACAACTAGCGCATGATATCAATTTGTGAAGATTAACTGTCGAATGTCTCGACATACTCACGATACCACCTTTGCATGACACCACACAAGGAAATCTTTGGAGTCGATTACTCCGGACTTGACTTCCAGCAGACAACTGCTCGGAACAGCGGCTTGGGCGGCCGCTCAGCGCAGAAGCACGAGCAGTTGCTCAGCGCAGCAGCCCAGCGCAGCAGTTTAGGCAGCCGCTCAGGATACCTGCTCGGGACAGCTGAAAAACAAATGAATGTGTTAATATCTGTCTACGTACTACGATAAAATTCTGGACTTCCATCACCCGCACCACACCATGCAATGAAAACAAAGGAAAACCATTCCATGCCTTACATACTTTACTAAGATCTCACTCGCACAGTTTAGTGATATTTTTCTTTATTAATGCATACCAAAGACAACTAGCGCATGATATCAATTTGTGAAGATTAGTTGTCGAATGTCTCGACATACTCACGATACCACCTTTGCATGACACCACACAAGGTAATCTTTGGTGTCGATTACTCCGGACTTGACTTCCAGCAGACAACTGCTTGGGACAGCGGCTTGGGCGGCCGCTCAGCGCAGAAGCACGAGCAGTTGCTCAGCGCAGCAGCCCAGCGCAGCAGTTTGGGCAGCCGCTCAGGATACCTGCTCGGGACAGCTGAAAAACAAATAAATGTGTTAATATCTGTCTACGTACTACGATAAAATTCTGGACTTCCATCACCCGCACCACACCAGCAATGAAAACAAAGGAAAAACATTCTATGCCTTACATACTTTACTAAGATCTCACTCGCACAGTTTAGTGATTTTTCTTTATTAATGCATACTAAAGACAACTAGCGCATGATATCAATTTTTGAAGATTAGTTGTTGAATGTCTCGACATACTCACGATACCACCTTTGCATGACACCACACAAGGTAATCTTTGGTGTCGATTACTCCGGACTTGACTTCCAGCAGACAACTGCTTGGGACAGCGGCTTGGGCGGCCGCTCAGCGCAGAAGCACGGGCAGTTGCTCAGCGCAGCAGCCCAGCGCAGCAGTTTGGGCAGCCGCTCAGGATACCTGCTCGGGACAGCTGAAAAACAAATGAATGTGTTAATATCTGTCGACGTACTACGATAAAATTCTGGACTTCCATCACCCGCACCACACCATGCAATGAAAACAAAGGAAAACCATTCCATGCCTTGCATACTTTACTAAGATCTCTCTCGCACAGTTTTGTGATATTTTTCTTTATTAATGCATACCAAAGACAACTAGCGCATGATATCAATTTGTGAAGATTAACTGTCGAATGTCTCGACATACTCACGATACCACCTTTGCATGACACCACACAAGGTAATCTTTGGTGTCGATTACTCCGGACTTGACTTCCAGCAGACAACTGCTCGGGACAGCGGCTTGGGCGGCCGCTCAGCGCAGAAGCACGGGCAGTTGCTCAGCGCAGCAGCCCAGCGCAGCAGT
This sequence comes from Selenia dentaria, assembly GCA_917880725.1. Lineage (NCBI taxonomy): Eukaryota > Metazoa > Arthropoda > Insecta > Lepidoptera > Geometridae > Selenia > Selenia dentaria. The sequence continues at coordinate 11,323,356 of OU862897.1, read as the reverse complement.
TTGGGCAGCCGCTCAGGATACCTGCTCGGGACAGCTGAAAAACAAATGAATGTGTTAATATCTGTCGACGTACTACGATAAAATTCTGGACTTCCATCACCCGCACCACACCATGCAATGAAAACAAAGGAAAAACATTCCATGCCTTACATACTTTACTCAGATCTCACTCGCACAGTTTAGTGATATTTTTCTTTATTAATGCATACCAAAGACAACTAGCGCATGATATCAATTTGTGAAGATTAACTGTCGAATGTCTCAACATACTCACGATACCACCTTTGCATGACACCACACAAGGTAATCTTTGGTGTCGATTACTCCGGACTTGACTTCCAGCAGACAACTTCTCGGGACAGCGGCTTGGGCGGCCGCTCAGCGCAGAAGCAAGGGCAGTTGCTCAGCGCAGCAGCCCAGCGCAGCACTTTGGGCAGCCGCTCAGGATACCTGCTCGGGACAGCTGAAAAACAAATGAATGTGTTAATATCTGTCGACGTACTACGATAAAATTCTGGACTTCCATCATCCGCACCACACCATGCAATGAAAACAAAGGAAAAACATTCCATGCTTTACATACTTTACTAAGATCTCACTCGCACAGTTTAGTGATATTTTTCTTTATTAATGCATACCAAAGACAACTAGCGCATGATATCAATTTGTGAAGATTAACTGTCGAATGTCTCGACATACTCACGATACCACCTTTGCATGACACCACACAAGGTAATCTTTGGTGTCGATTACTCCGGACTTGACTTCCAGCAGACAACTGCTCGGGACAGCGGCTTGGGCGGCCGCTCAGCGCAGAAGCACGGGCAGTTGCTCAGCGCAGCAGCCCAGCGCAGCACTTTGGGCAGCCGCTCAGGATACCTGCTCGGGACAGCTGAAAAACAAATGAATGTGTTAATATCTGTCGACGTACTACGATAAAATTCTGGACTTCCATCACCCGCACCACACCATGCAATGAAAACAAAGGAAAAAACATTCCATGCCTTACATACTTTACTAAGATCTCACTCGCACAGTTTAGTGATTTTTCTTTATTAATGCATACTAAAGACAACTAGCGCATGATATCAATTTGTGAAGATTAGTTGTTGAATGTCTCGACATACTCACGATACCACCTTTGCATGACACCACACAAGGTAATCTTTGGTGTCGATTACTCCGGACTTGACTTCCAGCAGACAACTGCTTGGGACAGCGGCTTGGGCGGCCGCTCAGCGCAGAAGCACGGGCAGTTGCTCAGCGCAGCAGCCCAGCGCAGCAGTTTGGGCAGCCGCTCAGGATACCTGCTCGGGACAGCTGAAAAACAAATGAATGTGTTAATATCTGTCGACGTACTACGATGAAATTCTGGACTTCCATCACCCGCACCACACCATGCAATGAAAACAAAGGAAAACCATTCCATGCCTTACATACTTTACTAAGATCTCTCTCGCACAGTTTAGTGATATTTTTCTTTATTAATGCATACCAAAGACAACTAGCGCATGATATCAATTTGTGAAGATTAACTGTCGAATGTCTCGACATACTCACGATACCACCTTTGCATGACACCACACAAGGTAATCTTTGGTGTCGATTACTCTGGACTTGACTTCCAGCAGACAACTGCTCGGGACAGCGGCTTGGGCGGCCGCTCAGCGCAGAAGCACGGGCAGTTGCTCAGCGCAGCAGCCCAGCGCAGCACTTTGGGCAGCCGCTCAGGATACCTGCTCGGGACAGCTGAAAAACAAATGAATGTGTTAATATCTGTCGACGTACTACGATAAAATTCTGGACTTCCATCACCCGCACCACACCATGCAATGAAAACAAAGGAAAAACATTCCATGCCTTACATACTTTACTAAGATCTCACTCGCACAGTTTAGTGATATTTTTCTTTATTAATGCATACCAAAGACAACTAGCGCATGATATCAATTTGTGAAGATTAACTGTCGAATGTCTCAACATACTCACGATACCACCTTTGCATGACACCACACAAGGTAATCTTTGGTGTCGATTACTCCGGACTTGACTTCCAGCAGACAACTGCTCGGGACAGCGGCTTGGGCGGCCGCTCAGCGCAGAAGCACGGGCAGTTGCTCAGCGCAGCAGCCCAGCGCAGCAGTTTGGGCAGCCGCTCAGGATACCTGCCCGGGACAGCTGAAAAACAAATGAATGTGTTAATATCTGTCGACGTACTACGATAAAATTCTGGACTTCCATCACCCGCACCACACCATGCAATGAAAACAAAGGAAAAACATTCCATGCCTTACATACTTTACTAAGATCTCACTCGCACAGTTTAGTGATATTTTTCTTTATTGATGCATACCAAAGACAACTAGCGCATGATATCAATTTGTGAAGATTAACTGTCGAATGTCTCGACATACTCACGATACCACCTTTGCATGACACCACACAAGGAAATCTTTGGAGTCGATTACTCCGGACTTGACTTCCAGCAGACAACTGCTCGGGACAGCGGCTTGGGCGGCCGATCAGCGCAGAAGCACGAGCAGTTGCTCAGCGCAGCAGCCCAGCGCAGCAGTTTAGGCAGCCGCTCAGGATACCTGCTCGGGACAGCTGAAAAACAAATGAATGTGTTAATATCTGTCTACGTACTACGATAAAATTCTGGACTTCCATCACCCGCACCACACCATGCAATGAAAACAAAGGAAAACCATTCCATGCCTTACATACTTTACTAAGATCTCACTCGCACAGTTTAGTGATATTTTTCTTTATTAATGCATACCAAAGACAACTAGCGCATGATATCAATTTGTGAAGATTAACTGTCGAATGTCTCGACATACTCACGATACCACCTTTGCATGACACCACACAAGGTAATCTTTGGTGTCAATTACTCCAGACTTGACTTCCAGCAGACAACTGCTCGGGCGGCCGCTCAGCGCAAAAGCACGGGCAGTTGCTCAGCGCAGCAGCCCAGCGCAGCAGTTTGGGCAGCCGCTCAGGATACCTGCTCGGGACAGCTGAAAAACAAATGAATGTGTTAATATCTGTCGACGAACTACGATAAAATTCTGGACTTCCATCACCCGCACCGCACCATGCAATGAAAACAAAGGAAAACCATTCCATGCCTTACATACTTTACTAAGATCTCACTCGCACAGTTTAGTGATATTTTTCTTTATTAATGCATACCAAAGACAACTAGCGCATGATATCAATTTGTGAAGATTAACTATCGAATGTCTCGACATACTCACGATACCACCTTTGCATGACACCACACAAGGAAATCTTTGGAGTCGATTACTCCGGACTTGACTTCCAGCAGACAACTGCTCGGAACAGCGGCTTGGGCGGCCGCTCAGCGCAGAAGCACGGGCAGTTGCTCAGCGCAGCAGCCCAGCGCAGCACTTTGGGCAGCCGCTCAGGATACCTGCTCGGGACAGCTGAAAAACAAATGAATGTGTTAATATCTGTCGACGTACTACGATAAAATTCTGGACTTCCATCACCCGCACCACACCATGCAATGAAAACAAAGGAAAAACATTCTATGCCTTACATACTTTACTAAGATCTCACTCGCACAGTTTAGTGATATTTTTCTTTATTAATGCATACCAAAGACAACTAGCGCATGATATCAATTTGTGAAGATTAACTGTCGAATGTCTCAACATACTCACGATACCACCTTTGCATGACACCACACAAGGTAATCTTTGGTGTCGATTACTCCGGACTTGACTTCCAGCAGACAACTGCTCGGGACAGCGGCTTGGGCGGCCGCTCAGCGCAGAAGCACGGGCAGTTGCTCAGCGCAGCAGCCCAGCGCAGCACTTTGGGCAGCCGCTCAGGATACCTGCTCGGGACAGCTGAAAAACAAATGAATGTGTTAATATCTGTCGACGTACTACGATAAAATTCTGGACTTCCATCACCCGCACCACACCATGCAATGAAAACAAAGGAAAAACATTCCATGCCTTACATACTTTACTAAGATCTCACTCGCACAGTTTAGTGATATTTTTCTTTATTAATGCATACCAAAGACAACTAGCGCATGATATCAATTTGTGAAAATTAACTGTCGAATGTCTCAACATACTCACGATACCACCTTTGCATGACACCACACAAGGTAATCTTTGGTGTCGATTACTCCGTGCTTGACTTCCAGCAGACAACTGCTCGGGACAGCGGCTTGGGCGGCCGCTCAGCGCAGAAGCACGGGCAGTTGCTCAGTGCAGCAGCCCAGCGCAGCAGTTTGGGCAGCCGCTCAGGATACCTGCTCGGGAAAGTCCCAAAAAAACAAATGAATGTGTTAATATCTGTCGACGTACTACGATAAAATTCTGGACTTCCATCACCCGCACCACACCATGCAATGAAAACAAAGGAAAAACATTCCATGCCTTACATACTTTACTAAGATCTCTCTCGCACAGTTTAGTGATATTTTTCTTTATTAATGCATACCAAAGACAACTAGCGCATGATATCAATTTGTGAAGATTAACTGTCGAATGTCTCGACATACTCACGATACCACTTTTGCATGACACCACACAAGGTAATCTTTGGTGTCGATTACTCCGGACTTGACTTCCAGCAGACAACTGCTCGGGACAGCGGCTTGGGCGGCCGCTCAGCGCAGAAGCACGGGCAGTTGCTCAGCGCAGCAGCCCAGCGCAGCACTTTGGGCAGCCGCTCAGGATACCTGCTCGGGACAGCTGAAAAACAAATGAATGTGTTAATATCTGTCGACGTACTACGATAAAATTCTGGACTTCCATCACCCGCACCACACCATGCAATGAAAACAAAGGAAAAACATTCCATGCCTTACATACTTTACTAAGATCTCACTCGCACAGTTTAGTGATATTTTTCTTTATTAATGCATACCAAAGACAACTAGCGCATGATATCAATTTGTGAAGATTAACTGTCGAATGTCTCGACATACTCACGATACCACCTTTGCATGACACCACACAAGGTAATCTTTGGTGTCGATTACTCCGGACTTGACTTCCAGCAGACAACTGCTCGGGACAGCGGCTTGGGCGGCCGCTCAGCGCAGAAGCACGAGCAGTTGCTCAGCGCAGCAGCCCAGCGCAGCAGTTTAGGCAGCCGCTCAGGATACCTGCTCGGGACAGCTGAAAAACAAATGAATGTGTTAATATCTGTCTACGTACTACGATAAAATTCTGGACTTTTATCACCCGCACCACACCATGCAATGAAAACAAAGGAAAACCATTCCATGCCTTACCTACTTTACTAAGATCTCACTCGCACAGTTTAGTGATATTTTTCTTTATTAATGCATACTAAAGACAACTAGCGCATGATATCAATTTGTGAAGATTAGTTGTTGAATGTCTCGACATACTCACGATACCACCTTTGCATGACACCACACAAGGTAATCTTTGGTGTCGATTACTCCGGACTTGACTTCCAGCAGACAACTGCTTGGGACAGCGGCTTGGGCGGCCGCTCAGCGCAGAAGCACGGGCAGTTGCTCAGCGCAGCAGCCCAGCGCAGCAGTTTGGGCAGCCGCTCAGGATACCTGCTCGGGACAGCTGAAAAACAAATGAATGTGTTAATATCTGTCGACGTACTACGATAAAATTCTGGACTTCCATCACCCGCACCACACCATGCAATGAAAACAAAGGAAAACCATTCCATGCCTTACATACTTTACTAAGATCTCTCTCGCACAGTTTAGTGATATTTTTCTTTATTAATGCATACCAAAGACAACTAGCGCATGATATCAATTTGTGAAGATTAACTGTCGAATGTCTCGACATACTCACGATACCACCTTTGCATGACACCACACAAGGTAATCTTTGGTGTCGATTACTCCGGACTTGACTTCCAGCAGACAACTGCTCGGGACAGCGGCTTGGGCGGCCGCTCAGCGCAGAAGCACGGGCAGTTGCTCAGCGCAGCAGCCCAGCGCAGCACTTTGGGCAGCCGCTCAGGATACCTGCTCGGGACAGCTGAAAAACAAATGAATGTGTTAATATCTGTCGACGTACTACGATAAAATTCTGGACTTCCATCACCCGCACCACACCATGCAATGAAAACAAAGGAAAAACATTCTATGCCTTACATACTTTACTAAGATCTCACTCGCACAGTTTAGTGATATTTTTCTTTATTAATGCATACCAAAGACAACTAGCGCATGATATCAATTTGTGAAGATTAACTGTCGAATGTCTCAACATACTCACGATACCACCTTTGCATGACACCACACAAGGTAATCTTTGGTGTCGATTACTCCGGACTTGACTTCCAGCAGACAACTGCTCGGGACAGCGGCTTGGGCGGCCGCTCAGCGCAGAAGCACGGGCAGTTGCTCAGCGCAGCAGCCCAGCGCAGCACTTTGGGCAGCCGCTCAGGATACCTGCTCGAGACAGCTGAAAAACAAATGAATGTGTTAATATCTGTCGACGTACTACGATAAAATTCTGGACTTCCATCACCCGCACCACACCATGCAATGAAAACAAAGGAAAAACATTCCATGCCTTACATACTTTACTAAGATCTCACTCGCACAGTTTAGTGATATTTTTCTTTATTGATGCATACCAAAGACAACTAGCGCATGATATCAATTTGTGAAGATTAACTGTCGAATGTCTCGACATACTCACGATACCACCTTTGCATGACACCACACAAGGAAATCCTTGGAGTCGATTACTCCGGACTTGACTTCCAGCAGACAACTGCTCGGGACAGCGGCTTGGGCGGCCGCTCAACGCAGAAGCACGAGCAGTTGCTCAGCGCAGCAGCCCAGCGCAGCAGTTTAGGCAGCCGCTCAGGATACCTGCTCGGGACAGCTGAAAAACAAATGAATGTGTTAATATCTGTCTACGTACTACGATAAAATTCTGGACTTCCATCACCCGCACCACACCATGCAATGAAAACAAAGGAAAACCATTCCATGCCTTACATACTTTACTAAGATCTCACTCGCACAGTTTAGTGATATTTTTCTTTATTAATGCATACCAAAGACAACTAGCGCATGATATCAATTTGTGAAGATTAACTGTCGAATGTCTCGACATACTCACGATACCACCTTTGCATGACACCACACAAGGTAATCTTTGGTGTCGATTACTCCGTGCTTGACATTCAGCAAACAACTGCTCGGGACAGCGGCTTGGGCGGCCGCTCAGCGCAGAAGCACGGGCAGTTGCTCAGCGCAGCAGCCCAGCGCAGCAGTTTGGGCAGCCGCTCAGGATACCTGCTCGGGACAGCTGCAAAACAAATGAATGTGTTAATATCTGTCGACGTACTACGATAAAATTCTGGACTTCCATCACCCGCACCACACCAGCAACGAAAACAAAGGAAAAACATTCTATGCCTTACATACTTTACTAAGATCTCACTCGCACAGTTTAGTGATTTTTCTTTATTAATGCATACTAAAGACAACTAGCGCATGATATCAATTTGTGAAGATTAGTTGTTGAATGTCTCGACATACTCACGATACCACCTTTGCATGACACCACACAAAGTAATCTTTGGTGTCGATTACTCCGGACTTGACTTCCAGCAGACAACTGCTTGGGACAGCGGCTTGGGCGGCCGCTCAGCGCAGAAGCACGGGCAGTTGCTCAGCGCAGCAGCCCAGCGCAGCAGTTTGGGCAGCCGCTCAGGATACCTGCTTGGGACAGCTGAAAAACAAATGAATGTGTTAATATCTGTCGACGTACTACGATAAAATTCTGGACTTCCATCACCCGCACCACACCATGCAATGAAAACAAAGGAAAACCATTCCATGCCTTACATACTTTACTAAGATCTCTCTTGCACAGTTTATTGATATTTTTCTTTATTAATGCATACCAAAGACAACTAGCGCATGATATCAATTTGTGAAGATTAACTGTCGAATGTCTCGACATACTCACGATACCACCTTTGCATGACACCACACAAGGTAATCTTTGGTGTCAATTACTCCAGACTTGACTTCCAGCAGACAACTGCTCGGGCGGCCGCTCAGCGCAAAAGCACGGGCAGTTGCTCAGCGCAGCAGCCCAGCGCAGCAGTTTGGGCAGCCGCTCAGGATACCTGCTCAGGACAGCTGAAAAACAAATGAATGTGTTAATATCTGTCGACGAACTACGATAAAATTCTGGACTTCCATCACCCGCACCGCACCATGCAATGAAAACAAAGGAAAACCATTCCATGCCTTACATACTTTACTAAGATCTCACTCGCACTAGATAGCAGCCCAGCGCAGCACTTTGGGCAGCCGCTCAGGATACCTGCTCGGGACAGCTGAAAAACAAATGAATGTGTTAATATCTGTCGACGTACTACGATAAAATTCTGGACTTCCATCACCCGCACCACACCATGCAATGAAAACAAAGGAAAAACATTCCATGCCTTACATACTTTACTAAGATCTCACTCGCACAGTTTAGTGATATTTTTCTTTATTAATGCATACCAAAGACAACTAGCGCATGATATCAATTTGTGAAGATTAACTGTCGAATGTCTCGACATACTCACGATACCACCTTTGCATGACACCACACAAGGTAATCTTTGGTGTCGATTACTCCGGACTTGACTTCCAGCAGACAACTGCTCGGGACAGCGGCTTGGGCGGCCGCTCAGCGCAGAAGCACGAGCAGTTGCTCAGCGCAGCAGCCCAGCGCAGCAGTTTAGGCAGCCGCTCAGGATACCTGCTCGGGACAGCTGAAAAACAAATGAATGTGTTAATATCTGTCTACGTACTACGATAAAATTCTGGACTTTTATCACCCGCACCACACCATGCAATGAAAACAAAGGAAAACCATTCCATGCCTTACCTACTTTACTAAGATCTCACTCGCACAGTTTAGTGATATTTTTCTTTATTAATGCATACTAAAGACAACTAGCGCATGATATCAATTTGTGAAGATTAGTTGTTGAATGTCTCGACATACTCACGATACCACCTTTGCATGACACCACACAAGGTAATCTTTGGTGTCGATTACTCCGGACTTGACTTCCAGCAGACAACTGCTTGGGACAGCGGCTTGGGCGGCCGCTCAGCGCAGAAGCACGGGCAGTTGCTCAGCGCAGCAGCCCAGCGCAGCAGTTTGGGCAGCCGCTCAGGATACCTGCTCGGGACAGCTGAAAAACAAATGAATGTGTTAATATCTGTCGACGTACTACGATAAAATTCTGGACTTCCATCACCCGCACCACACCATGCAATGAAAACAAAGGAAAACCATTCCATGCCTTACATACTTTACTAAGATCTCTCTCGCACAGTTTAGTGATATTTTTCTTTATTAATGCATACCAAAGACAACTAGCGCATGATATCAATTTGTGAAGATTAACTGTCGAATGTCTCGACATACTCACGATACCACCTTTGCATGACACCACACAAGGTAATCTTTGGTGTCGATTACTCCGGACTTGACTTCCAGCAGACAACTGCTCGGGACAGCGGCTTGGGCGGCCGCTCAGCGCAGAAGCACGGGCAGTTGCTCAGCGCAGCAGCCCAGCGCAGCACTTTGGGCAGCCGCTCAGGATACCTGCTCGGGACAGCTGAAAAACAAATGAATGTGTTAATATCTGTCGACGTACTACGATAAAATTCTGGACTTCCATCACCCGCACCACACCATGCAATGAAAACAAAGGAAAAACATTCTATGCCTTACATACTTTACTAAGATCTCACTCGCACAGTTTAGTGATATTTTTCTTTATTAATGCATACCAAAGACAACTAGCGCATGATATCAATTTGTGAAGATTAACTGTCGAATGTCTCAACATACTCACGATACCACCTTTGCATGACACCACACAAGGTAATCTTTGGTGTCGATTACTGCGGACTTGACTTCCAGCAGACAACTGCTCGGGACAGCGGCTTGGGCGGCCGCTCAGCGCAGAAGCACGGGCAGTTGCTCAGCGCAGCAGCCCAGCGCAGCAGTTTGGGCAGCCGCTCAGGATACCTGCTCGGGACAGCTGAAAAACAAATGAATGTGTTAATATCTGTCGACGTACTACGATAAAATTCTGGACTTCCATCACCCGCACCACACCATGCAATGAAAACAAAGGAAAAACATTCCATGCCTTACATACTTTACTAAGATCTCACTCGCACAGTTTAGTGATATTTTTCTTTATTAATGCATACCAAAGACAACTAGCGCATGATATCAATTTGTGAAGATTAACTGTCGAATGTCTCGACATACTCACGATACCACCTTTGCATGACACCACACAAGGTAATCTTTGGTGTAGATTACTCCGTGCTTGACTTTCAGCAGACAACTGCTCGGGACAGCGGCTTGGGCGGCCGCTCAGCGCAGAAGCACGGGCAGTTGCTCAGCGCAGCAGCCCAGCGCAGCAGTTTGGGCAGCCGCTCAGGATACCTGCTCGGGACAGCTGCAAAACAAATGAATGTGTTAATATCTGTCTACGTACTACGATAAAATTCTGGACTTCCATCACCCGCACCACACCAGCAATGAAAACAAAGGAAAAACATTCCATGCCTTACATACTTTACTAAGATCTCACTCGCACAGTTTAGTGATTTTTCTTTATTAATGCATACTAAAGACAACTAGCGCATGATATCAATTTGTGAAGATTAGTTGTTGAATGTCTCGACATACTCACGATACCACCTTTGCATGACACCACACAAGGTAATCTTTGGTGTCGATTACTCCGGACTTGACTTCCAGCAGACAACTGCTTGGGACAGCGGCTTGGGCGGCCGCTCAGCGCAGAAGCACGGGCAGTTGCTCAGCGCAGCAGCCCAGCGCAGCAGTTTGGGCAGCCGCTCAGGATACCTGCTCGGGACAGCTGAAAAACAAATGAATGTGTTAATATCTGTCGACGTACTACGATAAAATTCTGGACTTCCATCACCCGCACCACACCATGCAATGAAAACAAAGGAAAACCATTCCATGCCTTACATACTTTACTAAGATCTCTCTCGCACAGTTTAGTGATATTTTTCTTTATTAATGCATACCAAAGACAACTAGCGCATGATATCAATTTGTGAAGATTAACTGTCGAATGTCTCGACATACTCACGATACCACCTTTGCATGACACCACACAAGGTAATCTTTGGTGTCGATTACTCCGGACTTGACTTCCAGCAGACAACTGCTCGGGACAGCGGCTTGGGCGGCCGCTCAGCGCAGAAGCACGGGCAGTTGCTCAGCGCAGCAGCCCAGCGCAGCAGTTTGGGCAGCCGCTCAGGATACCTGCTCGGGACAGCTGAAAAACAAATGAATGTGTTAATATCTGTCGACGTACTACGATAAAATTCTGGATTTCCATCACCCGCACCACACCATGCAATGAAAACAAAGGAAAAACATTCCATGCCTTACATACTTTACTAAGATCTCACTCGCACAGTTTAGTGATATTTTTCTTTATTAATGCATACCAAAGACAACTAGCGCATGATATCAATTTGTGAAGATTAGTTGTCGAATGTCTCGACATACTCACGATACCACCTTTGCATGACACCACACAAGGTAATCTTTGGTGTCGATTACTCCGGACTTGACTTCCAGCAGACAACTGCTCGGGACAGCGGCTTGGGCGGCCGCTCAGCGCAGAAGCACGGGCAGTTGCTCAGCGCAGCAGCCCAGCGCAGCAGTTTGGGCAGCCGCTCAGGATACCTGCTCGGGACAGCTGAAAAACAAATGAATGTGTTAATATCTGTCGACGTACTACGATAAAATTCTGGACTTCCATCACCCGCACCACACCATGCAATGAAAACAAAGGAAAAACATTCCATGCCTTACATACATTACCAAGTTTCCATAGGTACCCATTCATATAGGGTTCATGTTGACAATTGTTTCATTTAAATCCTGAAGTACTTCCATACCACAGTGACGTGTCAATCATAGTGATCAATACCTCTCATGTTGCATACAAGTTATACAAGACAAAACATTGCCGTATAAAAGTATTAACACAGCGGTAACATTAACCTTACAGTTATTTATCTCTACAAGTAGCAGAACATTAATTTATTAAGAAAAAAAAAAAAAAAAAAAGTTTAAAAAAAATTGAAAAAAATAATTAAAAAAAATAACTAACAATCATTACGACAGTTTTTGCACTATACAAAATCACGACAAGGATTGACGTCACCGCAATAACGAACTCGGAGATGTTGACTTGTCGACGGTTGAAGGCAGAGTGAGCCACGACCGCTCTGCGCGCCGCCTTTTATACTTTTCGGTCTACTAGGCTTTTTTCGTTTCCAACAATATATATATATATATCAGCGCGGATACAATAATTAGCCAATAATAATTAGTCTATAACAATTAGATTTGTTAAATTGATTTATTTGAATTGATTTATAAAACATAGATTCATACTTTTGAAATTGTTTACAGTAAATTATTCCAATTAAAATTAATGATATAATTATTCTCAAAATGATTTAAGTTTATTACGATGTACAATTAATTATAAAACGTGCCATCACTTTGTATTGCAATCTTAATGTTTAAAACGACCACGGGCAAGTACGCTGTAACCTATAAAATGGGATGGCACATTTGTATGGGGCAAATGAAATTACCTATGGGGGCTAATTTTTATAGTTGCCATTTAAAATATTATTCAAAGGTGGTAACACATTAAATATTTTGATGTGCCACCCGGCATGCTAGAAAAAAATTATTACATTTAAAATATTCTCTTTGGTTTGGTGGGTGTGTTATTGTTTGCATTCGGATTTAGTGCCGGTTTCAGTGATTTCGTTCGTTGTTAAAGTTCCTTGAATATAGCATTAAATCCACGTCGAGTTGAGCTTATGTTCCTCCGTGCCTTCAAAAAGTTATGTTACTTGCGATTAGGAACTTCGAGAAATTGACTTAGTTGTGTGTGATGTGAGAAATTCACTCTATATTATATTATAATAATTTGAGCAGAGACTCTATTTTAGTTTGTGATCATGTCGGAGAAAGAAACCAAAAGGAAATGCTTTAAATGCGGCCGCTCACCGTTCGCAGACAACGCATAATTGTTTAGATTTCCAAAGCCTGGCATAAATAACCTTATACGGTATGTATATTTACTGATATTTTTATGGTCATGTCTGCGACTCTCCATATGTACTACTCCTCATATTATCAAACAATTGCTAATTCTCCTGATAGTTTATGGAACTAGCACAACAGACACTGGCAGAATTATGACAATAGTTGCAGACAGAAGCCTCTAAGAACTTCTATTTTTAAGCATTTTATCAGAGTCAAATCAAACAAGAATTAGCAAATCTGGTTAATTCTGAATCCTTAAAATTGACCTAACTAAGAAATCCAGAAACTACATATAGTGCGTTCAAATAGGGTGTGGGCAAAAGTGACAAAAGTAACATTTTTGATCTTTACAAACGCTTTAACAAGAAAGCACTCAACTGAGCATAAGACCTAAAATCGCATGTTTATGATCAAATACATAGCTGTCAAATAACAATTACAAACAACCATGCTTCAGACGTGGGTCAAAAATTACACTTTTTGGTGGCAAAAATTTCGCATTCCGAATGCTGAACAAAAAGAGACATGAATGACATTTTCACCCACAGATTCCCATTCGAACGCCCCTTATGAGCGTTATTAGCATTTTCGCTAAAAACGATCAGAAGTGATCTATTTGAATGCACTAAATATTATATTTCGTCTTTGCATCCATGTAGCTTTCCATTGGGAGTAATATTTCTAACTTACCTGTAGCCTGAGTCCCCATGGAAGTTAGATTAAAATAAATGATGTGTATGTTGTACAAGTTATACAAAATTTCACACAAATCTAGTTGTGTCATAGTACTTCATGCATGTGGGGGCTTAAAAGCTGTATCTGTAGCTGGATAAATATGATATAAATGGTAAATATTCACGGCATTGATAGAACAGTAGTGTTTCATAAAACGGTTAGGCAATTAGCATTTAGCTGCAACAAATATTTTACAGTACCCATTTCAGAATCAAAACATTATAAGTAACCCAAATAGAATTTTTATTAAGTATTTTTTTTGTACTTTCAGCTGTGAACTATGGGCCCAATGCATACTCATCAACAACATTTCAAATGAAACTCCACAGTGAGCATAGAATGTTGTGTGAAAATCATTTTCTTGAAGCTGACTTCACTGATGATACTCTACAGAAGTTACAGAGATCTGCGGTTCTATGTGATGTAAGTTGCAAGTCAGTATTAAAACAAATTTATGTTGTGACTGTAAGCTAGATATTGATCACCGTCTCACCTATTGGTATTTATCCAAAGGTTTTCCTGAACAGATCGCTCTTAGCGATTACACAGCCTACTGAACTGACGATGGAAAATAGGCAGGGTAACACACACACAATGCCTTTCCACCAGTGAGGAGGGGCTCAAGCTGAAAGAGAGTTAACCCATGGTATTGCTGCTCAGTAGTCCATACTGTTCCGTCCATGATTGCTGCTTCAATTGGTAGGGCAGAAGTGTACTTGCTACTTGAGGGTAGTAGGTAGCTAGCTAGATCAGCATTCGCAAAATGTTCTACTGCCATGGGGTACCAGGTACCTTCTGATTAGCAGTCAATAGGTGTAATCACTTGGCTACCACAGCTCCAATATCCAACGCCTAATTCAATTAAGACCAAATTAAAAAATTATATCTGTGGTTTAAATATTATTGGTGTTTGCAAAAATTTCAAATCTATTTTTGTTACTTATTGAACTAGGCAGTATATGTATATATATATATATATATATATTATGTAATAAGAGTTCCTATCTATCTGTATTTGTTAGTTTAGTTATATATTTTCAATACCTTTTCATCTGTAACTCATTAGTTATTTTTTTCCAGAATGAACCACAATTGCCCGAGTATACAATAAGGCCTCAACCTGGTCCTTCACATGGGGTCTTACAGGAAGTGACCATTGGTGCAAATAGTGAGCCTAATGTTGGGACATCTTCAGATGCTCAAGTGCAAACAATAGTTAAACCAACTTCAGAAAGGGAGAAGTTTTTGTATGCCAAATGTAGCAAATATATGCGAAAATTTTTCCAACTGCGCAATCGCGTTAGACATCTGAAATCAAAAGATATTTTAAAATGTGTGACAGATGATGTATCCATAAATAAGTATATATAAGTCAGTTACCATCACCCAGTACATTAAAAAGTCTACTCAATAGAGTACCTTTTAATGCTGGAATCAATCAACCAGTTTTTGAAGTCCTTGAAGGACTATTATATAATATATATTTTAAAACGTGTGACAGATGATGTATCCATAAATAAGTATATATAAGTCAGTTACCATCACCCAGTACATTAAAAAGTCTACTCAATAGAGTACCTTTTAATGCTGGAATCAATCAACCAGTTTTTGAAGTCCTTCAAAATTACACAAAGACACAAAAGCCTTCAGATAATGAATACACATTAATGTTTGATGAAATGTCATGTCAACATCTCAATTACAACCCTAAAGAAGATGTAATTGGAGGATTTCAGGACCATGCTTCACAGGGAAGATCCCCACTTATTGCAGCATATGCATTGGTGTTTATGGTTGTGGGGATATGTAAGAAAGTTAAACAGCCAATTGCCCATTACTTTTCAAGTGGGTTTTCTACTGCAGACAGACTGGCTGTGCTAATTAAAGAGGTAAGTTTTTTTTTTTAAACACCTGCCTTAGAATGTCTTAAAAGGCGACTGAAGTCTCATAGGCAGAAAAGTGAGTCTAGTAGGCAGCAGTCAGCGGTGTGGCAAAACCCTATTACCTAAAATAATACTAAAACCAAATTATATTCCTTGTTGTGTCCATTCATATTACAGAAAAACATATGGTATCGATTGACCCTACATGTGTAGGGATGATGATGACAACCTTTATATAATACTGGCTACGCTCTGTCTGCATGGTGATGGATGATGATAATGATGAATCAAAATATATATAGCCTATGTTATTTAGGGATTACATAGTATAATGGAGAAAGTATTTTTGAAATTGATACGAGTTGTTTTAGAGTCTATTCATTACAGACATACAAAAATGCAAATATTTCTTCTTGATATTATTATTAGTTTCTAAATTGTACACCATTATCAATACTTTTGCATAACAGACCCAATGTGAATAGTTATCACATCAGTTAGAATAATTGTTCATTATTTATCATTTCAGGTTCTACAAAAGTGCCATGAGGTGGGAGTAAATATTGCGGCCATTGTGTGCGATATGGATGGCGTAAACAGGCGAGCCCTCACTATCTTGGGTGCATCACTGCAACACCCTTATATACACCACAATGGCAAACAAATCACAGCACTTTTTGATGTACCACATTTATTAAAATGCTTTAGAAACTTGTTTTTAAAATATGATATTGAATGTGCTACAGACATTTTATCAAATGACAATGAAGGAAAAGGTAAAGGGTTCTCATACATACTTTTCACTCTTGTGTGTTCTTATCTTTTGGGTTAACTGTTGCATATTGTTTTTTTCTAAAACCCTTAGCAGAATTACGAATCTGGCCCAATGTGAATCAAGTGAAACTCAAACAAACAAACAAAAAAATATGATATTGTTATGAAATTACTGCTTTTATTTTAGTTTGATAACTATTTTTCTTCATGATATATATTTCTTTTTACAGGAATTGCTAAATGGTCCCACATAAAGGAATTTTATGAAATTAATAATACCAACCCAAACTTTGTGTATGCACCAGCTTTGAAGAAGGATCACTTAGAGCCCAATTCAAAACAAAAAATGAAGGTTAAATATGCAGCACAAGTTCTTAGCCATTCCGTAGCAGGAGGAATGTTAGCCAAAGTAGCTAAAGGTATGTAAACTAGGTACTTTCTTTATTGCATGATAGCATGGTGAATGTTTATTTTTAATGTTTTGAAGTGATGAAGTAGAGAAGACCGTACCTGATAGGATGCATCATGCCTGTTCATTACAGTTGCAGTATCACCGTTCTGTGGCTCTAAACTGCGCTCATCACTTAGAGACATTAGTTCTTAAATCTCATGCACACAGTAATTTGATTTGTAGGATATGTACCTACATCTTTAGGCTGACTAGAGCCTACAGCTGTCATGGCTGTCCCCACATCTTGCATGTAATGTATGGACACTCGTGCAACATGAGCGTAATTTGCTGCTACAGTAAAAGTTGCTTGAACATCCCTATACATACAGTATATGTATAAATTCTGTCAGGCAACTTGAGAGCTTAGTTCAATGTTAGTAAAATGTCAATGACCCCCAACTACATCAAAATATTAACAGATGTGATAGCAGGTTACAGCTAGTATATTAACTCAAAAATTTGTAACAATCAAAATAACAAAGTTCATTTGAAGCAAACATTTATTTAATCACCTTACTCTTATTTTCAGACCTTACTGTGGACGCAGCTGTAACAGCAAATGTCTATTTGATTGTCTTAACAGCGATTGCTCGGATTTACGCAGAGAAAAAGCTCATGCAACAAATTTAAAACATTCAAGTCCACATTTAAAATGCTTAGAAAAATTGAAAAGATTTTTTTCGTCTATTAAGTATATTGGAAGCCCACGTAAGACGCCATCACAAGAAGGTTGGATATGGACTCTCAATGCCATTGAGAAATTGTGGAGGAGCTTGGTGCAAAAACACCACATCACTAGCCTTGCCACTAGGCGATTACAACAAGACCCTATTGAAAATCTTTTTGGCTGCATTTGTGGCAACTGTGGATCCAATTCCAATCCAACATGCAGCCAATTTGTAGCTGGCTTAAAAACTGCCATATTATCAAATATGTCACATACAAAATTGTATCACTTCAGGAAACTGTGAAACTGATAATAGCCTTATAATTAACAATTTTGAAACACTATCTATCCGTTTCACAGTCCACACCATAGCATACATTTGTATTTCTGTCCTCAATTGAATTACCTCAAGTTGATGATGCCATACAAGACAACAATGCAGAAATCAGGCATGTACATATGTGTGTGGATTCGTAATGAAGAGGATGCCTAATTGTGAGAATTGTAAAAAAGCATTAATATCAACAAGTGTTGAAAACTTTCATTTGTTTGTGGAGTTTAGAGAGTACTCAGAGTTTAAAAAAAGTTTAAATTATGTTACAAAAGAAATGGTCGTTTGTGTAGAACACTGCGCTACCCTGATAAATGAATTTCTCAGAGAAAAAGCTCCCACGATTTACTTAAAAAAAAACATATCTGAGCACATGTGAATTTCTATTTCCTGAACATTTGTATGGAGCACAGGAACTCAAATGTATGCATCATAATTAGTAGTATTTTTACTATATGTATAAGAAGATACTGTGTTCTAAAAAATAGAGTGTTTGCTGGCGAACCATCTGCAGCTGCACTGAAACGCAAAATAAATATATTATTACATAAACAAAATGTGTTCATATAAACTATGCTTTGCTATAATGCTTGTGTTAATATTTTAGTCTGCTGCGACCAGGCATTAATAGATTCATGTGTGCAGTGATTTCGTCTGTCCCCTATATTGTGACATTAGTTCATTAAAACTTGTTAAGCCTGCAGTTGCAGTATAGTTGTCAGTTTGTGATTTTAATATAGGCCTGTTTCATAAAAAAGGTAACAATGTAAATAATGTCTCATGTATGTCTACCAAGTTTAGATGATGTTATTATCAATGATAATTTTACATATTATATGCTACCATAGACCATATTGGTATATTATACGACACAAGTGAGCTAAGTTGATTGTACCTAAGGCAGTAGTTAAGCCGTCAAGCAAACATTTTTTACGATATAACCATCATAGTTATTTGATTAATAGTGAGTGACAATCTCTTATATTATTATAGATCCCTTTATTATATTATTATTATAACATTTATTATTGATTTAGGACCAGAAAGGAGTACTCATCACGAATCAGTAAACAAAATAATGATTATGAATGTGGGTTATGAAAAAACAAAGCCCGTCGTCCATCCAATCCTAACCTAACTAAGCCAGGTATTCTATAAAATGTTCTTAAATCACGCACGATGTGCCGCATTAAGGCGGCATGGATGAGAGATGAAACTAGCATTAGTCGTCAGCGATGAGAGTCAAATGTAACACGTTATTTAAGTGTAGTATTATAACGTAACACATTGGTAACTTTTCTCGTTACCTACTAGTCATGTGCACTAAAAGAATCAAAATCTAGAGAACGATAAATACGTAATTATCCAGTTTTAGTATAAATGGACAATCCAGGGCATTGCATTAGAATAGGCCAACACGAATTTAAGGGGGGGAGGGGGAGGGAGGGGGGAGGGGGATGTCCTCCGACACTACTCTCGTGGCGAGGAAATGCCTAGTTTTTGCGAAAAACTACTTTGAATTTTCTTTGAACTTAACCTCAAATTTATAACGTTTATATATTGAATTTAACTATATTTTCTTACAAATATGAATGGATTGGACATGGAGTACTGACTATTTTGGTGTGTTCTATGTTTGACTCTGGGTGGGCTCCCGCCAGAAGCTCTAGCGGTCGCCCCTGAGTGTCACTTCGCCAAACTCGGTCTTCGCTTCGCTACGGAGGTCGCCGGCTCGCTTCGCTCGCCACCTCCCCCCGTCGCTCCGCTCAACCTCGTCTGGCTCGCTCCTCTCAGGACCTCCCTTGAGCTTCTGGCTCCCGCACTTTTTATATACAATCTAGGGGTGTCAGCCACAAGACTAGGTGGAGTCGGGGTGCTCTGTGTCGGCTCTGTCTCTTATTTTGAACCTAACCAACTCAAGTTAGAGTGCCCTTGACTCGAATAAGAGTGCTAGCCCTGATGGTCACAGCTATTTTGAATTACATTAGAAATAAATCATATAGGTGCAAAACTAGGACAAAAATAAAACAAAATTTAGAAAGTATTTAACTTATATTTTGTATACATATTGCACAGCTTTTATCAGTTCGAAAAACTTATCCTTCTTACTGGCCTCCACAGATCTCCTCCATAAATACTCAACAATTGAGTCTGCAAAATTGCCCGGGTGGTTGTAATTATTCTTGTAGAAGAATCTTTTAACCACCCGCCATTGAGACTCAATTCGTTGAGTATGTGTCCCATCCTCGGCTATAAATGGACTGTCAGGGTCACTGTGGTTGACTTTTTTATGAATATATCCATGTTGGCTTAGGCAATCATAAGCCCTCCAGCAGTCAGTATGGATGGTTGTGCCCGGCTCTACATGTTTTTGAATTAGGGGAATTAGCACCTCTGCAGACCTAATGTTGTCCGGGCACACCTCCAACCGCAAGTCCTCTGAACCATCTTCTAATTCTTTAAAAAAAGTATTTGCAACAGAAGCTAATTTAATAAAATCGATGTCAAGTATTATAAACTATGTAATTAAGTATTGTAAATTAAATTAGCAATAAAATAATAGTTCAAATAATTAAAATATTTATTTTAATACCATTTTCATTGCACCAAGTCGTTTCGTTACACGCATTTATAGAGAATCGTCGAATCAAAAATCTGAAATTGAAATTAGTTTTTCTAGAAAACTAGACATTTCCTCGCTCTAAAATTGATACCAAAGCGTAGAGAAAATTATTATCTATAAGATCCAACTCTTAAAATCACCAAATTCGTGTTGGGCTATTCTAATGCCAACCCCAATCCAGGACCCTGAAATCCCAAAAAGATGCTTCCTTCACTACACCAAACCCAAGCGAGCGAAGCTGCTGTTGAGTCAATTGGTTCGTTATCAAATTCTGTGTAGAACGGCACCAATATTGTCAATGTAATCAAATTTAAGCAAAAACAGATTGTTCCGTAGAAAAAACAAATCGTTGATTGAGTATCGGTTTGAAACTAGTTCAACTGAGAATAGTTTATCAACAATGCTCAAGCAAAGATTATAATCTCAAGTATTGATTAGATGATCAGATCAGATATCAAACTGTATTTGAGTTGCATTCTGGAACATGGGACTTAGGTACTTAGATTTTTCCAGGGCCGAACTAAACACAATGACACTGTGTTTATTATTTTCTTTTCCGGTTTTTCTGTTACAACGAGACCCTATTACTAACCTTCGCACCAGAACTTATAATGTACCATGGCAGGTAATCTTCTAATATAAAATCCGAACCTTCTTGTCTATGGTTCACATATCCCAAATGACAGAAGTTCCTCTTCTTCTTCCTTGTTTCGACTCTACCTCGTCTGGCGCCACAGATTTCTATCCTGTGGTGTGGCTTAGCCCAGCTTGATTGTGTTAACCGCTTTTTCTATTGTTTATTTTGTTCCAGTAAAGTTTTGGTTGATTTATTCATAGAAACATTATTAACATAAAGTTAATACCTAATAATGCCATGGAACCATTACTAACTCAATGCATGGAACGGACATCGGCAGAATTGCAATAAGCAAAAGCGCCATAATAAGCAACGACGTCAAGTCGAATTTATCCAAGGATTTACTTCCGTAACATATCCACACAAATTCTGAATATGGATAATGCTGTTTTGTAGACTGAGCTCGTAGACGAGAGGACGTTAATTTTTATATGTTTCCAAAATCTGAGATGTGGTTACAGTGCATCAATTGTGATAGGCTGTGAAGTCTAATCTTCGAAGAACTTTGCACACAGTTTGCATCACAAAACCATTTGAAGAGATTTCCATCCATGAAGCAGGACAGATCTCGTTTTCGACCCGACGCTTATCTACATTGATTCCTGCTAGTGAGGTAGTCCTCAATCTGCTGCTATCAACCCCCAATAAAACGTATGTATCATGTGTACAAATTTGTTTTCACTACTCTGTATATTGACTTGGCAGTCATTATCTGTAACAAACTACGATTATTATGCTAGCTAATAATCGATTTTATAGAGTCTTTTATATTAAAGTATATATCTTCTTTATTAATTCTTCCAAAATGATCATAACAAATCTTAGTTAGTCTGCATACTTATGATGATAAATTTTTTCACCTTCAAATAAAGATATAATATCCAAGAGTCACCGATCATTTTTCCTGCCACCAAACAATCTCCGTTTGTTTTTATCTTCTACTGTGAATAGCGACATCTTACAAAAGCCATTAAAAATAGAAGAAAAGACTTTATTTTGAAGTATATTGATATTTACTAAAATTGCAATACCACTCTATAAAACTATCTATAAATACATTTATTAAAAAAAAACTTTGTGAAATTTTTAATGTACTCATAGACTATAAATTCATTAAACATCATGATTGTTATGTTACTACTGTGCTATGTGATTTTTATAGTATAATATAAATTATAAATAATATTTCAGGTAGTCTCAGCTTTAGCCATGAATACATACAACAAGATCCATTGCACCTACTGCGTACGAGAAGTTTTAGAGAAACTACTCGACACTGGTATGGTTTTTTTTCTATTGGTCTAGATCTGGCTAGTCGACTGAGAAGTCTAAGGTGGCATAACACTAGACCTAGAATAGAACTGGCTATCAAAGAAAGATGCCGGCATGCAATGTTAAGTGCTTCTGTTAAGTGCTTAGTGACTGGTGGTAGCTAGCCAGGTGGACACAAAATGTGCACTACATGCTGTTGTACTCTGTTACCGTGCTCTATGGATTGAAACCCATAATGTAATTGATGGCTGACTCTTGTTACCCATGTGCTATCATCGTTTCAAATGTATTGTAATATGCTTTCACATAACTATCAGTCTTAGTACCACAGGACATCACTTGGTGGGCCTTATTTACTGCCTTGGTTTCCAAATAAAAATCTATAGACGCAATAATTTTGCAATTTGTGTGTCTCTGTGAGACAATGATAATTACACTTTGTTATGTAGTTTGATCATTATCAGCTTACAAACGTCTAGGCATCTGCAATGTTGGTTATAGTAAATTGTTCGAAAGCCAGAGACAGTATTATCCATTCATTTTTGTAGAAATCAATGATCAAACAGTTTACCTAAATGAGCGTCATGGTATGATTTAATTCAAAACTGTTAAAGCCAGGTTTAAGAACTGCACGGAACTTGCATGGTTTTTACAAAGCTTATAGTAAAGCCCCAGACTGACACTATTAATTTGAAGAATCATAGAGATCATAAATTTGAATTTTTGTATTATCTTTTCAGATGATTTGCACACCTCTATTTACCAAGAGAAGACCCCCCTGTGACCTCTATCTCTGCAAGCTACACAAAGAAGTTGTTGCTGATGGCTTTCTTATGTTAACTCTAAGCTGATTGATGAGCAGTTTCCAGATTGCAACATAAAAGTTTGCATCAGTTGCAGTTAGTACCTTTTAATAAATATATAAATAAACATAATTAAGTATGTGATTTTCTTTCTATAACAATCCCTAAATTTCCTTAATCCTTTTAAATTCCCAAATATATATAAAAACTAAAACTATTGAAAAATACCACCTATATTCGGGACGGATAGGTGGCAAATATATTTTAAGCTGAAGGTGAAAATTAAAAAAAAAAATAGAGCTGTCATACATGATATGTGAGCTCAGCCAGTAAGGTCGACATTCGGTCTATGGGAGTGCCCCGTCTGATGCGTTAGCAGCGTAACAACGTCACTAAGAGGTCCGTACTGTACGGCGACTCGAGAGCGACTGAGACGAGCGCCTTTTTTTTTTTTTTTTTTTTTTAGAACGGACTAATGCTGTTTGCCTCTACCGGCATTTACAGCGTCACCGGACGGTTGGCGAGCGCAGATGGCACTCAGCCAGATGCGGGCGCAGAGGGCGCACCGCCTAATGCGAGCGTTGAAGACGCTTCGCCGCAAGGAGAGGAGTAGGCGACTCGAGCTCGCCGGCGAGCTCGGTGTTTGACTGTGTTTACCACTAAATCATAACCTTGTGTACCTCGCCTCCTCCCATTTCCGCGACATGGGTCCACACCGCGACCAGGATCGTCGCGTTGTGCACTCATGACTGTACTTTGGGTGGGGCTACAAGTAACGGCTGCGATGGGGTCGTCCGGGTCACCCAAAATATGCCTTGGACGGCGACGGGGGGGAAGGAAGTGGGGATCGGTTATGTCAGTGGAGTAGTTCGCCGCTTCGACCACGAGGGGATTCGAGTGGTGGGGAGCTTTGTCGAAGTGGCGGCGGGAGCAGTCTTTCATATACTGCGTAATAGTGGGGAGGGTGAAATCGCAGTGCAGTTCGGCGTTCCGCAAGTACCACGGAGCGCCCACTGCCCTGCGCATAAAGCGATTTTGAATCACTTGAAGTTTGTGGAGGTCGTGTTTCTGAGCATGGGCGAACGCTACAGATGCGTAAGTCATGATTGGGCGGATGCAAAGTTTGTAAAGAGTCGTCTTATTTCTAAGAGACATTTTACTGTTTTTGCCTATGAGGGGATTAAGACGACCCATAATGAAGGCCGCCCTATTGCGAACAATCTGAATGTGTTTCGCGAAAGTGAGTTGGCGATCAAGAGTGACGCCCAGGTATTTGGCAGATTTAGCCCATGGGATGGGTTCGCCGAATAGGACTATGGGTGACGGCATGAGATTCCGCCGGGTCTCAGTGAAGTACACTGCTGCACTTTTGCTAGGATTTACTGCAATCCGCCATTTACGAAACCATGCACCGATTACGGTGATGGCTCGTTGGATGGCGCATCTCTGCCTGACCTTGAACCAGCCAGTAGAGTAGATTGCAGTATCATCCGCAAACTGAGCGATCTGAACATTAGGTTCAGATCGTGGGATGTCGCTGGTGTACAGCGAGAAGAGAATGGGTGAGAGTACAGAGCCCTGAGGGACACCTGCGTGAATGGGATGCGGGGAGGAGAGCGTTCCCTCGGTGCGATAGCTAAACGTTCGATCCCTGAGAAAGTCTTGTAAGATGAGTACAAGACGGTCTGGCACACCCAGTTGGTACAGCTTGAATATCAAGCCGTTGTGCCAGACTTTGTCGAACGCTTTCGCTACGTCGAGGAAGACAGCTATGGTCCCTTGGGGCTTTGGTTTCTTATTGAAACCGCCTAGGATGTGCTCCGTTACGCGGTGCACTTGTTGGACGCAAGAGTGTTTGGCTCTAAAACCAAATTGCTCATCGGGAAGGAGGTTATTGGACCTAACGTGGGACCAGAGTCGGTTCACAATGAGCCGCTCGTAAATCTTCCCCAGAGAGCTGAGGAGACTTATGGGACGGTAGCTGGAGGGCTCGGCTGCCGGTTTGCCTGGTTTGTGAATACCAATGACAATGGCATGCTTCCAAGTGTCTGGGAAGGAGCAGTTGCTCATAGCCGCATTGAAGATGCTAACTAAGAGATGGACTAGTGGGACTGAGAAGTGTTTAATCACCTTGTTGCTGATACCATCAGCACCAGGGGATTTACGGGTCTTGAGGCTCTTGATCAGAGACACAACCTCGGATGATTTTACCGGTGGGAGGAGTGGGAGGTCAGAGATGGACATAGAGCTTTTACGTTCGACTTCAGATTCCACCGAATCGAGGTGTTTCTGGTCGACGTGATCTACATTTAGAGTACACTGAGCCTCAAGGCTATCAGCTAAACACTCGGCTTTGTCTTCGTCAAGGAACGCTATGGAGAGGGGAGGTGGCCTAATGAGTGGAGGCATTGTCTGTTGTCCGTCAGATTTCAGAGTTCGAGCCAACTGCCAGTATGCCTGGTGAGTTGGCTCAATCTCTGACAGTTTGTCGTCCCACCTTTGATCACGCAGCTCACTCATGCGTTTCCTTACAGCACGCTGTAAATAGCGCATGGTGGCTTTGTTCTCTGGGGTTGGCATCGAGTCATACGCCCTAGTGGCGGCGTTCTTAGCTGTCAGTAACCTCCTCGCACCCTCGGGCAGTTCAAAGCGGCGACCATCCGCCACTTGGACCTGCTTTGAGGATTCACCTACTGCGGTGCGGAGGTGGTCACTGAGAGCCTCGATCGCAATTGACACGTCTTCTACTGTCTGTATGTCATCGGGGATTCTATCGAGAGCGGGTGAACTGATAGCTTGGAGGGATTCCCCCAGTTGCTTCCAGTTCACTACCGTTCTAGTGATAGGGGTTATGTCCGTCGGGTCGGGGCCTAATTTCAATAATACAGGGCGGTGGTCTGAAGTCAGTTCGTGTAACACTTCTATAGAGCGCAACCGGAGGGTGACGTTCTTGAGAAGTGCTATGTCAAGTATGTCTGGTCGTTGGTTGTCAACATAGGGATATCTTGTGGGCTCCAGAGGGGAGAGAATATCAAAGTTTAAGTGGCTGACCAAGCCTTCAAGGATTTTACCATTACTATTGTTACTAGTACAGTTCCATATGACATGTTTACTGTTGAAGTCACCGATCAGAAGGACGGAGCTTCCTAGAGAGAAGAGGGCTTCCAAGTCTGTCTGTAATAGTTCTTTACCAGAGGGGAGGTAACATGAGGCTATGATGACAGGTTGATGACCTGACATCGCTAGAAAGCAAACAGAGGCTTCTAGTATTCTAAGTGGTGGAGTAACAATTGGGATACAGTGCAGAGCTCTTTTGTAATAGATGAGAGTGCCACCTTTTGGGGTGGCCACTCTATCATTACGAACCAAACGGTAATTTGCAAACCTAGGGTTCGCTGTACCTGGTTTCAGAAAGGTCTCCTGCACGCATAGGATATCGACCTGATGGGTCTTACAAAATTCGTGAACTTCGTCCTTTTGACTAGAGAGGCCGTCAGCGTTGAAAGTCGCTACGGTGACTGAGTGGGGTTTAATTCGTTTCGGTGTACTATCCATATTGAATGATACCTAAGAAACGCTGGGGAGGGCGTAGCGCCTCACTGCGCTGATTAGACCCGCGTGTGTGAGCGTGGCTCGCAAGCGGTCTTGGTCGTTTGTGGCAGTACGAAGTTTGTGCGCGAATGCACGTACTTCGTCCACGTCTATGACCATCGCGTAGTCCATGACAAGGGCTATGTCGGCCGCCAGGTCAGATTGACCTGGGGCGTCCATGAGCCCAGCCATTGGAGGCCTAGAGAGCGGCGGTTTGGGCTTAGGAGCCGGCGCGCTGGCAGAGGCCTGCGGGCGGGCGGGGGTGAGGGGGGCGCTTGCTTGTACCATGCTCAAGGGCTTGGACCAAGCGTTGCGTGCGGGCGCGGGCGCGGGAACAACAGGTGTTGCCTGCGGTGCGGGTGTAAGGTTAGGCTTAGGGCCGTTCCCTTGTGAGCGGGTAGTGACCGGGCGAGGAGGGGGAATAGGCCTCCTAGCCGGCCCACTGGGTGCGCGGGGTGCCTTAGGGCAACCGCGGTAGTTGGCGGTATGTCCCTGTGTGCCGCAAAGGACACAACTAGGCGGGTCTGATGAGTCCCTAGTGCGAGAACACTGGGCTGTCCCGTGATCCCCTAGGCACTTGACGCACCTCGGGCGGGCGAAACAGAATCGGGCGGCATGCCCGTACAATTGGCAGTTATGACACTGGCCAGGTGCTCGGTTTCGGAATGGGGGTTGAACGGTGATCCCCGAGAGGTTCACAACCGTTTTAATATTGAAAATCGCTTTGCCCTCTGGCGTGCGACTGAGGATGACCAAAAGTAGGTCATAGGGTTTGCGGTCCTTGCCACTGTACATGCGGTGGCATTCGCGGACGGGGTAGCCTTGTGCCTTCAAGTCGGCGAGAACACTATCGGTCTGTACCTCTTTAGGTACGCCGCGTATGACTACTCGTAATACCTTCTCTTCCTCGAGAGCATAAGTGTGAAAACTTATGCTCTCGTTTTTGAGAAGTCAAGTAAGCGCCCTATGGTCGCTTGGGGTAGGCACCTGGACTTTAATACCCAGTTGGGTTGAGCGGGCGCTAGTATATTGGATCTTACGATCCGTCAAAAGTCGTGAGACCATGTCCCACTTCGCCTTGTCCTGAAGGAACAGAGGCGGCGGCGGTTTCTCGCGTCTAACTGACGCTCCTTGAGAGGAGACGTCGCGTTGAGACGCGGCGATGCTTGCGGGAGCATCGGAGTGAGCGAGAGGGTCGCGGGAGGTGGGAGCGAGAGAGCCTGATGGCTTCGCTCCCGGGGCGGTGCAGACGAGCGCCTACAGTGCGGCCGTATTTATAGGACTCGGCACACGTGCACGAGTTTACAAGTTTGTTGGTAAAGTATTGAAATTACAATCATAACATTAATTTTACATCGTAATCAACTCAAAAATAATCAACTGATGATTTATAAACTATTTTTAGGGCAATCAAATGATTAAACTTTATTATTCTCGACGAACTGTTGTAGTTGCGCCGATATATACATTGTCCCATAAAATAATGACTTATTCTGTGGAGACGCGTTGTATGTACGGATAGCTTGTGCTTATTTCGCGTGTTGATGGAATGAGCATCTCTCCTTTTATCAAAACTGTTAATGTTTTTCTTTACATACATAAGTTTTTCATAGATAAACTGAGAGACAACAGTTAGAATGTTTATGTCTTTAAATTTCTGTCTAAGGGAAACTCTGGGAGCCAAACTGTAGATCGCTCGTATAGCCCTTTTTTGCAGTAAAAAAATAGAATTAATATCTGCAGAACATCCCCAGAGCAGTATGCCATAAGTCATAACGCTATGGAAATAACTAAAATAAACTATTCTAGCTGTGTCTACATCAGTTAATAGTCTAATTTTTTTAACAGCATAAGCTGCTGAACTGAGCCTACTAGACAATTTTTTAATGTGGGGACCCCATTGCAATTTAGCGTCTGTAGTAATTCCTAAAAAGACTGTTGACTCCACAAGGTCCAACCCTGTTCCATTCAATTGTATATTGGATTCTACTTGTCTCACATTTGGTGTCGAGAACTTTATACAATTAGTTTTCTTCTCATTGAGGAGAAGATTATTTGTATTGAACCAATTCACAACTTTAGCTAATGCATTGTTAACATCGTCATAGTTTAATAACTGCCTTTTAATTTTAAATAACAGTGAAGTGTCATCTGCAAACAATACAATCTCGTGATTCTTCTCTACATAATAAGGTAGGTAAGTCATTAATATAGATTAAAAACAAGAACGGCCCTAGTATTGAACCTTGTGGAACGCCCATTGAGATTATAGAGCCGGGCGATTTTTTACCATTTATGTCAACCCTTTGAATTCTACCATTTAAATATGAAGTCAAAAGGTTGAGAGCCATGTTCCTAATACCGTAGTGTTGTAATTTCCTGACAAGTATATCATGTCGGACGCAGTCAAATGCCTTAGATAACTCACAAAAAACACCTAAGGCATCTTGAGAGTTCCCCAGGCTCAGATTATAGAACAAAAGGCAGATGGAGTGCGCCGAACTCGCGAGTGTCGCCACCTTTATAGTTATGTGTGCGTGACAACGAGCCACTGCACTGTACGTACACGTGCATCTGTGTGCGTGTACAGTTACCAGATAATGAAAAATTAACTCCCTCATTTTTGTAACAAATTGTTATAATATTGGAAAGTTAAACGTTCTGTTGTAACATACAGTACTAAAGTAATATATGGATAAAATAATAGTTATTAATAACTAAATAAATTACAATAAATAAAGAAGGTTCTGTATAAATATCATAATTCATTGTTTAATTGTTTTTGTTTAATATTTTAATAGTATCCTACTTTTCTAATTATTACACACATATCCGACAGTTTGTGAGAATGGAAGTACGTATGTATGGATGTTTATTTCTCTTTCACGCAAAAACGACTATACTGATTTGGATAAAATTTGGCACACAGGTAGTTTTTAATCTAGATTAACATACAGAACATTCCATCGGACTCGCCCATCTCGGGTTCCGAACAAATTTGTAGGTAACAAATTATTTCAGATTTTACTCTTCACAAACTTTGGAGATTAGAGGATGGCCATATATATTTTTTCCTTTATTTTTTATTTTATTTTTATTTTTACTTTATTAGGAAAAGCAAACAGCTACATTATAAAGTACATATAAAATAATAGTAATATAATTCACATTTTGACTATAATGTAGCCCACAACGCTATTCACAGATTAACAAAAAATATATATCTATTAACTATTAACTACCGCCAGAAGTACCACATAAGATTGAAAATAACAAAATTAATTATGATATAATAGTTGCGGACTGAGCGAGAGCGTTGTAAAACAAAGTCATAAACATTATGAAGTAAAGCGTAGAACAAGCGTAAAATATATATATATAACTAAGTATAAAGTATGAAATAATTGAATGATTATATAACACAAGGTAACAATAAATGAATGACAAATAAACAATGTTATTGCTCTGTAAGTATCGTATGAGGTTTTTTTTTAAATTGACTCAAACTAACTGCCTACTACTTTATTTGTTCTATAAGACCTAGCTTTTTGCCAAATTTAGTGATTCTAGGTCAACGGGAACTACCATATTATGGGTTTTCGACCCAAAACCTATAGGGTACTTCCGGTTGACCCAGACTTGTCAATTTAGGCTAAAAGCAAGGTCTACAAGGTTTTTACCTTTTGAGGTGCTAAACCCTAAAAATGGTGCGAACGAGACAAGTATTCGCATTTTCAACTTTATTAAAAACTTGACATAAAAAGTATTTTATAAGAAGACTTGAGGTTTGGGGAAAAAACCGTGCGAGCGAGACTTATAACAAATATTCGCATTTGCGATATTAAAAAACAAACTTTTGTTACATCACTAACCCCTAGACTTTCTAAATGTAGTTTTACCAATAAAACGGCTAACTAATTTAAATAAATACTGGCAACACAAGCGAATGACTGTTGAAGTTTTGTGTTCCGAGTCACATGTAAAGTTATTATGTTGATTAAAAATTATATAAGCCAAATAATTAATAATTATCTGTGAAAGGATATTCCATCTTCTTTTTTTTCTTTTTGGGAACAACTTTTACAGTGTTTAATAACACAAGACGGTATTTTTTACATTAAAATTACGAACCAGTCGTAACGTGTTGTTTCGGACAAGTCGCGTATAGCACTAGCGCGGGTTTGTATTTGCTTTTGAATTTGTATTCGCTTTGGTGGCGACGCTTGCGTGTTCGGTACGCTCCATCTGCCTTTTGTTCTATAATCTGAGTCCCCAGGCATCAAACACATCTTTTATTAGTTCTATACCTGCGTCTATAGTAGAGCGATTCCTTGTAAACCCAAATTAATTTTTATGGAAAATTGGACGATGACAAGGATCCTACGTTCTTTCCCGAAATCCCCGTTTAGGCGTGAGAGCGTAACACATAAACAAAATTGCAACATTAGTTAGGATGTCTTTGACAGGGTTGTATTTTTTGCAAGTAGAAAATAGCCTTCGTGCGCGAGTCTAGCACGTGACAAGTTTTTAATAAAATGTGTTTATTATATTTTTATTTGCTTTAAAAGCACGGTGTTTAACGTCAATGTAAAAAGATGATGAGAAGAATAATATTAAAGTCGATTAATTTAGCATAAAGTAAAGATGAGCGATTGTGTGACAAATGTTTTAGACAATGCGGTATTTTTTTCAAGAGATTAACAAAAATAGTTTCATGTAAAGTAAAAAAAATACGTCAAGTGCGAGTCGGACTCGTGCACGAAGGGTTCCATATCATAACATTATATATAATTATTGTAGGTAATGTTCTGCTAATTATAAATTTAATGGATATTTTATACTGCCCTTCATAAACAGTTGCCTTTTTTTTCAGGTAGAAATGGGATTACTAAACATGAAATGAAATTGAAGTACCTACATCAATCATAAAGCTAAAAGCCTAACTGTGTTACATTCCAATTTCGGTAACATTACGTAAACAAGTTTGTATGATAATATTGTTATATCTATGCATGTATAGCATCGATGGCCAATAATGTTCTAATGTATGATACGTACGTTTATATGTATATGAACAAAAGTATATGAATACTAAGTATCATTCCATTGCGTAGCTCTACCATGAGTTGGCAACGTAAAACGTCATCGATAGCCGATACTCGCTAGCGTCTACACGATCGTCGATTGCGAGCTGATTTAATTGGCACCATGAGTCGTTAAAAAGGTGCTTTCGACAATTCGATACTCGTTAGCGGGTCTCGTGTCGATTTGGTTATTTCTTTATGTTGGCATTATCTAAGAACTAGCTTCACACGTATTATGTTGTCTTTTTCTATCAAGGCTAATGTTTTTATGCTGGTGGAGTTCATGGAACTAGTAAGTACTAGTAACTTAGCCCGAATTAGTTTATTGATCAATTTTCTTACATTATTTCTACAATGATCTCTACTGTACTGTTGCTTTCTAATCATACGACGATGTGAAAAATAAAATAACAGGGATTATTGTATCTCTCAGACATACTAACCATACATAACCTCTATACGTACTTGTGTAAAAACATAATAATAACGTTAATTCCTACAATAACATAGGCCTTAGCCTTCGTTTCTTAATCTGGGAGATAAAGTAAACCTATAATAATAGTCATCACCTACATGAGTTACTTACATGTATTTTGTTTTAAAATTACAAATTATGTTTCTTGTAAACTTAATACTTACTTATACTTTACAGGAAATGGAGACCTTAGCAAGCCTGCTAATGGACCACTAGAGCTACTGGTACCACATCCTTTTCAAGCCGCAGGAGGACCCAGCCTCACAATCGAAACTAGCAAAGCAGGCATTTGTGAAAGCTGACAATGAACGGCAGGTTTTCCAGCAAGATGCAGAGACAGCTTGATTTGAGGGACGGAGTTAGGAGAAAAACTAACTGATGTTATTGGAAAACGATAATTGTGTTGAAGTTGGCCTTCCTCCAATGTTTCCACAACTACCTTTACATATTAGTTGTAATTAGATAATTAGTAATAGATGATTAGTAAACAATAAAACAAGTAAACTCATACTCATATTGTATTAAATAGGTACATGACAAGCCACCATGTTACTTTACCTTCCTAGCTAGACCATACCTTCGAACAGAGGGTTGCCAGGTTTGATCCCTGGCAATGACAGACATATTTGGCCCGGAACTTAATGACACAGGGGAATTCTAATGGGGGTATGAGTGTGAATGTTATTATGATCCTAGTTATAAAAACCATAGTAAATTATCTGATATTATTGTAAATAAAAAGTGAAAATGATTTCTATACATGTTTGTAGCTTTTTAAATATAATCATTGTACCTGAATGATGTGATAGTAAAGATTAAGTTGATATATGATTCCTATACGTTTTAAGGTAGGTGAAATAACAGACATACATACTACATAAGTAAGACTAATGTTTTTGGTGAGTAGGCCATGATGTGGGCCACTCAGTTTTTTTCTGAACTATTCTGTAAGTTGTATGTTGAAATAAAATGTTTTGAATACAAATAAAGATGTTATTTATTATCACTAAATATTATTACTTATTCTCCAAGCTAATTGATCATGCAATGTCCTATACACTATCGGTTCACTGCAATTATTGCATTCATCACCACTTCTCCACATTCATACGAGTAGGATTCTATGAAAGAAAGAAATTTTGTTAGTGTGCACATGAATTTGTGAGTAAAAGATATTGCAGAGACCATAAGAAATATTTTTGCTAGAGAAACATGACTACATAGTACAAAGAATAAGCCCTATAATTACAGTAACTTCACAATCATAATTTCCACAACACATTTTACAGCTAATCCTTTTCGTTCAAATGTCAGTTAAAGAAGATATTTGAAGCATGTTTTAAAAACCTCCATACAGCTAACCTACTCAAACTGAAATGTTGAACAATAATAATTTTCCTAGCAGTAAAACTTCTGGGAAAAAAAGACTATTGTTTTATTGCTATTTAGTGATTCGCTTGTGCATATACTAAACTAAATTTCTCTAAACTATGGTAGTTTTTATTATGTTAATACTAAAATCCACATTCATGTTACACTTACAATGATAATTATAAACATAACTATGTAAATATGGGTAGTTTTACATCAGTTAGAATGGTTTAGAGAGCACGAACTTACATGATGGTTAAATTTGCACTAAACATATCCACAATTAAACAGAAATGGCAAATTTAAGTATTGTCACTTGCAAACATTATATGAATTTGGACATAAACATGAATAGATTATAATTAACAGAACAGATGATAATTTACTAAAAACAGGTTTTAGTTTGCTAATTTAGTTTGGTGTTCTTAACAAGCGAATTACTACCAATGACCTGGATAACTTCCTGCCATAATATTAGTGCTCATCTTTTAAGCTTGGTGTAAATATTTCAAAATGTCTTCCATCAACACATCCAATTACCCTAGGGATTATAAATTTACTATTAAATCAAAGTGTCAGAAAACAGAGTGTCTGATAAAAATAGTCAATAGAAATTTCATTATATATATAAAAAATATAGTAAGCTACCGTTGTTTTATAACATTCCTATCCTCTTTTGTGTTTGGAAACTTGATGATTGTATTAAAGATGTTTAGGTAGGTACATGGTTTACTCTAAGCAACAGTGATTTCTTCTATTTAGATACACTGATCTCTTATTCTTATTCGTTTTGGGAGTGATGAGGCCTGCACTGACGTCCCGCTTGGGGTGTTATGTGCATTCCACCCTGCCAACATTTGCTCAAGCCAGCCTAACTTCTTCACATAGAGGAGTAAGGCCTTGGGGTGCTGGCACAACTGTTGCAATGTAGTTTGAGATGTTGTATAAACAATTGTCGATGATGCTGATGATGCATCATGCGTTCTGGAGTAGACCTCCAGTAATCCTGTTTTTGCTCTTATATCTTCCGTAGCCCTGCAGTGCAGCAACACAGTCTGCACACTCTTGTCCTTCTGCAGACAGACTCCAGATAGTGGGCTGTCCGTAGCTCTGATCTTGTGCAACTGGTAATTTAGATTACTGAGAGCAGTGATAATTCCCACCATTAGGCGAAGGTCCTGACGTTGTAATCATAGTAATTTGTTCGTAGTATTTTTGTTTAGGATTGGAAACATGGATTTCGCATGTTTACAGTCCTTCCTGTCATCCCAACAGTTTTGGTGTTTTCTTACTGTGTAGCTACTCAGGAGATTCTGCACACTGATCTCCTCGGAGTATTAATTATTCTGACACTGCATCTTGGGAAAAATGATTTGCAGCTTCAAATACTTTTTGGGTGGTCCCCGTGCTGTGCATAGAACAGCAATGCAAATAAAACCTGTAATGCAAAGATAAAAAAGTAGTATACCTATCTGGGTTTATAATAAAATAATAATAAATAGCCTGTAGTTTTATTTGTAAGTTTTTAGCATAACCTCAAATATGTAAAAAATAAATATGTTTACAGCTTACCTTAGACCCTAGTGAGACTCTTTGTGATGGTATTAAATCTGTTGAATCCACAATAAATGTCTTCAAAAGCATACACAGGTAAGATGCTTTTAGAAAGTCTTTAAAGCTTTCATCATTAAGGTTTAGTGGACATCCAACTTGTTTTCTCATTTCGGCTTGAAATTGGGAATTCTCGTTGCTGATCTCCATTTTCAGCTGCTGTCACCATATTCAAAGCCAAATAAATTATTCCTGCCAATTTTATCGTAATACAAATAAAATTATTTGATTATGTAAGTATTTTGAATTGAAACTCGATAGGTTATTTTCCCTTTCACACGATTCCACACCTCAAAATTCTCGTGAGTGGCGTAGTCGCTAACGTCTATCGAAATTTTCGAAGGCGATTGTCAAAATAATGACTTATGGTACCGTTTGAGTGAAAATCCAAGCAAATCGCGTATCGACATCGATTGTCGCTATCGACTCACGATGCGTTTTCGAAGCGACTGTTAATAAAATAAACTTGTGGCACAGATTAAATAAGTTACTACGTAACAGATAAATCACTCCAAGGAAAAATGACAATACCTACTGCTATAATAACCTACTCCCTCTAGTAGCTAGACGTTGCAAGCCAAAATAAACCAAAGCTTACGAACATAAAGTTGACTTTGCTCTGTAGGTGCGCGCCGCCACGTGCTCAGCGTAGATTGTCAGGGCTGCCTCTTTCGATATATATGTCAGTAGATATTTGCAGTAAACTTTATAATTGAAAGAAAAAGAATTTCTTCTGTTTTAACATGTTTTATTTTTTAATTATCAAGAAATTATACATAACTTACAAATGATTTATTTTGATGTAATGTTTAATAAATTTTTTGCCTTGGCGAAATTCTCGGTTATTAAACTTAATTGTGGAAAATATTCTGAATCGTATAAATAATTTAAGTAGGTATTCTTGTGGGAAACAAGGGCAAGGGGAGTTAAAAGGAATATTTTTTAAAAGATCTTTTTTAGAAGATTGCGACCGGGTTTTTGTCTCATGTTAATTTCAAAATTTTTAACAAATGTGATTTCTAGATTTTTTACATAATCGTAAAAGGAATCTGAAGGTACTTTTAAACTTCCATAAAAAGACGATGTTTTGTTGAAAGCTTTAAAATGAATGAACATTCTGGATTCATCGACATTAGGAATATTATTTAATTCTGAGGTGAACTCTGGGCAGGTATGCTTCTTACTGCATTTATAAAGTAAGTATCCGGATATGTATACTAAAGCATTTTCAGTAGGCAAGTCGAAACGATAGTCTGTTTCACCATTTAAAGCGACTGCTGCAGGTGCAGTACGACGGCGGGTAGGTTCTCTGGGTGTAGACCTATCAAAAAAATCATTTTGTTTTTGAAGTAGTTCGCAAACGTCTTCTTCACAGTTTGTGTTTGGGGAGTTCTTCAACATATTTGACAGAAACAGTTTTGAAAAAGCTCTCTGAAACAGAATTGCCGTAGGATCGCGGCAGTTTCCCCCCTGCTGTCTCACGGTGCCAAAAAAGTTTTCAAGACTATCCTGATTATGACGTCTTGTAAAAACGTAATTAAATCCTTCTTTTTTCATATCATTGCATAGCATTTTTATGGATTGGATAGTTATTTGTAAATTTTTAAATGTTTTTATCCTGTTTGTATTATCAGCACCTTTTTTTGAATCGATGGCTCTTAAATGTGTGAATGTTGTTATAGCTTCTTCTAACACATCGAGTTGGTATTTTTTGAACGAAAAAGCTCTTTGAAATTTACATGTGGCATTGACTGAACTTGAATTTAAAACATCGAACAAATTGTTCATTTTCTCTACAAATTCTGCCGTTGGTCTTGCTTCTTCAGGTAGACTTTTGAGACGTATAAGGGCGTTCAATGCGGAATAAACGGAGTGACTGAATACCTGTGCGGCATATTTGACCCTCATCTTTTGAAAATTGTTGGGTTTAATGTGAGCTTCAGTGATTCTTGGAATGAGCTTTAAATTTTTTTCTTGCTGTTGTGAAAATAGTTCTTCAATATGTTTCCAAGATATTTTCTTATCATCGTATACAAAATCGTTTGTCAACAGATTGTTTCGAATACATTTTAACAAATGCGGGGCGTCAAAAATGTAGTAAATTTTTTTACCATTTAAGAAAAAGTAAGGCTTTTCCTTCGTTATATTTTTGACCTGTTTGGCATACTTGTCAAAGTTTGATCCTTGATCGGACACAATCGCCTTAACGTCAATCCCTATATTTGAAAGTTTCAAAATGATTTCATCCAGCCAGAGTTCCAATCTTTCGTAATGCTTTGGCGATCCTAGGAATGAATATGCTATAGGTTGCTTCCAGTTGACTATAATGCCTCGGAGCATAACCACACAAGCATGAGAAGCTATTTCAGGCGTTACTTCACCATTAATGTTATGGAGACCAATCATTTCGTCTCTTCTAGTGTCATAATGTAAATGTCGTTTGATGACCATTTCATCTATACACAGAGTGCAATATCTGGCTTTTTTGGGCAAAGATTTCATCTTCGCAGACAAAAAATCCAAGGTACGGTCCTCAATCACAGGTGGAATAACCATTTGAAATCTGTGAAGCGTACTTTCACTAGGCAGCGATAAAAAAGACTTTAAACTTCTGTATGTCTGCGGACTGGAAAAATGAAAATTCAGTGCAAACAACTTAAACTCTGGTGTGTAACGGTTCCCTTTGGATCTACTTTTTAAACTGCTTTGCCACTTTACTAGCTTGCAAAATCGTTTTGTTACTTCATCCTCAGTTTGGAAAGAAAACCGCTCAAATTTTTCTGAGTCCTTGGATTGAACTTCATTTTTGATTTTATCCAATTCATTTTGAAGTCTTCTTTTTTTGATGTTGGACTCTTTTAATTCTTTAATTAATTTTCTTTTTCTCGGCGTGTTGGATGACAGAGCTTCGGTGGTCTGTACTGATTCAGATTTGGTATCAGCATTTTTAACGGTGACAGCGGATATGATGTTGACAGTTGAATACTTGGTTTGTGTAGTGGTTTCCTTTGTTTTAGGTTCATTGCTGTAGTTAGATGTTGTAGGCTGAGACGACGACGGGAGGGATAATGTAGGTAATGCCTTAGGTAATAATTTAGGTGTATATTTAATTACAGATGGGTCAAAATGCAGCGAACATACGAAATGCGATCTTATTTTCGTTTCCGGTCTTGCTAGATCTGGTCTCCTTATCAGTTCTGTCTAAGTTTTGCGCCTGAAATAAAATATTTTTTTACATTTAAAATACCTTCATCCCAAACAAATAGCCAATAAAAAAAATTATATGTAGGTAGATATAAATTTGACACAAAGAGTACCACACGATTATTCAAATAATGGCAAAAATGTCACGTTTGTTGTATGGAAAACCCCTTTAATATTTATTAAATTTAGATTTTTTTATTGTAGCAGCGACATAAATACCTACAAAATTTAAAAAGTTCAATTGTTTGAGGTGACAGACGGACGTAAAGACAGACGGCGAAGTCTGATTAACAGGGTCCGATTTTGACCGTTTGGGTACGGAACCCTATACAGGGAGGGGGCGGAGCTCAAACAAGCGAATGTATTCATTTACATCAAGCATAATTTACTAGAGACGATTTATATAGGTACATACTTTGTTAATACCTTCACTGTCCCTTGTCAATGGAGCTACTCCTAAATCTCCTCCCCCCCCCCCCCAGAACAAATCTGATCATGGCTGACGAGCCGATAGCAGATACAGAGAGAGGAAAAAAAAAAAAAAAAAAAACCTTCACTGTCCCTGAATAAGAAATATAATAAGTAGGTAGGTATTTGTTTTGATTAAGGGACATACCAACCCATGCATGTTTTGTTTGTGTCGTTACATGGCGCATTGTATCGCCAAAATTGACGTCATTATTCGCAAGTCAAGTAGGCCTTAGCGCTTACTTGATTTAATTAGTCAATAAGTACGCTTTACAATAGGTAACATTACT
The DNA here is from genome assembly GCA_917880725.1 of Selenia dentaria. Classification (NCBI taxonomy): domain Eukaryota; kingdom Metazoa; phylum Arthropoda; class Insecta; order Lepidoptera; family Geometridae; genus Selenia; species Selenia dentaria. The sequence continues at coordinate 11,283,926 of OU862897.1, read as the reverse complement.
TCAACTATTTTACTTAAGAAATATTTTTCAACTATTTTACACGACGCAACACCTGTGCGAGGCGCGGGCGCGCGGCGCGCATCATACGGCCGGCTTTCCTTTGATCCCTTTGTCGGCATGCCGCCGCACGGGAGATGCCGCAACCGCCGCCGCCGCCGCGCGCCCGCCGTTCAGCCAGACTGCGATATGACGACAAGTCGTGATATGACAGCAGCGGTTCAAATCGCTCTGGTAAATGCATAAATTTTGTTAGATCGACCAGCCTAACCTGAACCCGCGCGCGGCCCGCTCAACGACCGACCCACCACCCACCCGATATTGACTAACCAAAAAATTCAGAATAATCGGGAATTCAATTTTGATTAGGTACTCGAGAATTGAGTAGATTGTCATGCCTTTGAAATTAGCAAAAATACAAGTAAATAGGTAGGTACTGAGGAGTAACTTTATTAATCTGTGACTGAGGTACGAAATTATACGACAAGAAAAATAAAATTCTTTGTAGGTACGAAAATGTATTACCTAAATATATAAACCTCCTGCACTACGTATTTTCATACGCTGGAACAAATAATGAATTAAAAAGGTAGGTAGGTACTCACGTTTCTTCATCAGCAGGTAAATGGAAAAAAGATAAGTTTTTATCTCTTCTCCTGCTGGATTTACATCCTTCAACTGCACATAGTGTACCACTATTTTTATTATTAGTTTCCATGTTAAATTAGTAAGTAACAAAACAAACAACGAACGTCGGGCTACAAGTCCGGTAACACAAAATATTTCCTCGCGTACGAACGCTCCGCGCGGCTGTCGGCAACCCACTGAGAAATAAGCAGTCGACTGCCCGGCGGCCGGTAGGTACTTATCGCGCGCAAGTACATGGAGTGAAAGAGGCCTGCTTGTGGTGCCGATTTTAGTTCTACAAGTGACCGCAAGGTGGCACTGTTCTTTTTTCATACAAATTTTCGTCGACAGTCGCTAGCGAGCATCGATTGGTGTCAATATTGTCAACTCATGGTAGAGCTACAGGTGCGGCCTTACTCAGCCTTAAGAGAATTGCACTTAAGTTCTATAAAAGGAAATTGATAGTACTTTGAAATACTGAAAAAAACACTGACAGCGGACAATGTTAAGAGGTAGAAAAGAGTTTTCTCTTTTAGTACGGAAAGTACTAGCTATGCAATCCTCTTAAGGTTAACACAAAATATTTCCTCGCGTACGAACGCTCCGCGCGGCTGTCGGCAACCCACTGAGAAATAAGCAGTCGACTGCCCGGCGGCCGGTAGGTACTTATCGCGCGCAAGTACATGGAGTGAAAGAGGCCTGCTTGTGGTGCCGATTTTAGTTCTACAAGTGACCGCAAGGTGGCACTGTTCTTTTTTCATACAAATTTTCGTCGACAGTCGCTAGCGAGCATCGATTGGTGTCAATATTGTCAACTCATGGTAGAGCTACAGGTGCGGCCTTACTCAGCCTTAAGAGAATTGCACTTAAGTTCTATAAAAGGAAATTGATAGTACTTTGAAATACTGAAAAAAACACTGACAGCGGACAATGTTAAGAGGTAGAAAAGAGTTTTCTCTTTTAGTACGGAAAGTACTAGCTATGCAATCCTCTTAAGGTTATTATTTCGCTACTTAATAGCTATCAAGATTTATGACGTTAATACGTGAACGTCTTTAAATTTGCTACCAAACGTGAGCAATCCAAAAAACTTAATGATAACAAAATCGAGGGATACAGTTTGGCGTTTTAGTTTCGAATATATCCCATATTATCTATTATTACCGTGCCCATACATCCAAAACTAAATTATACCACTGGATAACTGGATCAAAGGATTCATTATGATAAACGAGAACAGTGACGCATCGCGGAGGACATGGAGGGAAAAGCGCGGCCATTTTGAAATTATTGTACTCTGAGAAACGTATATATTCTTTCTGGTATAAGTTAATGTGTAAGGAAGCATGGTATTCAAGTAGGTACGTCGACGTCGTAAACACACGGCCGTGTCCATGACATAGCTACACCCCATTTTTATTCTTATTCTTTACAAAGAGTAATAGTAATTGTAATAATGATCTGATACGTAAATTTAAGCACACCAAATATTCATTCTGTCTTATAGATTAAATTTAGAACTGATTAGCTTAGTTAGAGATTATGGGCAAATTGTGGCTATTTTAGTAGTTGTATTGCTTATTTATACAATAACGGCCTTATTAATAAACTTGTAATAAGCCCGGAGTAGTTAAAACATCTATCTGTAAATTTTTCGCTGGCAGTAAATGTCACGCGTGAAAGCAAGACAAAGCATGTTACGCCTAATCTATGTTTACGCAACGTTTAATAAAGTCCTAAGCGACAACATAGGCATCTGTTTGAGATCCTTATAAAGTCTCATTTGAGATTAATAATGGTTTTTATAAGAGTAAAATGTAAAGTGACATTTTAGAGATTTTGTTATGCAACATATTTCCATATTAGATTACTTTAATTTCAAGTTATTTGTACTTACTAATGTCACATCAAACAGTGAAGTCTTTACCTGTACCCCTTAACCTACTCAGAAGTATATGGGTATTTCTTGTTCCTCATGGATAGATTACACAAACTATATTGAAACACAATAAAATAGTTAAAATTATTAAATGAAAAAAAATACAAACAAAAATATTTCACAATTAAATATTTTAAATTAACAGTGTCACAATGGGTGGTCTTAAAGCTCAGAGCAATCTCTTCCAGACAACCATGCATGGAAAGAAAAAGTACCCACCCATAGTCCCACTCCACCTTTGATCGGTCCAGGTAATTTGATTATTAAAAGTAAATTCAACATATCATACATTTTACAATCTCCATCCCAGAAATTTGCAATCTAAACAGGCACATGAATCCATTTATAAACTCAAAAACACAATATGATGGAGCTTGCTTTTTCTTTAGCTTTTTGTTTGACCAATTCCAATCACCTTCCAAGTTCTTTTATTATGGCCGCTGTTCTGTAAGGGTAGCAACTATTCTTGCCAATGTCAAGTTGCACAGAATGGGTGGCAAACAAATGATAGAAAGTATAACTAGTAAGTAGGTATATTAGTGATTTAATAAATAATTAATAAATGTATGTGTGAAACATTAACATTATGTCCAAGTATAATATGTATTGGTTCACCCAAATAAAATAATCTCTTATCACTGACAAAATAATTGTCTACAGCTTTTCCATTGATCAATGCCTTTTTAAAAAAAGTATACAACTTATATATAAAACCAAGCCCTACGGGAGACAGGCATGAGGTGTGTAAAATATTCAATTATTTCTTCAAGATTATCCTCATCATCTTCTTATAACAGCCACCTGATCTTTAATCTCTGATAACATCTGTGCTGACTTGAGAATGTTCTCATACTGATACCCCATGTGGACAGAGATGAGCTGCATTTTACGAAGGTTCTCTTCGCTGCTTTCCATTTGATTCTCTGTGTTGGCCATATCACGGGCAGACTTCATTAAAAGCTGGAGGAAAACATTAAATACAGAGTTACTAAATAAACTGAGACAATCACACGAAATTAAAATACGATAATGCATCAAAGAATGTGTACCTACTATGGAAATATGGCGATATTAGTTTAGAAGAGTAATTAATATTTCAAGCAACACTACTGAAGAGGCAAATATTTTTTACTTGTAGAAATATATGAGATGCCTATTATTTAGAGCTCTATGTCGTCGCAATACCTGCTCTGTTCTCAGATACAATAGATGATCAATTACTGATAATTTGTAATGGGGCATTGCTTGGGAGCGTGCGCTGAGATTTGGGCGCTTGCAGTGCACGTATACTATGGAGACTGAATTCAAGTCATAAGGCAGTTCCTCTAATAATTTTACCTCGTTGGATTTAGAGCCCCTTTGTATCTGGCGGGCCAGTGAGGAAATATTGTTCATGTTTACTTGGACTCTTTCTGCCAAACGCTGTTTCGACTCCGCAAACAAAGACCTAGCACTACTCGACGATGCAGACGTCATCGCGACCAGCTAAACGGCTGAACAAACTTTAATGCATTTATTTTTTGTCTTGTTGAAACCGGAAAGAAACCGAAGAAAAGAAAGACACTGATTTTAAACAACTTTGCAGAAACCAATGCCGTGGTCCGTTTTGGGATAATTTTGCTCACAGTGCTATCGTCTACCAAAGCTGGTCCGAGACAAATATCGCGATTTTGTTTTGACAGCTCGTGGCACTGTAAGCGTGTTGTTAGTTCGGACCAAAGTTGTAGGAATAACGAACCATTTGCGCGCGAAAAACAAATTCATAAAAATATCGTGCATAGTGTGAAGGTTAACTATGTAGTGTGTGGATTAAAAAGAAATAATGGAATGGATGGACCAACTTTTACAACTTTTACATCAAAAAGAAGGGACACCAGTAAATACATTGTAGAAATAAACAAACACCTGTCACTTTTGACAGAACGCTCACGACGATTATGGTGTAGAGCATGGTTCATGTAATCGTCAATATGGCGGCAGTTAAGACGTCATCGATGACGTAGCGTGGGCCATCGTAATAACGCTCACGGTGAAAGGGACCGACTTTTATCGCGCTAATATCGATTATGGCCAATTGGGACCGCAGTGCAAATTCAATACGATTTCACAGTAGGATCCATAGATTAATCAGACCATAGATTCATCAGAATATATCTAAAGATAGATGGCAATCACTAAAGCAAACAACGGAACGTTAGCGGGAAGTTTAATTTTTCAGTGCCATCCACTTTCTTCTTCTTCTTCTTATGTGGCTTTTTAACGTGGGAAGACGTTACTCTGCCAATGTCATGTTCTTGCACTCCAAAAGTATTTGGCGGATATTTTGCCCTTGTACTCCCCCAACTCCGTTGCCGTGGGGTACCGGCTTAGAATAGTACCCCCCAACTCTACCCGTGGGTGCGTAGAAATAGCACCTTCCCAGTATTAAAACCTCAAAACTGCACTCGCCAACCCGCCTGCCAAGCGTGGCGAGTATTGGTAAAATCCCCCCCAAATGACGGACACAATAGGAACCAGGCCCCAGTCCCCGGCAGGAGGGAGGTGTTATGAGGGAGGGTATGTTCAGCACTGGACGTCCTACGGCTGAGATGATGATGATGATGATTCCCTCAGCCCTGAAGGAGTGACCATTGTACGGTACGGAATCAAATGAAAGTAATATGAATATCAAACGTATTAAAATTTGGTTTCGCTTTTATAAACGTATATTATTGGTTTTATTAAAATTACATAACAAATAAATAAATGGTGTGAAAACAAGCGATAAAAGAGAGTTAATATCAGTAGGTCTAGCGATATCAGAATTAAGTTTATCATACAAAGAAGAACTTTGACGGTTTATAGTCGTGTCGTGCCGTCGTGCGCTCGTCTTCCGTGTGTGACATTAGTGACGTGAACGCATTAGTGACGTAGAAGACGACCGCGCGGGTATCGATATCGATAAATAGGGATGTGCTGTTTGATATCGATGTAGCAATAAGCGTTCGTATCTAATCTATTAAAATATTGTTAAGTAAACCAAGGTTTATGACATTAAAAATCAAGTTTAAGATAATTTAATCCATTTATTGAAAAACACATTCTAAAATAACGAAGATAAATTATTAAGAGTACCTTATACATATTGTTTACCCTCATGGGCGTATATAAGGGGGGCTTAGGGGGTCCAGACCCCCCCCCCTTAGCATACGACATCATTAAAATCTTGGAATATTGATGACGGATAATATAATCTGAGCCATATGAGTACGCGTCGCGACAATTCAGTATCATTATATCATAGCTTTGGCTATGTATAATAAACCTCATTCAGCTATGTAATATCCGTAAAGATTTTTTATACCATTTTAGGAGTTTACCACGTATTCCAAAATCTACCAACTTAGAAACAAGTCTTCTGATAAGCACTCGGTCAAAAGCTTTTTCATAATCTAGGTAGATAACATCGTTTGTCCCAATTTTGTCCACATATCACATGAAAGTTAATTGGCCTCATATGATCTTCCTGAATTAAAGACGTGTTGTTCATAAATTATTAGGTACTCTTTCCTTGGTCGGACAAGAGCGATCTTAGTTTGTCGGCAATGTTTTGCTTGCTTTGCTTATGCTTTGCATGGCTTATGGGGCGGGAGTTACGGGAGTTTAGACAAGAGATATATTGATTTATATATTTACGTGCAACGATAATGTCATAAGACAAGCCGAACGCTTAGGCCGATCGTGCCTCTCTATCGTTTGGTTCGCGCTCTCACTTGCACGCACGGCCCAGGCGGAACGTGATAATGAGTCATACTTTTTCGTACGTGCCGCCAGCATTCATTGATTTATTAGACGTTATCACGTCAAAAAAGCTTATTGCTTGCTCATAACTGCACTACATCTCTGTAATAGTATAGCAGCTATTATATCTATGGCAGAGTCATCTAAAACTTGTGGCTTATTGTACTAGGTCCGCTGAAAAAGTTCATAGTCTATACAATCATCAATTCTCGGGGATTTTGATTAGTGGGACTGGTACATATAGTGACTCTCTTACTCTCTTCTAACTGTCGGCAAATTAAGTAAATCGGAGCCGCGCGCTCCATGTACTCTGCTGTTGGGCAAAAATTTCAGCTACTTTTTCATGATTGTAAACTATTGAATTGACCATCTTATCGTCATTTAATTAAGGAGGCACTGATACTTTAGATGAAAGTTGCTGCCTCATCTATACACTTATATGAAAATCAATCCCTATTTCTCCTGGTCACACTTTAACTTAAGAACGGCTTATCCGATTTCATTATTTTTTATGTTTTCTAATACTTCGCAGATGGTTCTTACATTAAAAAATATAAAGAAAAGATAGGAGGTTATGGCGAGGCCGAGGGCCGAGCCTTCTACGCGAACGAAGCCGCGGGCATTCGCTACTAGCGAACTAAAAAAATGTATGCCCACTACATTTACTAACTAGCATGTACCCATTACATGTAATGAGTATGATTTAAGCGCTTAGATTTTTGGTTTTTACCTGCGGACCCTATTTGATAGCTATAGCTACGTCACTGTTTACCTTACATATTGAAAGCACTTATATTTTGTGAGATGCATGATTACAATGATTCAAAACATGCATGATTACAATTTCTAATCAACATTTTCGTTTTGTTATATAGGTAAGTAACTAACTATAAATAAATATGTATTAAATAACTGTAAATAGGTACATATTAGTGATGATTATGTGAAACAGATATCAGTAATGTTTTTAAACGTATGGAACAAGTGTAACAAAAGAGTTTTGAAGAAAATCTGGGCTAATAGGTATCAAGTCATACCTTAATACAAGGGTTTTTAATAGAAGGTTTCTTTACGTAAATGTTACAATAAATTATAATTTCTTAACTTTAATTTATCATATCCTGACGAGATTAAATTAAAATATTCAATAATATGTGCCTTTTTCTGTAGAGATTTCTTGCTTAGTGTGGTTTATCCGTTAATAGGGGTTACCTACGTGAAATCTAAAAATGTTTGTTCTATACATTTTATTGCCAACATTGTCGATCGACAACTCAATATTTCGATGATTTGTTGCTTTTAAGCGTTACATGACCGATGTAACGCTAGTGCGAATGCTGTTATACCGGTAGTTTTTACTTAGAGGAAACATTGAATCGACGACTTATTTGACCGTTGTAATGGTAGTGCGAATGCATGCATCTATAGTTAATATTCCGGTATGCCTTGGGAAGTTCTAGTAGTCATCTGCAGCTATCCATGACATGACGAATAAAGTGCTGAACGGGTTCTTGATTAAATAAGAATGGAAGGACTTAATCCTGAGATCCGGTAGGCTATTTTTAAGTTAATATAATCATTATCGTCATTAGCACTGTTTAATCACTTAGTGGATAAAACCGCGGGTCATTGCCAGTTACGATATATTTTGGTTATGTTATTATTATTATGTACTAGTGCCTGCCCGCGGAACGCGAATTTGTTCGCGTAGTAGGCTTGCTTATACTCCCGTCTTTTTTTTTTTTTTTGGAAAGAACTTTTACGAATTATTAATTGTAATTTTTTTGACAACCATATTAATATTTTATTTGACATCGTCAGTATGATAGTACCTAGTTCTGATTGTTACTACATGCGTGGATCTAGAGTAATTATTACCATAACACATCTTATGATTTGTATCTCAATTACGATGGATGATTGTATCGTAATCGAGAAATCGAAGAGAGGAAATGATATAATACTGATTGACGGCTACGAATTCACTTTGAACAGACGTGCAGATAACAAATTTTACTGGTGTTGTGTGCTAAAGGAACAAAAACAGTGCCAAAGTACTTTGATGACTGAGAGCAGTGGAAATAGTGGACATTCTCTTATAAAACGTATGAGTGAACATTCACATGCCCCCAGTGCTCCAGTACAGGACTCAATAATATTTAGAAATAAATTAAAACGAGATGCAGCTGCCTCCAGCTCAGATGGTCCCGCAAAGCTAATTAAAAATAATTCGAAGCAGTACCAAGCTCTAGTGCGTGTTGCTTACCAAACAAAAATGCATTGAGGCAAATTGTTTATCGAGCAAGGAAGAAATCGCATCGGAAAGAACCGGTGAATTTAAATGACATTAACATACCATCAAGTTATACAGTAGAAGGAGAAATATTTCTGGCTCGAGATACTAAATACAGTGGCAATAAACGTTTAATATTATTTTGTACTAAACGAAACATCAGACTCTTAAGCAATTCACCAGTGTAGATTATGGACGGAACTTTCAGGACAAGTCCAGGATTGTTTGTGCAAATTTATAGTATACATGGACATGACATTCAAAGCCGAAAAATTTTACCTCTAGTTTATTGCTTTCTGGTCGATAAAACTGAAGAAACATATATGATGTTTTTTAGAGAACTTATAGTATATGCTGAGTTATTCTACAATGCTTTGAGTCCGCAACATATCATTACTGATTTCGAAACAGCTGTTATAAACGTTGTGAAAATTCATTTCCCTTTCAAGCTTTTTTCAATTTCAAGCCAATCACAGTGGTTGTCTATTTCATCTGCCACAAAATGTGTGAATCCAAATACAAAAAGCGGGATTAGCTTCAAGATATGGAAACAATAGCGATTTTTCTCTGAAATTACGCCACATAGTTGCTTTGGCATATCTTACACCAGAAGAAATACCTGAAGCATTTATAGTTCTCAAAGAAAATATCCTCCCAGAAAAAGCGATGAGTATTACTGAATGCTTTGACCTACTACGTACTAGGGAAGACAAAATCTCAGTCGAGGGGTACTACGTTGTCTATATCAAAAATTCCCCAATTATTTCCACCACAGCTTTGGTCTATTCAAAGTACAAATGAAGATGGATTTCCCAGGACACAAAATAATGTCGAAGGGTGGCACAAGCGCAGGAACAATCTACAAAACAACAATCGCCTTGGTGTATACGCGACCACTACGTGTTTAATAAAAGAACAAATAACCACGAATCATGCTATCGCAAAAGCGCAATCTGGCATTGATAGGACACCGCCAAGAAATAGAGGAAAAAGGCTTTCTAATGCCATTCCCAAGATTTGTGAAAATCGTCAGAATAAGAGACTTCTGCCATTTCTGAGAGCAATGGCACATCACATATGAATTATAATAAATATTTATTTTTGTATCATTTTAAATATGGAAGTTTATCATTATTACCTTATTCATTTATTAATATTCATGCATCCTATTGTCTATTTTACCAACCGGAGTATTAACTATCGATGCATGCATTCCCACTACCATTACAGCGGTCAAATAAGTCGTCGATCCAATGTTTCCTCGATGTAAAAACTACCGATATAACAGCATTCGCACCAACGTTAATCGGTCATGTAACGCTTAGAAGCAATAAATCATCGAAATATTGAGTTGTCGATTGACAATATTCGCGATAAAATGTATAGAATAAACATTTTTCGATTTCACGTAGGTAAACTGTTAATAGTGCAGTATCTTCGGTATTTGTACTTGGATCTTGTAACAACCCCCCCTATTTTATTTTTATTCTAATAATTCGTTTTGTCTACGTCGAGTCCTTACTTTGCCGATTCCACAGTGCCTGAAGACGAAAGTCTTCAATCAGTGCGTCCTACCCGTCATGACATACGGAGCCGAAACGTGGACACTGACGGCTCGAATGGTCCACAAGCTCAAAGTCGCTCAGCGGGCTATGGAAAGGGCTATGCTCGGTGTTTCTCTGAGGGATCGCATCAGAAATGAAGTGATCCGTCAGAGAACCAAGGTCATCGACATAGCCCACCGGATCAGCAAGCTGAAGTGGCAGTGGGCTGGCCATATTAGCCGTAGAACCGACAACCGTTGGGGTAAACGAGTTCTAGAGTGGAGACCGCGTCTCGGCAAACGTAGTGTAGGACGTCCTGAGGCACGGTGGAGTGACGATCTGCGCAAGACGGCTGGCAAAAACTGGATGCGAGAAGCCCAAGATAGACCTAAGTGGCGTGCAATTGGAGAGGCCTATGTCCAGCAGTGGACTGCTACAGGCTGATGATGATGATGATGATGATGAATTCGTTTTGGCCAATGATCGTCTAGTCTAGGAGGTAACACTGTGTACCGCTGCTGTAACCTTGCTCTTTTCGGAAAGAATTGAAACAGAGAAAACTATTCAGAACTATAGATGCCTAGAGAAACCAAAAGCGACGCCTAGGTATTCTGATATTACGATGGATAACCTACTACTACATTACAATAACTAAATTGCTAGTTGATAACGATAAACTGCGATGAACATACTAGATTGCAAATATTAAGTTCCTACAGACCGACTGACTGAGCTGATCCTAGATTTCTAGCTTATGTACTTGATTTGACTTCTAATCGTGGAAGATATTAATCACCAATATAAGTTTCTGAATTTAAGGTCTATGTTATTTGACCATAGAATAGTAGGTTATTTGCAAGTTTTCTATATAATTATTAGCTAAAACTACCTGTTATATCTGATAAATCAGTTTTGATTAGTGAAATAATATATAAACAACTCCATTAAATAATATCAGATATTTGCATGATATTCGTTATTATTAATAACAGTTATAAACCTGTTAATTATATAACCAGCTTTCTTTATAGATTTATGTTTGTTGCTATGAGCATTTAGCTGTTGATAAGTTTGATATAATCTCTTACAGACTAAATGAAACTGCTAGGAAATAAATATGAAATTAAAGTAAAAATACACTTTATTTGCGCTTTAGAAATCTCTTGTGATCAGTAACTACTACGCTGATTATCCAATTCCTTTAGATAAATATTATCAGCCACTATTCCCTGAATAGTTCAATTGTTCAAGTTTAATTATTTACTTGTTTACTGAAAGCAATATATGGGAAATAATATCAGTGACTTAGAGAAATCTCTAGACCCTTGTTTGTGGTTTACAAGAATTCTCAAGGTGCTGCATTGCTTGACCAAGTTTGATAAGATTTACCACATACATAAATCTCCTTTTTATACGAGATTGCTATACTTAGATTACTAGTGTTTTACATGACATGTCATCTATTGAACCATTGTAGGAAAAGCAATTATTTTAAATACTTAAGTATTAGTAGAATCTTTGTTGTATTGGTTAGCTCAATACTAGCAGGCATATAGTTATTATGAAGATTATTATAATAATTAGCTTTAATAAAATATTGTCTAGAATAACTGCCGAATGGTAGGCCTTAAAACGTCGATGTATCACTAGCCTTAGTCGCAGCGAAATATGGTCGATGTCATTTCATTATCGAGCAATAATCTTCGATATATTTCGATCATTTCACAGATATGTTCCTGACTCAATATATAGAACTCGCGCGTAGTATTCCATATTCGATCACGATCAAGCCGATGCAGGAAGCACCATTATATTTGAATAGCAAAATTCATACATTCTTTTTGGCATCTACAGTATTCTCTCATCAACTCATTTTCATCATCACGTCGGGGTCACCAATGAGGACACCGAAGGTATCTCCAATGCGTACCTAGATACTATAGAGGTATGATGTATAGATACCTAGTCAAATGTTATTTTAGACTTATATCAATCTCCATTAAATTGCGGTAACTTAATAGCAATACACACCAGTGTATATACGCTTCTTACAAATTAATAAGTTAATTTATAATGATGCCGCTAAAACGTACCCCGCCCTCGACACCAGAGCCGAGTCTTTGTCCGCAGCCGGCGAAGACTCCTTTACTGACCAGCGATAGCGCCCTCACGCCTGCCACTAGAAGGATGCTTGAAGACAGACCATCTTCCGCCGACCAAGCGAATCTCCGTAATAAAAGAAAATTCGAAGGTTCTGACGACAATGCTTCACGTTCGATTATAGCCGAAATGCGAATGTTATTCAATAACTTTGCGTCTGAGCAAGACAAAAAGTTAAATTCATTTCAGAAATCGATCGAAAAATCATTACATACCAAAATTGACTCATTTAGAACTGAGCTATCGGAGTTCTCGAAATCGTTTGAATATTATTCTGCGCGACAGGAAGAGTATGCGGGAAAGGTTGCCCAACTCCAGTCCGACCGTGAAGAGGACAAAAAATACATCCGCTCACTAGAAGACCAAATTGAGTATATGAGTCGGCGGTCCCGCCACACTTGTATAGAGATAAGAAACGTCCCATTATTGGACTCCTCCAAACCATCTGAAAGTAAGCCCCAACTTTGTGACGCTGTAGTTATGATGGGGCAGACACTTAACACCAATATTGACATTTCGGACATAAAGGATATCTACAGGTTACGAGCAAAGAAAGAGTCGGATAAGCCAGTGGTAGTGGAATTCACTTCTGTTATAAAAAAAGAAGAGATCCTAAGTTCGGTAAAGAAGTTCAATAAAGGTAAGAAGAGTGACGAAAAACTAAACACTACGCATTTAAAAATAAAAGGGCTGAAAAGGCCTATATATACGTCAGAACTGCTCACCGCTAAAACGAAAATGCTATTTTACCTTTCTCGAGATTTTGCGAAAACACATGATTATTCTTATTGCTGGACGTCCAACGGCGTAGTATATCTCCGCAAAAGAGATAAAGCACCTTTAGTTCGAGTGGATCAAGAATCGGACTTAAATAGGCTGCGAGAGTCCAATTGACTAGCACGTACTTATATAGTCACTTGTACTGTTCTAATATATATATTGCGCATATTTTTGTATTTTGCCTATTGTTATGACAATGTTATGCTAGAATCTCGGTTATTTTTGTACAATTCATCTAACTCAGAGTTGGACATGTGCATTTTTGTACTATCCATTATAATTAAAACAACACACATATTTCACACTCGTATAGACATATTAATTATTTTTTCGAGCCTCACTCATTTATTAACTTTTATAAAATTGCACGTTTATATTACCTCATTTTTTTATTCCACGACTTCAATTGTGCTTAGTTACATGTTAAGAATGCGTCAATTACTTAACTTACCCTTCGATAATGGATGACATGATTTATGAAATAGAAAAAAATTTGGACAATATTAGCATTTCTGTTCCTTATTCCTGTGAGCCTGAGGATTGCCCTTCGTTCTTAGAACCTAGTCAATGTAATAAATTAAATATCATTACTCAGAATATAAGAAGCATTGCACACAACATGGATGGGTTCTCTGCACTATTACATAGAATCGTAGTCGAGCCTGATGTGATAGTTCTCACGGAATGCTGGTTGTCATGCCACCCGACTATTCCACAGATAAGTAATTATAACTCAATTGTATCGACACATCATTTTAATCAGAACGATGGACTAGTAATTTTTATGAAATCTAACCATAACTACAATGTGTACGAACCTTCTTTTTCTGATGCCAACTGTCTAGTTATCACCAAAGAAAAAAGACTTGCTATTGTTTCCATATATAGACCACCATCATTTTAAAACATTGAAAATTTTCTTGTGGCTTTGGATAAGGTACTTTTATCGTTAGAGGGGTTCCAGTCTGTTGTAGTTATTGGTGACATTAATATAGATATAAAAACAGACTCGATCGACAGGCATGCGAATAATTATCTAAACTTAACCGCATCTCATGGCCTCCTCCCGGCTCATACTATACCGACACGTAAAAATAATTGTTTGGATCATGTTCTACTAAAAACAAAACTTTCATCTACGACTTTAATCATTCAAAACAGTCTTACGGATCACGACACTGTAATGGTTTCTATAAACACAAAAAGTAGTGCTATAAGAGCCCAGACCTCGTACAATAAAATTAATTATGGTGCCGTAACTTCACAATTAAAAAACACTGACTTTTCACCCGTTTTAAATTTAAATGATTGCAATGCGGCAGCGGAAATGCTTGTAAATCAAGTATCTGCAATAATTACAACTAACACGATCTCTGTAAGAATTTCCCGACGTAAAGCACCACTTAAACCATGGATCACTCCTGGGCTTATCCGCTGCATGAGGAACAGAGACAAAATGCATAAACAATTGAAGAAAAAACCACTTAATGATATTCTAAAGACTACTTATACGAGGTATCGGAATTTTCTCACCAGGTTACTTCGAAAATTAAAAAAGACAATATGAGCGCTCGGAAATTAAAAAAGCTAAGAATGCTAAGGAACTGTGGCAAGTAATTAATAGGATATCAAATAGGAAGCCGTCATCAAATAAATCTCAGGAACTATTAACTATATCCCCCACACCTACAGAAGCTTCAAATATAGTTAACAAACATTTTGCCAGTGTAGGTAAGACTCTTGCGCGTAAAGTCTCTGCTAATTTTGGAAACAAATTAATCTCTCCTAATTCAATTATCTCAACAAAGTCGTGTTTAAACTCTTTCACATTACTGGAAACTGACATGACTGAAGTTATTAGTATAATTAATTCTTTAAAACTAAGTAATACGTCTGGCATAGATAAAATTTCAACGAAAATCATTAAAGATAATAAAACTATTTTTGCGGGACTTATTGTGCATATTTGCAACTTAGCTCTCAACTCAAGTCAATTTCCCAAAGCCTTTAAAACATCCGTCATTATACCTATCCATAAAAATGGTCCCAAAGAAGTAGTTAATAATTATAGACCAATATCAATTCTCCCATCTTTTTCAAAAATACTAGAACGCATCATAAGCATTAGATTAACTAAATATCTGGAACAGCATAATTTGTTATCTCAACAGCAAATTGGATTTCGAAAAAATAGGTCTACTTCGGACGCCGTCGGTGAACTTACTGACTATGTGGTCAAGGGTTTGGATGCGGGAGACAGGTGTCTAGCAGTTTTTTTAGACCTTGCAAAGGCTTTTGATACCGTGTCCATTCCACTTCTATTGCGTAAGCTAGAGTCTCTCGGGATCCGTGGTACTCAACTCTCATTATTCAAAGATTATCTTACTGATCGTAAGCAACATGTTAAACTAGATGAAAACACTCTAAGTGACCCGGAATTAGTCTCATATGGTGTTCCCCAAGGAAGTATTCTTGGCCCTACTCTTTTTCTTATATACATTAATGGATTATGCAACCTAAATATTAAACATGGTAAAATTGTAACTTTTGCTGACGACACTGCGTTAATATTTCGGGGAGAGAGTTGGGACAGAGTATTTTCTTATGCACAGAAAGGTTTCGATCAGGTAAACAATTGGTTACACGAAAACGTGCTCAGTTTAAATACAGATAAAACCAAAATTATAACATTCACAATAAAGAGCAACTCAAAACCTCCAACATCAGATCATTATAATATAAAGGCTCATTATTATAAAGATTTCAATCTATGTGCCCTAAACACTTGCGACTGTAATATCTTAGAAAGAGTGGATTCCTTGCGCTATTTAGGAGTCATGTTGGACTGTCAACTAAATTTTAATTGCCATATTAAAGCTCTCACTTGTAGAATCCGCAAACTCATCGCTATTTTTAAGAACATACGACATGCGGCGGATAAGGACACTCTTAAGACCGCTTATTTTGCCCTCTGTCAGTCGCTACTTATGTACTGTGTAGATGTTTGGGGTGGAGCAGCAAAAACCTATATGTTACTGTTGGAAAGAGCTCAGCGAGCAGTTTTGAAAGTAAGCAATTTCCTCCCTTACAGGTATTCTACATCCAAGTTGTTTACTGAAACTGACGTTCTATCTGTTAGACAAATATTTATCCTACGACTAATCCAACAACAGCACAAACAATGTTTTCAAAGCGAGGCTTCAGAGAGTAGGCGTAATAAGCGACGTACCGACAGAGTGTTTAATGTTCCTAGTTTTAAAACAAAATTTGCAAAAAGATTTCAGTGCTTCCTGGGTAGTTTTCTGTATAACAAATTATCCAAATCAGTTCCTTTACAAAATTTAAATAACTTTCAACTTAAAATAACGGTTACAAAGATACTAAAGGCATGTTCTTATGTACAAACAGAGGATATGCTAATAATTCGAAAATAAACATAGAGGTTATTATGATAGTCTATACACAATTTACCTTATTCTACATACATCCTCACACACACACACACACACACACACACACACACACACACATATACACACACACACACACACACACACACACACACACACACACACACACACACACACACCATAAAAGATTACCGAGATCTTGGCAGAATACTTGATTTAAATTATTGAGTTTAGTTATGTTTAGATTTGTATTATTTTGTAATTATTTTGTATTTAACTATTTAAATTTAATTTACACCATTATTGTCAATTTGTCATCACACATATACCCAATTTATAATAATTATAATATTTGTCATTAAATTGTCTGGGGGAGCACAGAACCCTATAACACAGGCTTCTTAGCTTAGCATAGGGTTCTGAGGCTTATCATTTTATATGGAATATTGATATTTTAATTATTGATGATGCAAATTTGATGTTACCTTAAGTTTCTAAAAATCTTTATTCTTAAGTCTTTTGAATTTATGCTAATAAAAATTTGAATTTGAATTTGAATACTGGCAGCGAACTCCAGCTGTGATCCTTGCTGTTGTTACTAGCACTGCAGAAAGTGTTTATCTCTCGTAATTTAAATGATACACGTGTGTTGTCACCTAAATATAATCAATCTACATAAAAAAGCCTGTCCGAATCGCTGTCATAAAAACATCATCTAATTTTAAATTTGAAAGTGTCAAAAGAAAAGTAAAAGTTAAAGGAACTCTTTATGTACAGCTTGGAGTATGTATTACCTACAAGGAGATCGTAGCGAGTCGTCACCACACCTTTGTATGGCTAAAAATATCAATGGTGCTTATTTCATGGTAATTGTATTAATTTTGCTTAAATCTTTTATGTATTTAAAGAATTATAACATTTCATTTTCCTTGAAATCACTTATCAATACTGTTTGAGCAATCGATTTAAATGTTTGCTACATCGAATATCTTGGTATATCAGTATGTATAGTATATATGTATAGTCTTGCTATAAGAAATACCCGACCTAACAAATAAATCTCAATATTATACATTAAAGCTGTCTTCTACTTTTGATTGCCTAAATTTCATCAATATTTGTTCATACAAAGATACTTTTTAAATGTCTCTATATTTGTGAATCATGACAGAATCCTCATCCAGAGCCTGTTCCGTTACAATCTGCACTGCAATGTATGAATCCTGCATTTGTAACAGCTTGGTCTTCACATAGTCTATAGTCAACTCTATATTTGAGTTTTCCATTCCAATTCTAATTGGTTGAACATATTTCGCTAAGCCTTGTAGCTTTGAAAAAAGTCTGCAGCGGTTGTTTAGATCTTTTTCTTCAAAAGCTGACCTTAAAACTTACCATGACTCCTTTGCCATTTTTGCATATCTCACGTCAACCTGGCCATGTGATTATATCATCAAACATATCTTCGCTCTTGCTTTTTGGTCTCTCTTTATGCCTTATCAGAATTCACCAGTGTTGTATGAGTGTACTCCACAGGTCGCCATTACACTCGATCATGAATTTCCGTGTATTGTAAAATGAGTTTCCATCTAATTTCTCTATGTATGTTAAACTCATACCCGCATCGTGTGCCGGCTGCGATCTATCCAGTCGTTCGCTGCTCGAAGTTGTGCTTGCAACTTTACCTTCTGTAGCCATAATACTGTTAACACCCGTTCTTCATGAAACATCGAATTGACAAATAACCTGAGCGGGATTGAGTATCTTTGCTCACCGACAACGTACAAGAGTACAAAGTACGTGAAGTTACACAACATTTGTGTATAAACATATATTATAGGAATATAAACACGATAATGAAATATAATTTAGCTCATAGTAAGTTTCACCATTGACATCCGTCCGTCAATCAATGACAACTCTCAAACAAATGATGATTAGACAACGATATGAGATAACGCAAACTCTTTGCTCTCATAGAAATGAAGATAACGAAGCCACCATTTAATAGAACATAGATAACTGTGGCGTTGTAATGAATGGTGGAACAACATTTTTTTTTGTCCCGGGGAAATCCTTTATGGATACCACCTATCACAGGGAGGTAGGTGGTTATGTAGGAGTCCGTATACCCACCAAAACCCCGGGGTGTTCCGTCACTGCCGCCCTCGGCGGGAACGCGGGACAGATTTTCCACACGACCGCGAACCCGCCGTGGCTGTCCGTTGCCGGACCCTTCTCTTCACGGCACGCCAGAACACATGGCACGCCGCAACTACCTCGGAGACCAAACCCGCCAACAATGAGCGCCAGACTTCCCCGTGTCTGGACGCCCGTGGTCTCCCTGCGGTGGGTCGGATACGTAGCCCCACCGCCTGCTACGTCAGCCACAGGGGATAATCCCCAGCGACCCCACCTCCTCGAGTCTGCGCCGAGCCCCCGGACCCCACCTCCTCGAGCCTGCACCAAAGTGCCCGGGCCCCCCTCTTCCAGCCTGCGCCAAAGCGCCCGGGCCCCACCTCTTCGAGCCTGCACCAAATTGCCCGGGCCCCCCTCCTCGAGTCTGCGCCAAAGCGCCCGGGCCCCACATCCTCGAGTCTGCACCAAAGCGCCCAGACCCCGCCACTCCTATGTGGACTTGGCGGCCAAAGCCCATAGGAGCGACCCTGCCTGAGCTGGCCAGCGCACCCCAATGCCGGCGCGGCCCCTGGGTTCCTCTTGGCTTCACCGTGGTGATCCAAGCCACGGCTACTGAGCCCCCCCACCACGTCAATGCGGGAACCCTTCGGGGGGGGGGAGGGGTGGTGGCACAACCATAGACAACGTCTTTCTACTCCCCCAGGGCAGTAAGGAAGTAAAACCCCCGTGGTAAGATCATAGATTAATCAAACATAATAATCTGATTCATCTGTGAATCAGACTAATATCATAATTACTTTATAATACTGGACTATAGGTGCGTTCGTTTAGCTCATGAGGGCATTGGTGGCGTTGTCAATTTCGCCTCTTTTGTTAAAGCGTTCGGAAAGCTCAAAAACGTTATTTTTGCCACTTTTGGCCATGCCCTATTCGAACGCTCAACTGAGCATAAGACCTAAAATCGCATGATTATGCTGTCAAATACATATAACTGTCATATAACGATCACAAACAACTATGCTCCGGATGTGGGTCAAAAATTGCACTTTTTTATTTATCCTCTTTTTTAGCTTTCCGAACGCTGAACAAAAAGAGGCATGAACGACATTTTCAACCACATGGAACTAAAGAGTCCCTTTCATTGACATTTTCTTCATCAACTCGTACCATTTCCCTGTTTTCTACCAGCAATAAAATACACTCATCATCTTCATTGTCTTCATCCATATATTCTCCATCTTGTACTAGTAATAACTAACATCTTTGGCTTACATTTCTCTCATCTACCTATTCTGTATTTTCTCTTGGCAGTAAACTATACCTATCATCTTCATTAAATGATATTATTGATGGGGATACATTTTTGTTATGTTTTTGACCTTTTGTATTCGTTTTGTAACCTTATTAGTTTTATTTCAATTTGACTCATCATCACTTGAACCATCAATGTAATCATTTTCGTAGTTAGGATTCTTCACGGAATCGTCACTGTCAAGTTGTGCTTCACCTAAAATGTTACAAGCTTCACGTATTTCTGGAAACATTTGCCGTATAGAAGAAAATGCCGGTGAAATAGATGTAATATTTTCTTCAGAAATCGGACGTATAAAGGGTTTTAGAGGAGAAAACAATGCAGGCTCTAAACATTGTTTAGCCAAGTTCGTGTTTAGTATGGAATGTTAAAGCTGAACAAGTTGTAGCTTTTATTGATTCCACTACAAACTTGA
Source organism: Selenia dentaria (assembly GCA_917880725.1). Lineage (NCBI taxonomy): Eukaryota > Metazoa > Arthropoda > Insecta > Lepidoptera > Geometridae > Selenia > Selenia dentaria. The sequence goes on along the minus strand of OU862897.1, from coordinate 11,263,533 downwards.
CTGCTTGCTGCAAAGACAATTTATTTTGTAATAAACTATTTATAAGTAACTCTACATACACACTCACATGCACACCCTCTCTCTTTCTCTTACACACACACACACACACACATGAACAGATAAATACTTTAGAGTTTAGAGATTTATGAAATAATGGCATAGTTAGTGCTAGAAAAATAAAGGAATATTAAATCATTATAATAATATTTATATAAGACAGACGACCTGATAAAGGTCACAGGACGACGTTGGATGCAGGCCGCTTCCAACCGGTCCCTTTGGAAAATCATGGGGAGGCCTATGTTCAGCAGTGGACGTCCTACGGCTGATATGATGATGACAATATATATATAATTATATTATACTATAATTGTTTTGGAAAGCACGGACTATTCAGAGATATACTATAATTTACTATATGGAATGAAAGAAGCATATTATATAAAATCATAATATCTTTCGAACTGTCAATTTAGTGATGCACAAAATATGATTAATTTGTAAATGGATTTATGGAACACTCCGAATTGGTATAGCTCATAACAATTTAGATAGTTTTTAAAGTTAATTGTTTTTGAAGATTTTATGAGATAAATTATTTATACGTAGGTTGCGAATGTGGGTTGAAATTTTTAGAGACGGTAATAATACTCGTAATATAGATAGTGGTTATCATCAATAAATACCAATTATTTTTCCCATCCAGGAACATGAACAGAGTTACTTTCTCATTTATAATAGATATCAGCTGTAGGCTTAATACTGATTTATTATTTCTTCTTCATTTTACTTTTTACTTAGACTAGTTAACCCTTGTGATTTTTTGAGTTCATAATAACATCGAAACAAGGTAGAATATTCAATCTGCCACTATGGCTAGTTAAATTTGGTAATGTTTGTAAAGTGTTACGGTTTTTGTTTGACAACAGTGCACTGAATTCAAATCACATGGAATAGTTCAGCTTGTAGAAATTGCATTTAGCGCAGATAGGTTAAAATAATATTGCCAATATCACTTTTATTATGGAGGCCACAGATACCATATTTTTACACAATGTGCTCTGTAAAAAATCTATGTGCCAATATACTTATGTCAAAAACCCAAAATTTCAGATTGGCTACTTTACTATTATAGTTATACCGACGATATTTGCACTGTTACTGTTAGCAAAAAAAATTGAGGTTCCAACATGGTTCGGACGGCACTGGAAAACACCAAATCTTATTTATCTATGAACAACATTACGTTGTTTTGGCGTTGACTTTTCGCTCGTCACGGAACGTCGAAGGAAATTTTTGTAATAAATTCACCAAATATCCTCCTGAAATGCTTTTACTAGAGTTATGCCGAGCATTCCTGTATTATTTTGCCATTGCCACTGTCTACACTGTATCCACTGTGATTTAATAAATGTGTTCAATCTAGATTAATACTGTGAATCTGCGAACTTCGTTTCATATATACTGCGGTCGAAGCTATATTATTATTTACAATGGATAAAGGAGCTACTTGCGAACACCTGAACAAGCTCACAGACGTCCTTGGGAAGGATTTATGGCAGTCGAAAGAGGTACATAAATAATGAGTTGATTTTCTAACCTAAAATCTAATGTCACTGATCGACAATAATTATCATTTTGCTCTAATTTACATTGTGTAACTCGGCCTACTGTGTGCTCTTTGTGGCTCTTATGCCTACTTGACGAGTAGCTTCTTTGTTGTGTGCCATAAAAGTACTTGTCTTCTTCAATTGCAGGATGTTTACAATAATAATACCTACTTAGACTTATGCAATTCCTCAAGCACTTAGCGATAATTCTGCAATGTCAACATGATTAAATTGATAGGTAGAATAGAACTGTATATTTGTTATGTGACCATAATGTTACAAAATTGTTGAGTAGATGTTATATAAATGTGGCTGTTATTTTAGTTAAACAACTTGTTCTCTGACACACAAAGAAAACTATACTGTCTGGCCATCAAACCTGTTACCCCATAGCCCACATACAGTCTGCATGCTTTCTACAATGTAAAAAGTCTACAAATGGTAAACTGAGGGATTTAAATGTGCTTTTTCTGCATACTAAACGTCACCCTTGTACCTTAAATGTAATCTAACATTTTAATAGCATACTATTTAAAGTGCCTGTATGTAATCTGTATTGCCTGCTCCTGTTGTCGGACTGTCAGTCACTCTTCTCGGTGACTGAATAGTACCTTATTAGGTAATATATTATAGTCTCATTTATCATAATACATATGGCCCAAAAACTACAAAGATATTCAAACAAAGGAAAAAAATTATTGTACCCATCTATTGTCTTGCTCATGCATGTATTTATGTGTTATTGTGAGAGGAGGAACTAAAATTATTCTGTTGACAGTAAACTGAATGACTGCCCATAACAGTAGTGCCGTCTGGGGCTGTAAGCCGCATTACTCTACTGTGCTCTCCACCCCAAGATTACATACTTCACCTTAGAGACAAAACTGAATTTGGTAGCAGTCAGCTTAGTATGAAAATTTGTCTAAGTGTAACATAATTGAGACCTTGACATATACAGCACAAACTATGATTTATCTGTGCCACATTATTTTGCACTAGATAAATAATATTTTGTACTGTATACATCAACTATACTATCATGTTACACTTTCACAAATTATCATGCTATGTCAATAGGATACTTCTACATAAGTCTGTCTTGCTTGTCGATAAGACCATAGTACTAGATATTCCACAAAGCAGTACTTGTTTACAGGTGACAGATTAACCTATCAAGTTGAGTAATTAATTAAAACAGTGATGAAACAAAATGCTCAGTTGGGTTATCATGGATTAAATATGAAATCTGTTAAGTACTTGCCTAGTAACTTGTGTAGTGATAGGACTTTCGCAAATGCCGCCTGGGGAAGTACAACACCTTTGCCCTTTATTCAACTTCGAAGTAGTAGTGTGCAAACATTACTGTGTTTTGTTAAAGGGTAATGTTTCCAGTTAACACGTTCATCGCCGACTAATATTTTACAAAATCATAAAAAAATGTAATTGGTTTTTATGATTATTTTCAGTTCTATTTGTTCATTTATACAAGTTTTGCAGTGACATTTGGTTTTTTTGGCTTTATTTTAGGTTTTTTTTAAGTGCCGGTCATAACGACCCGGCGTGGCCTAAACGGAATAATTATTACATTCAGGCCGTGCCGGTCACAATGCCGGTCAGCGTACTTACGTACGCGTAATGTTCGATCGATGAGACAACGTGCGTTATGCTCGTAGAAACGTAAAATAAAATAAAATAAAATAATATAAAATATATAAAATATATAAAATAATATAAAATAATATAAAATAATATAAATAAAATAAAATAAAATAAATAAAACGGGACCATATTACTAATTCTTTAACTTTTTTCTCTAAGTCCTAAAAATAGGTATGCCATCAAAAAATCAAAAAACCAAGTGGTTACAGGTGTTCATTGGGGCCGCGCCGGTCATATTGTATGATTGAATACACAGCTTTTGCATTCTGCGGCGCGAACGGGCTTCGCAAAGTAGGGTCTGGCGTGCCGGTCATTTTGACCCCCCATGGCCCCAATGGGTAGATCAAGTGCCGGTCATTTTGACCCACCATGGCGATGAACGTGTTAAATTACAGGGCAAGTGATTTAACATCTTATTCTCAGCGTGATGAGTGCAGTGCATTGCCATGTTTTGTTTCGAACTCTTCTCATGTTAAATTCTGAATGGCAGTGATCTGTTATGGGTAAGCATGATTTAGTGAATGGCATGAGGATTTAGTCATGTGTAAATATTTAAATAAATAACTATGGTCCAAAAAATAGTAGACAAACACTCTGCATACAAATTTACCCTCTCAAGTCTCTCAACCATCTTTATACTACAAAAACATGCTATTCAAGCTATATACGAAATGGGTCCCCGTGAATCTTTGAGTGATTTATTTAATGAAATAAATATATTAACTTTGCATTCCTTAAATGTATTTGCAAATAAATTTACATAAATATAAGTTAAATAGTGATCACCACGCTTTTAATACTAGAAATACAAATAGGATAACTGTACTTAGTTTTAAACTTGTGAAGACTAAGGGTATGTTCTGGCAAGCGCTGTCAACACTCACAACTATCGCGCCCTGGTTTACCGTTCCTTTAGTTGACAGTGACAGCTCGTAATGATCACGTAAACGCACCTTGGAACCGCGAGCGTTGTGGTCGCGGCGTGACCGTTTTCGGTGACGTCATCGATGACGTATCAAACGCCGCGAGTGATTTCGGCGCTTTCTGGAACATAGCCTTATAAGTCATTCCTAGGAAATTGTGTGCGTTTTACAATAAAATCCCAAAACACATAACTGAGCTCACAGAGGGAAAATTCAAATTGACTGTAAAACATGTTTAACTAAAAAAAACATAATTATAAAGTCCAACATTATATAGAAGAGAAAGATGCTTGGAATGCTCCAGTTCTGGCAAGTCATTCTGCCACCCATAAAGTGTAATATTAGTAGTACCTAAGTAGAAAAATTGTAGACATCTAAAAATAATGGCCCCAAGTTTCTTGCCACTTCTTAGGCTCTATATATTTTGGAATGCGGCAGTAGAGTCTTTAAAAAGTACATTATAATGAAAAATAGATGTTCATAAGTGCATCTTTGATGTCTAAATTGAATAAAAACATTTTGACTTTGATTAAATTAATGCAGTGGTTAACAGGTCTGCATCCATCAACATCTATTTACGTTGAAATCTTTTGCTATAAGCTTAAACAGGAACTACTACTAACTGGGAAGCTACGTCGAGTCCTTACTTCGCCGATTCCACAGTGCCTGAAGACAAAGTCTTCAATCAGTGCGTCCTACCCGTCATGACATACGGAGCCGAAACGTGGACACTGACGGCTCGAATGGTCCACAAGCTCAAAGTCGCTCAGCGGGCTATGGAAAGGGCTATGCTCAGTGTTTCTCTGAGGGGTCGCATCAGAAATGAAGTGATCCGTCAGAACCAAGGTCATCGACATAGCCCACCGGATCAGCAAGCTGAAGTGGCAGTGGGCTGGCCATATTAGCCGTAGAACCGACAACCGTTGAGGTAAACGAATTCTAGAGTGGAGACCGCGTCTCGGCAAACGTAGTGTAGGACGTCCTGAAGCACGGTGGAGTGATGACGAATGCAAGACGGCAGGCAAAACCTGGATGCGAGAAGCCCAAGATAGACCTAAGTGGCGTGCAATTGGAGAGGCATATGTCCAGCAGTGGACTGCTACAGGCTGATGATGATGATGATGATTAAACAGGATGCTGAGTCATTAAATGAATGGTGCATTTCTGGTGACTGATTGCATCAGTTGCATTGTTGACTAAACCAAATTACATTACATGGTGTTTGAATTTACCAACATTTGGTTTAACCAAATTAGTTAGTGGTTTAGATTTATATTACATTGGTTGCTAAATGCATAATTTATAGATAGATCTGTGATATACCAACTCTTTATCATAGGTACATCAAAGATAGGTAAAATTAATATAAAGTTGTATGGGTATGGACCACATTTTTACACAGTGATATCTAATGTGTTTAAATATGTTAATAATATTCTTATTTTATAATAGTAAATATTCAGTTCTTAATTATTATATCTCTTTTATATAAAAATCTATTGCAGTGTGTCTCACAAAAACTCGAAAATGGCTAAACCGGTTTGAATAATTATATTTATTATGTATATTTTTCACTTCAATACTTTTTTTTGTTTGCTATAGTTTATAACTACTAGTTGGTGATCAAAGATTGAGCCAATCTAAAATAACTATTGAGCCATCATGGTTCCCGCAACTGAGTTGTGGTTGAATACAGCCTACTCAGAAAAACAACTTTGAATTTAGCCAACCCATCTAGATGAGATGTTTTTATTCAAAGTTTTTAAAACTAACTAGGTCACTAATGCAAGAATGCCATGTATTGTATTTATGTTGAGCTGTCGATATTTCGGCACAGTGAACATGCAGCGCCATGTTCACGAGTAAACTTAAGTATCTGCGGGTAGGTGTTATTACGAGCAGACGAAATAGTCTACTCTCTTCCTTAAATTTTGTTTGCCTACTCAGAAAAACAACTTTGAATTTAGCCAACCCATCTAGATGAGATGTTTTTATTCAAAGTTTTAAAACTAACTAGGTCACTAATGCAAGAATGCCATGTATTGTATTTATTTTGAGCTGTCGATATTTCGGCACAGTGAACATGCAGCGCCATGTTCACGAGTAAACTTAAGTATCTGCGGGTAGGTGTTATTACGAGCAGACGAAATAGTCTACTCTCTTCCTTAAATATTTTTTTGCGTTCCGTCTTATTACCAATGATACAACAGTCACTTCGAACTCGATGGTTCTCGACACACATAACCCTTGATACCATGAGTTCAAGATGAGCTCAAAATAAACTTAATACTTAGTAAATATCCCGTTTCTAAAGTTAATTTATGTTTTTGTTAGAATATTTACTCTAAATGACAAACAACTACCCACATAAAACATACAAAAAAAAACTGCTTTTAAGACTGTATAAAATTAAACTACAAACACTTACATACAAAAACAATAGGCACTAGTACACTTCACTTTTTTTATTTATATGTCTAATGCGGGGTTGTGCAAATTCGCCAATAATAGGCATTAATATTTTTAATAAAATAAGCATATAGCATCGGCCAATGTGACAGCTTTTTCAGTTTCTGTTGCCTAAACTAAGATTAAAATATAATAACTACTTCTTATTACAGACATTGACATGCTTTGACTGTGGCTGCCCTGGTCCCAACCTTTGGATATGCCTGCAGCCAGATTGCCATCACATCGGCTGCTCTGAAGTCAAGAATGATCACAGCACCCTGCACCAAAAAGTAAACTATCTATAAAACTATCTCTTACACAGTACAGTGGAGGTTCTTAATAATAACATAACTAAACCTTGTTAAGTGGATCCCAGTAAGATGAAAATAATGTTATTACATCCCCCTAAATACTCATCCCCAGTTTCTGGAACGTTTGTCAAAGCCTTCATTAGTTGACATACTAAATACTAAACGCTCATTGGTCAATGGTATTCTATGACGCGATATGTGACCAATCAGCGCTCAGTATTCCGTCTGTTAGCTGATCAAACTTTGAGAAACGTTCCAGAAACTGGAGGTCAGTATCTCGAATCATTTAAACTTTGTAAGTCAAGCAAAATATTTTATTAGTACATAATTTTGTTGCTTACATTATCAATTCTACTTTTCTATTTGACTTATTCTAGTTATACTGTTTTCCTTGTTACTATTTCACATTGCTATTAGCTACAGCAATGGGCCACAGACTGCTCCTGCCTTTGCCCAATTGTCCTCAGCACAGTCTCTTCGTTCCTCTCTTTTATAGTCATCTTGACGTTGTATTTTAGTGTTGCCTTTGTAGCCCGCCTAACGAATTCGTCAATAGTATGGCTTGGTTGCTGTCGTCTTTGTGACTCGCTTTTTCGTCTGGATGATTATCACCGTTTCGTAAGTCAAACCCTGTACTTCATGTACGGTTAAGGTACTGACCTGACTCATATCCGTTGCCGACTAAGGATAATTTTTCCTCATGTGTCAGCGATAGGTATAGGGTTTTTGCGAGGTATGTTGGTATTCTTGCACCAGTGTACTGATCTAGTTTCAGGGAATGAACTTGGGATCTAGATATCTATGCGCGGATACACTTCTATGCTACATCGAGTCCCTATAATGTAATTACAGCCAATAATTCGCGACCAAATAATGTCCAGGCAATAAAATGCATCCAATATTCCGTGGAATGGCTTTGAATTATTGGCTGTACAATGCAGACTGTGTATTATTTGGCTGCGTTTTATCAACACGGGCTGATATTGCACGGGCAATAATACGCAGCCAATAAACGGAAACCATTCCATGTACATTAAATATCAGGATGTGCATTATTGGCCCTGAAATACTAGTCTGAAGCTTATTGTACATGGCGATAATGTACAGCCAATAATCCGTGTACATCACAGACTAAATAGACATGGCACAGACAAAGCCTCATTTGCACGTTCCAGTGTCCAGTGTATATATATATTTTGCGATATTAATAATTTTCAGTCCGCTGTTCAGTGTTATTCATCATAATTCTGGCTTTGTGTGGTCACCATTGAACCTAACACTCCTCCTCGCTTCGCTCGTCGTCGCACCTACTGTGACTCGTTTTTTTTAGTAGGAGAGTGAATCCAACTCGCCAACACAAGCGAGGCATAGAGATGAGATTCTATATTTGTCTATGGTTGGCATCGAATTATTGGCCGTGCAATACTGGCTGAGCATTATCGTCACGGGCTGATATTTCGCATCCGATAATTGGAAGCATGTACATGAATTATTGGTTGTACAATATTGGCTGTGCATTATCAACACGGACCGATTTAGTTCAGGCAATAAAACGCGGCCAAGAAAACCCGACCATGTATTACCAATCCATGTACATGAATTATTGGCTGTGCATTGTTGGCTGTACTTTATTATGGTTGTACATTATTGCCTCCCTGCTACATCCATTGGATTTCGCGTGCAGAACAACTCTTGGCTGATGGACGCTAAGACTTCTGGACTACTGAACCGTAAATCAAAGAGGTTTTATATAAGGCATTTGGTTGATGTGTCCATTGATGACAATTTCTTCAGCCTTCAGCAACCTTGCAGTTATTACTATAGCCCCGAAGTGGTTCACGTGAGCTTCATCTATAAACAACGTTTTCCCTACGCTCCATGAACCCATTGGCTAATACGGAGGCCATGGTGCGCACAGTTTACTCCATCGCCTATGCGGTGCGCTGCCTTGCCTCTCAGGTCTTTGGCTGCTTCCGTTGTGGTGATGTCCTTGTCAGCATCAAAGTTGTCAACTATCCAGGTGGTTTTGCCACAACACACTCCGTTGATACATTGCATATTTGGCATACTCCTAAGCTCAGACGACGTTACTGGATCCCTTAAATGATTTTCGCCATTTGAAAGATTTTTCCTGCAGTGTCTTCTATTGCACCTCGATCCGGCAACTGTCTTTGACAGCCAGTTCCAGGTCTAGTGTGATCTTTGACCATCTCATCAATGACCATGAACTGAGTTAATAGTCATTAACTAGACTCTTAAATATAAAATAAAATAATTTTCAATACTAATTTTATTTAATTTCCACAGACATACTTCACTCATTGCGTGCATATGAACGTATCAACAGAGCGAATATGGTGTTACTTGTGCGAAAAAGAAGTTCATGTGAGGGCAGCCGTAGCTGTAAGTATAAATTGTTTATTTAAACTGATAACAAACCAATACTAGGGGTTCTCTGGAATAAAAGCATATATTTTCTGTTACCTACCTATGTTAAAAAAATTAGCTAAATAGGGTTAGTACTTTTGCATCCCTAATGCATCCGATACCGACACCAATATATCGGCATCGGCGATATTTTACCGGTCGATTCAAAATTGCTTTTCAAATTTCGCGCTTCTAAAAGTCATGTAAACCGACGTGTCTCGTTTGCTTGCTATCTAGTACAATAGTCGCACAGATACCTCATAGTTGTACTGAATACGTAAACGATACGATAACGTTATACTACAGATTTCGTGCTCGGCCCACTGTTATAAAGATTATAATAATCGTTTATGCAAATGACTGTACAATATAAACATCTAATATACAACATATTCTTGCAATGGCATGCCTAGAGTATCCAATCTCGGCAATCAATTTAAAACTAACAATCTTGGCATTCCGAGATCTCGAAATACCGAGATCCCGCATCATTATCCAATCCCGCAAGGGGCGGGATCCGCCGAATTCGCGGGATTAGCAAGTAGCAAACAAACGTCCTCCCGCAGTCGCTGGCACGCTATATACAACACAAAATGATGAATCGCAAGTCCTATCCCTGTCATTGGAAGCAGAATTAGTCACTGGCTTTAGTTTCTTAAAATATAATTGGTCTCTACAGACCAATTATATTTTATAATTGGAAATTTATAATTAATTATAATTTAATAAAAATTTATAATTTATTAATGATAGAGTAGGCGGAATCAATTCGGGATACTACTATCCCGAATTATTTCTGCCTACTCTATCATTAAAAAATAAATTACTTTGATTGAGGGGTTTGATGGGCAAGTATTTGTCATTTGCTTGTAATACCCTGAAATCAATTCTAGCGTCGCACTTTCGAAGCAGTCTGGCAAGCGAGACATTAGACACTCCATTTTTCCTTCGTAAGCATTTTCAACAGAAACAGAAGTAGAAGATTTAACTAAATGTTAGTTGTTCATCAATTCCATACGTATTTTTATTAAAAATAAATAACGCATACCATCAAATTTTGATTTGACTACATAAATACCTCTATATACAAAACTTTGTAAGCAGCTCATCTAACACTTGCGGGATCCCGCAAATTTCGAGATTGGGATTAAAAGTCTTCGATCCCAAATAATATGCGGGATTGGATACCCAATGCTCGTAATATAGTTATGTTATCTCAAAGAAGAATTGTGTTCTAGAAAGTTACATTTACAAGTGTAAAAGATTCGATAAAGTAAAATAAAAAGTATTTAAAAATATTTTATTGCAGGTGAGCCCCGATGCACACTCAATCGACGAGTCAATAAGCACACGTCTCAACTCAATCGGACTCAGCTCTACCCCAGACGGAGACTTAGACCCGGATGAGATGGACTACGATGCCGATAACCGTCCTATAGGTAACCTACTGCAAGATTCAATATAGCTTGCACAACAACCATTTCTTCCATTTCAATCAACCGCTGACATAGACCCATGGAAAACGAAGTCCTTAAGGTAACCCTACTATGTTCAATATAGTCTCCCTACAAAACTTATATGCCTCATAATAACAGCTTTGCCGATATGTCTAACCGGCAAATCAATCTTTTAGACTTCTAGTAACTTCTTCTTTGTAACAATATAATAAGGTTTAAATTCGCAAGTCTAGTTACCCTACAAAATATAGGCAATACATGCTACATGATTGCAGTGTTGCAAGCGCTAAGTAACACCCAACCTTTTACGTCATAATTCGAGCTTCGCAGTTCTGTCTATTAACTAACTAACAAATCCTTTAGACTTCTAGTAACTTCTTTATAACATAAGGTTTAAATTCGCAGGTCTAGTTACCCTACAAAATATAGGCAAATACATGCTACATGATTGCAGTGTTGCAAGCGCTAAGTAACACCCAACCTTTTGCGTCATAAGTCGAGTTTCCCAGATCTGTCTATTAACTAATACCTTTTTTAGATTCCTCGTAACTTCTTTATCAGTCATTCCTAACAATAATGTTTGTAGTGGGCATACAAAACATGGGCAATAAATGCTGCACAAAAGCAGCGTTGCAGGCGCTAAACAACAGCCAACCTTTAAAGTCATAATACGAGCATCGCAGATCTGTCCATTAACTAAGTCATAAATCTATTCGAATCTTCGTAAATTCCTCTTCATAACTTTAGACTGTTCATAATAATAATGTTTACATTCGCAGGTCTAGTTGGCCTACAAAACATGGGCAACACGTGCTACATGAACGCAGCGTTGCAAGCGCTAAGCAACACCCAACCTTTGACGTCGTACTTTCTAGAATGTGCCGCGGCTGTCGCAGTTCTATCGGCTGATAAGAAACCGGGGATTAGTCGGTAAGTGAAAATTTGCCAAGATTCTTTTGCCATGCCTTTCGGTACGCCTACTTGAGTGCCACTCGAATGAATGGTTTAGCTAAGAAGCTCTGTTGCTAAAAGACATTTCTGGACGAAATATACAAAAACTAGTAAACCTAGTAATGTTGTCTGGTCCCAAGCCTCTTAAGCCTCAAGAGTAACCATTGTAGTTCGTAAAAACAATAAATATCAAAAATAATAAATGTAAGTGACACAGTGACACATAACACTAGAAATAAGAATAAGATTGCAGTGCCAGGTTTTTCTCAGTTTGCACTCCGCAGTACGCACAATTCTTCGATATTTTTTATATGATTTTTGACGTGATAACATCTTATAAATCGATTAACTCCGGCTGCACCCACGAAAAAGTATGACTATTCACGTTCCGTTGTTGTTCCGCCTGAGCAGAGGTGCAAGCGAGACCGCGGAACAAACGATAGAGAGGTACGATCGGCCTAAGCGTTCGGCTTGTCTTATGACGTTGCCACGTAAAATTATCGTCTGTAAACTACACACAACCATTTTTAATTAGCGTTAATTAATCCTTCACATACCGTAATAATTAAAACAAAAGTTTATGAATGAAACGGACGTAAATGGCGTATGATCAAACCGTTCAATAAATTCCAATGTAACAATATTTCTCTTTAATATAGCAAAACAAAGTTTGGTAACGTGTCTTGACTTTTGACCTTGTTCATTACTTCAACGGGAGCCCCAATGAGAGTCATTGATTTGTTATCTATTACAGATCATACCAAAAACTTATCAAAGAAATGTGGTGCAGAAAAACAAGAGGCTACGTTGTACCTAATGGTATCCTTTATGGAATAAGAAATGTGAGTATTATTTCATTATAATTTTATTACACACATTACTATATTGCATTGGAAGCGCTCACAGTGGAGTTTGACTTGGCGATCTTAAACGATCAGCAAGTTAAGAAACACTTGCTTCGGTCAGGAGCTGGATGGGTGACCGCTAGTAGCATTCTTGAAATGAGCGCTTCCGTGATTTGGAGGGCAATTGCCGTCGGTCCCGGTTGTTTGTCTTAGGACAACAGTCGTTAGGCTATGTCGAAGGCCTTCGGGCGATCTGAAAACTTCGACATGGGTCACTAGCCTATCCACCAAACAGCATAGGGTCTGCGTGGTGGATTATGACCCAATTCCTCTCTGAGAGGAAGGCTCCAGTCCCAGCAATGGGAACATAATGGACTGATTATTATTAATTAGAATTATTTTTCAGCAATAGCTGTCGCCAAGGGGTCATTCATAAATGCGAGAGGTGTTTTGTCTTATCTTTATTTGTAATATAAAATACGTTTATTATTTTTAACATCTATTATTCTGTTATTAGAAAATGTCCTCATACGAATAATAAAAATGCGAAATTTTGCTCGATAGAGATAGATTGTATGAAATTTGGTCCAGTGCCTCATCTTAGATAAATGTAGGATAATATTCATCATCATCTCTATCACCACGCAGGTGGAACAGTCGTGTACAAGTCTAAAATATAATTTAAAAAAAATTTCTTTCCCTTTACAAAAGATTGTTAAAGTCAAAAGTTTACACCTTAGTAAGTAAGTGGTAAGAACTTCTACATCACCAAAAATGTGTAGCGCAGTGCTGCCACACCTTTGTAGCAGCTTTGTTCTGGAGTGGAGACCACGGACCGGCAAGCGGAGCGTAGGTCGTCCACCGACGAGGACGACGTTGGATGCAGGCCGCTTCCAACCGGTCACTTTGGAAATTTGTGAAGGAGGCATATGTTCAGCAGTGGACGTCCTACGGCTGAGATGATGATGATGATGATTAGTTGGTACATTGCAAATATCATGAGCAAGCATGGAACAATGATCAGAAGAACGAAAAATTAACTCGTCTTGAAAAAAAAATATTAACTATCTGCGCCCCGCGGTTTCACCCACGTGGTGATTGATGTTGGAGAAAAGTATCCTGTGTTAATCCAGTGCCTCATTCCTGTCTACCAAATTTCTTCGAAATTTGTTGAACAATTCTTGAGGTTATTTTTTGTTTTTTAATCAAATTTATTTTTGGAGACTTCTTCAATTATATTTATCTGTTTAGAATATAGATCAATGATCTTATATTAAAGAGAGGTAGGTACGTTATGTTAGAGCTGACGTGAGGTCAATGTTGTCCTAACTTTCGCGCATACAAGAACTTATTTTACTGAGGTTCTTAGACGTTGTTCTATGACGAATAGCATATATCGTGCCGTATTTATACGTGAGTACCATATCTACTTCTTTTTAATATAATATCATTGGTATAGGTTTGGCCCGTTATTCTAATTCACTCGGAAACTGAAACGGCATATCCGTCTCTGTCTTCCTGAATGTAGATGACAGAGACGGATAGACTGTTTCTGTCTCCGAATCGTTTCCGTGTGAATTAGAATAACCCAGCAGAGGTGCCCCTACGGTCGATCGCGAGAGGTTTTAAGGTCGATCGCCGAGGATAGGTAAAATTATCAGTGATCGACCTTTAAACTGTAGCTTTTTGCTGATGAAAAAAAACAATGTCCAGAAACATGAAGTGAATGAACAAGCGATCGATCATTTTATCATATACCCTACCAAATATTTAACAAAAAAATAATTGCCTGAGTAAAACTAGGTACGTCGGTTTCGAGTGCAAAGTGTCAAACCTGTATGAAATTTTTAACATCCATTATTCAAAAAAGAAATTTAAATATTATCGATACAATATTACAAATGAAAAATGATCATGATGCTGATGTTGTCGCGCTTCCTATGTCATAGCAAGATGACTGTGTGTGCCCGGTAAATAATCATACTAAAATAAACACACGACAAAGAATATAAAGAAGAACACGTGGATGAAACAATGAGTCGACCAGTGAATCATGAATCAAATCGAAAAATGAGATGAGTTCAGTTACCCTTTGATCGACTATGGCTCCAGTCAGAGCGCAGTACCGTGTTTACTGCGCCCGGGTATTCCCTTTACTTAGATATTGCGTATATTTTTTCTATCCCCTGTTGGTTACACCCGGATATGGATGCTCAGGGGGTCAACTCGCTAGCTCTTCAGTCCAATTTCCTTGACTACCAGTTAATGTACATTGTACGCAATCATTGGACTCTGCCTAACCGTTAAACGTGACTCGTTAACGGTCGTCTCATTATCACATCGCACGGTTCTTGTAGAACTAGGAATCATGAGCTAAAAGCACTTACCAGGACCTCTGCTGGTTGTTTTCCATCGAGACCTCAGCCAGTGCCTCACACGTGCTTACCCATCCGCCATTATTCTCCGTACCCTCCTTCCTGCCGGCACGCCATTCGTAGTCTGCCCCAGAGATGCGTTAGCATCTGCTAGTCTGTGCCACAGAGTACCTGCCCTGCGTCAAATCACTTACAAAAGGCAGAGTTGCCATAGTGCAAAAATAGATTGACAATAAGGATACAGTTACACTCACCAATTCGTTCACGGAAACTCGCGCCGCTCGCGACAGATGTGGAAGCGTGACATTGAGAGTAACTACGAATATTTTGCGGAAGACCACCACTTAGTTTTACTAATGCAGTTTTTTTTACTTGGTATATATTTGGATGGGTATATGGTTAAAATGATCGATCTATTGGTCATTTATTTTTGCTAGGTCGATCTCCTTAAGAAAACATATGGGCACCGCTGGTATAGATGTTATAGATAACTAATTACTATAAGAGTTTTATGTATGACTTTGCTCGTTACAGGTCCACCCGATGTTCCGAGGGTACCACCAGCATGACACACAGGAGTTTCTGAGGTGTTTCATGGACCAACTGCACGAGGAGCTCAAAGAACCGGTGAGATGAACATGCTTGAACAGTTAAAGAAAACATTTTTTTTTTATTTCTCCAATATCAGGTACAGAATTTACAGCCTTAAATTATACAGCAATAAAATAACTAAGTACCTTATGTTTATTTAAATGGCTTGTAAATTTTAGCATTGACATGCAGAACCTACACTAAGAATTATTCTTGTGTCGTAGCCCGTAAAGTGTTCCGTACAAACATAGATTTTTACTTCGTACCCTTACGGATGGAGTTAAAGAATTTCCCTTTAACGTTAAGGATGTGAATAGTATGAGGTGAGGAAACCCAACTTACTATGTGGTAGGCCTCATGCGCAAGAGGCCGCCTTGGTTGGTATAACCGCGGGGCCAGATATTGTGCTACGAAGTAATCATTTGCAAGCGTTACTGTTTTAGGGTTGACTTAGACAGGACAGTGACTTAATGGCAGTCTTATTTATACGACTGTGACTTGACTCTCACTACTTGAGTAAAAATCTCACTTGATGGAACATGTCTATACACGTAATTTGTATAATTACCAAAAAACAGCACTATATGCTGCTGGTACTTAATACATATTTGGGAAGAATATTTAAAACTACTTTAAAAAAAAACCCACATAATCATCAATATTTGGTCAAACGTCTAGATTGATTCACAGCTACAAATTTTAGTCTAGGCATTTCCACTATTCATTAAGATATACTAAATGCGCGCGGTTTATGCATGAAACTTAACACCCCTACATAGAAATGTATCATTCATAATCATAACATTCGGCAAACTCGCGTCCTAGCTCGTTAGTACATATTATTATTCATTCTGTGCGCTCGGGCATTCTCGCAAGACCTGGCCACCGGACCAACCCCGCACCCTCCGCCCTGCCACCGCGCGGCCTTTGTTTCTTCCGAAAATGAACGAACGAAAGCCGGAAGTCGACAATCTCTTTCACACCGAACGCTCGGGTGGGGGGTGTAAGAAAGAGTAAGTGAGATATTTTTTCACTGACGCGAATCATGTGTTTTCATTAATAAGTTGTACATAGGCATGTAGTATTTTTGTTAAAATGGTGTCCATACTTTTAGATGGAATTTTCGAAAACTTTAACAATTAATAATTATTTCACTGTGAAGTAATAAAAAAATTTGACTACATATCTACAATGTATTAACACTTTGTACCGCCCATTCTTTTTTTTTTAATTATACAAATTACGTGTATATATAAAAAAAAACCTTGTTACACCATTTATGACACAAGAAGGGTGCGAGTAAAATCATAAAGAATGGTCCAGCCATTGTTTATGATTTTACGCGTAGTGTTTTCTACCGACTTCCAAAAAAAGAGGAGGTACTCAATACGACTGTATTTTTTTTAATGTTTGTTACCTCATAACTTTCGACAGGGTGAACTGATTCTCAAAATTCTTTATTTTTTGATAGCTGGTGCTTCCCGTGTCGTCCCATTTAAATTTCATCAAATTCAGTCCAGTAGTTTTTGAGATACATTACAATAACTGAATAGAATGGAAGTCGGTATTAAAAATTTCAAATTGTACCTGCTCGATTTGTAATGTCTCAGGCAAGGACATAGGACATACTTTTCATCATCATTATCATCCATCATCACGAAGGTGACAGCCCGGGGTTCAGCTAGTATTCATGTAATAATAAATAACTTGAGGAATGTCAAATGTACAAATGCACGAATCCACTTATAAAGAAAAAAAAATTGATTGTGAGTTTGGCGAAACTTGGTTGCAACCCTGACGCTGGTCTCGGGTGCGATCCCCAGACAGGTCGAAAATCTGTGTGCATGAACATGTCTGCATCTGTGTCTGGATGTGTATATATATATATATATATATATATATATAGACATCAGGTTACTGTAGTACAGACTTTGTCTGAGACTGCCTTTGGGGCCAGTAGGCCTAGCACGAATAACTGCGTAAAAGTAACGTAATAGATGTTCACGTGATACGATAGAAACTGTCATGTATCTACGGCAACTCTGACATAGACAACTCATAGTTTCTATGTCGATTCGTGACATGACGCTTACGATACGAATACTTTTTCGCAAATTGTTTGTGCCTCGGCCTCTGAAGACCTTGATTCAAAAATTTAAAGGATTGTAGTAGTAATGTTTGTTTTTTTCGTATGTCAGGTGTGTGACAGTACATCCGAAGACAAGTTGAGTACAGAAGCGGACGGTGACCATCATTTGGAGACTGGCCGGCCGCATATACGACGCAGGGCCGCTTCCTCTGGAGGTATGGCTTAAGTTTTTTTATAGTGGTTTATCAAAGTGATACCCTCTCGCCTGATGTAAAGCATGTAACGTTGGGCCTAGCTCCGTTACTTTTATTTACTTATATTATAATCTATAACATAAATCTAAAAATCTATACAATAATTATATTCGGAACCCCAGTCTTTCGTGCATTCATAAAGTAGGTACGCACTTGCATCGAGTAGCAGCGAAGGAACGCTAATTGTTGTTATCGCTCCGAACGCGGCGGGCTCGACTACTACAAGCTAATCTGTGGCGTTGCCAAGCAGACAGACCTACGACTTCAGTGAGGACGTTTGTGCTCCAAATAGTGTCTAAACACATAAAAATATATTATTAGTGAAGTGCTTGAACCCCTCTAGGGGTTCCAATTCCTTAAGAAAAGTATCCTGCCCTGACCTAGGACAGGCACACCACGCGAAGACGGACACTGCTCGGGTCCACCTGGCAAGCGTAGTCGACTCACCTACCGGAATCACGGAGTCCTGCATTCTCCAAGAGATCAGCTGTTGAATTTCTGTACAATGAAAAAAAATTGCTAAAACTGAGTCAGGGAGATTTAAGGAGTGAAATCAAAGTCATTTTTCAAATTTTTTGTTTCTCTGTTTGTCTGTCTGTTTGTACGGGCTAATCTCCGAAACGTCTGGACCGATTTAAATTATTTTTTGTAGTTGGTGGTAGCTTATATCCCTGGTCAACATATAGGATACTTTTGATCGCGGTAAACTAAAGAGTTCCCGTGTGATACTTAAAAACTGTAATTAATCGTATCCCGCGAGGCCACGCGAGTGAAGCCCAGGTCAGCTAGTTGATTTATATGACTTATTATTAAATTTTAAATTATAGTCTTTGTAATCCATCTCTGTAGTCCTGACATAGATTCTCTGTAGCTTTTAATAATAAGTATATAACACGTTATGTTTAATTGCATTGAGATTCTAAATACCACTAAATCACTTTATGGACTGTATAAATGTCATGAGCAAGATCCACAATTTGTGCACGTACATACTGATTTAAGGTAAATATCAGAAATGTAACTATGACGTAGTATAACGAACACTGTGGCCCTAGCACGAATATCTGCGTAACGTGTCGTTCACGTGCAACAGTACAAACTGTCGTATATCTATTTAGAACTGTGACACAGATAACTCATAGTTTGTACGCCTAAGCGTGACGCGTTACCGCTTACTTAGCACAAACAATACTTTTTCGCAAATTGTTTATGCTATGGCCTCTGTTATAAGGTCAATAAATAATTCTAATGCTAATTTTGACGCTATTCAAACTAAAGCAGCATTATAAATAAGGCCGTACATCATGTCGTCTCGTGTGCCTGTAATTTCGTCAAATACCATACCTCAACCAGAACACAGTTTTGCGAACGTTACTGCTTCACGGTACAAAAAGTGTATGGTCGTACTACCCCGACGAATTCATTTACAAAGAGTTCTACTGCACTAAAATACTGTTGAAACCAGATTCTTTCTTATAATATGTTGTGTTTTATTTCTAGCGAGTGACGCACCACTGTTTGCGCGAATGAGACGGAAATCGCCGGCTGCATCGTCCTATAGCGAATCTAGAACTGATGGTTATTTGAGGTAAGTCGATCTACGGACTTAAAAAATATCATTTACTTAACAATTTGTGTAAGGCTTTATACAATTTACTTAACAATTTATCTAAAGCCTTATACCATTTACTTAACAATTTATTTACGGCCTTATACCATTTACTTAACAATTTACACAATTAATTAAATTCATTTTATTATAATTTGTTGTATTGAAGTGTGCTGAAGACAGTTCTGTTTTTATATTATTTTTTCCTCTATATCACGTTTTTTAGGTAATTGTAAAAATATAACTATGATTAGAGAAACGTAAAACAAAACTTGATACTGGCGGATGCAATTGAAGTGCGAAGCCACAATTCCCTTACAAAGAAAAAAATCTGAAGTTAGGAAAATTGGAATTGTACCTCGAAATTTCCATTTACTTGCGTCTTCATTAGAATTAATGACTTGTGAGACTATTATTTGTTTTTATCAATATATTTATTCTTGGTTAATAGAATAATAAGAAATAAATAAGATATCACGGAAATCGCACAGTAGGTACGTATCCAAACAAGCGCAAAGACCGAAACGAAGACGAGTAGATGATTTTTATCACATGGCATTGACAAATTGATACCACACACTTTTCAGTGTTGAAGTCAGTTCCATTTTAACGAAAAACAATATCACCCATTATGGTTATCCTTGGTACTTCGGGATCGATTGACATTTACCGTGAAATCAAGATAGGCGAAACACTTTTACGTCATTGGAGTGTAACTCAATCACCGCTTGACCAAATTTGATGAAATTTAAATGGTGGTCCCATTTAAATTTCCTTTGGAAGTATACTCTTTCAATTAAAAGATTAATTTTGAGTATCAGTCCACAAAGGGGGGAGAAATTGGTGAACATACATAAAAAGTTATTAAAAAATAGAACGGACTTCTACATTAAAAATTATAAAATAACTTGTTGGAAGTCGGTACCATGATAGTTCGAAAGTACCTATTATCACAATATGGCGTGCATGGTACCGACTTCGACAAGTTTTTAGTGTAGAAGTCGGTTCTATTTTTTGATATGATTTTTTTTTTCACTCTCTTTAGTGACCTTGCTACTTACGGGAAACACCGTCAATGATGATAGGCGAAACACTTTTTAGTTATTGAAGTATAACTCAAAAACTGCTTGACCGACTTTGATTTAATTTATATGGGACCACCACGGAAGTATATTCTATCAAACAAAAAATTATCATTTAAATCAGTTCATAAACGACGAAGTTATCCGCGAACACACATAAATATACATTACATTTCATTTTCCTTGAATGTTTTGTGCTCATTCACTTCTATAGTAGAAAATGCGAAATCCGTCAAACGAAGCTTCGTACTTCGTATATGAGACCTCCCTCCTGTGTGCTGTGTCCAATTGTCTATGTATGTATTCACGCGGACAATGGTACTGATTCGCTTGTGCGTACACTAAACTAAAATTCTCTAAACTACGGTAGTTCTTATTATGTTAATACTAAACTCCACATTCGAGTAACACTTAGAATGATAATTCTAAACATATGATTATTCTATTCAAATGTGGGTAGTTTTACATCAGTTTATAGACTAGTGTAGGGAGCACAAACTTACATGACGATTAAATTTGCACTAAACATACCCACAATTAAACAGAAACGGCAAATTTAAGAATTGTCGCTTGCAAGCATTATACGAATTTGGACTTAAACATGAAGAGAATAAGAACGACTAATTTACTAAATATAAATTTTAGTTCGCTAGTTTAGTTTGGTGTTTTGAACAAATGAACTACTACCTTTAACTTTGATTTTGTAGTTACAACCCGGTCAGAATATCTATGCACCTCGCTGGAATGCGGCGCCTCTCCCGCTTCCCCTGTCACCTCTCCGCGCACTCCCAGGTGCGACAGTACGGTTAGCATCTTCGTTGCCGATACACGTCCCGATAATTTTGATTGGGTTTCGATTCGCTTTGTTGTTGTTTTGTTTTTTAATATTTATTGTTAAGTTTAGACTGTTTACTGTTAAGTTTGGACTGGTTTGGTTGTTATTAAAATTGTTGTAGCTGTTAAACTGAAGTCATGGGAAAAACAATACACAGCGAATCAAGAAATTTAAGAAAGTGCCCAAGTTTTTTGAATCGGAGAAAGCAAATAAACAGTACACCATACCTGTAGACCAAGTGGTAAAACGAACCTGTGCTGCAACACAACTTTTAATATCACTAGGGGAAGATAGTTCGGAGAGTTCAGAAAGTGGGAGTGAGGAAGATACAATGTCAGGCATAGAGTCAATAATTTATAGTGACTGAGTTTAATAATAAATGTTTTTGTAATCAAAATTATTGTTTTTTAATAACAAACCCTTCATCAATAATAAATTGATTTGAAAAGGTTAGTAATTTTTTTCACACCGTACCCAGACCGCCGATATGACGTCACGAGGTCAGGTGCACAGATATTGTGACCGGGTTGTAAGTGATTCGTCATATATGTTAGTATTGTTGATCGAAGATGCTACTTGATTCTGACTACTTAACCAGTGGGCCGAGCACGAAAATCTGCTTAAGTGTAACGTTGTCGTATCGTTTACATATTCAACGCTTACAAACTATGAGTTATCTGTGTCACTATTGTACTAGATAAATGACAGTTTGTACTAAACACGTTAACGAGGCGATTACGTTTCAATTAACCACATACGTTGCAGTTCCTGGAAAAGTAGGTTGATTTCAGCGAATTCTATTGTATTATTGGCCAAAAATGTTGAATCGCGAGTCAACGGGTTAACTAATCTAATTAGAAGAATGGCAAATGTGCAAACATGCGAGTCTATTTATGATTAGAAAAGTTACAGTTAAATTAACTATGAAGATATGTTTATGTGTAAATAAGTGTTTGTTTCGCTCAGGGTAGCGCAAGAAGCGACACGACATCGTCGGTCTGCAAGCTTCGCGGGCACGCAACAGTTCGCGTACAATGCCTTCACACAACAAGTCAACGGTAATATTATTTATTTTTATTTATAAATTCCGACTTACTATAAAACGCTCAAAGCCAACCCTTTAATCTTGACATAAGGCGCTGTTAGTTCAGAGCTTGAATTCCTTCAATTGCTTTCACTTGAAATCAAGCAAGCGCATCTCGTAAAACGTATTATATCTTAAAAAAATATGTTCACTATTCAATAAAACAGTATCCGTTAGTGTATGTGTAGTTGCTGTACACGACCGGCTTGTTGCGAGTGACAGATCAAAACAAACACAAAATGGCGGTGGGCCATTGAGTGTTCCCACCATGAAAAAAATATTTGAATGTTTTTGTTGTAATTGTCTTTGTTCCAAATATCCCACTAATATTATAAATGTGAAAGTTTGGATGGATGGATGAATAGAATAAATGTTTGTTACTCTTTCACGTTCAAATGGCTGGACCAATTTTGATTAAATTTTTTATGGAGGTAGATGAGGCACTGGATTAACAAGCAACAAACCAACCGCGAGCGACGTTACGAAACTAGATATAAACATAATTTAATACTACCCTCTTCAAGATTAAAAATACACAGTGCTGGCCCGAACATCATGGCTGTAAAAATATATAATAAAATTCCGGATACGATAAAAGCTCAAGATAAAGACCAAATATTTGAAATTAAACTTAGAACTCTATTACTCACTAGAAGTTATTATAGTGACGAATTTTTAAGGATAAATTTTGACGAAAAATGTAATAATATATCGGTCCGCTTCTATTCATATTGCAATGCCCTGAATTGGGTACATATATGACTCAGTATTGTAATATTTAAGATCCCTGTTACATGTATGATGCAATAAATGATATGAATATGAACATATAGGGTACTTTTCATCATCATCATCCATCATCACGCGGGTGTAACCGCAAGACGCAGCTAGTAATAAATATATGCGATCGATATAATTACTTATTTGGTCACAACACTACAACTGTTAAATTAAAACTGTCATTGAGAAAATAAAGAAATGGAAATAGTATAACTGTCTTACTGTCAGAGTCTCAGCCTCCTTGTACAATGGGGCTGTTGGATATCTTATAGGTTTTTTCAGCATGACTTCCATTATGATGATGTATCGAGCTCACCCCCTATGATTGTCGACTTGTAAGGGATCGCGTGTGTATATAATGCAATTGTTTTCGGCTCTTAAAGGAACATGGCCATACTATCATCATATCTGTTATAGTGTGTCCTCTTCTTGACCCAGGCCCTATCATAAATTTTCAAACGAACCGGTTGGAAGTACTCTAAACCCTGCGCCAAATTACCCAATCAAATTGTTTTTAAAGTCGCCCGTAAACACTATCCTTATTATAAAACGTGGACCCATGTTAAACCGTGGTTTATGGGAATTTTAGAAAAGATATTTGTTTAAACCACGCTTTAAATGCATGGCTAACTTTAGTCCACGTTTTATAATAAGACGGTATCTATGTTTCAGGTCCAACAGAAACCTCACCGAGAGATATAGGTTCGGAGTCCGAGTTGTCGTGGTCGAGTGAGGCAGAAGAAAGATACGAGACCTGTTCTAGCGGGGCCAGTGATGTCACAAGTACCAAACCGGAACGACCGGAACCAATGTGAGCATATTTCTACTTCAACTTTAGACTTAACAATAATTGTCTTAAGCAATGCTTGACTTGGCGATCTTAATCGATCAACAAGTACAGCAATGCTTGCTGCGGGCAGGAGTTGGATGGGTGTGTGCTAGTGGCATTCAAAGTCAAAGTCAAAATCATTTATTCAATTTAGGCATCAAAGACGCACTTATGAACGTCAACTTTTCATTATAATGTACTTTAAAGACTACCGCCGCGTTCCAAAATATATAGAACCCACCGAGAAGAAGCGGCAACAAACTCGGGAAACCATTCTTTTTATATGAATGTTTACAATGTTTCTACTTAGGTACTACAAATATTACATTTTATGGGTGGCAGAGAGACAGCTTGCCAGAAGTGGAGTATTCCAAGCATCTTTATCTTCTATATAATGTCGAACTTTATAGTAAGCTTTTTTTATTAAAACGTTTTTTACAATCAACTTGAATTTGCCCTCTGTGAGCTCAGTTATGTGCTTTGGGATTTTATTGTAAAAACGCACACAATTTCCTAGGAATGACTTATTAGTCTACGCAAGTCTAAAACTAGGTACAGCTATCCTATTTGTATTTCTGGTATTAAAAGTGTGGTGATCACTATTTAACTTATATTTATGTAAATTTTTACAAACATACATTATATTTTCAAATACATATAATTTCAACTGAACGTTTCTGTGCTTAGGAGGGCACGTAAGCCGGTCCCGGTTGTTTGTCTTAGGGCAACAATCGTTATGTCGAAGGCCTTCAGGCGGTCTGAATACTTCGACATGGGTTGGCCACTAGCCTATCCACCAAGCCGGCACTGAGCTCGCGTGGTGGATTTTGGTCTTACTCCTCTCGAGACAGAAGACTCGTGTCCATGTGTCGTGTCGTGCCCAGTAGTTGGAACATAATGGGCTGATTTTGTAAATTGTCGTAAGTATTCGTAAATACTCTTCTTATGGTTAGATAATGCTTGTCAAGCTATTCAATAGATGTCGCTCCGTCCCCCACGGAGGTTAAAATCAAATGAGTTGGTTATTTATTTATTTATTTAGGCACACAAAACAGAACATTGTCACTAAATTTACAATTATAAAATTACAAAGTATTGTGCTGAACAATGTTCCTTAAATATGTGTACACAGCATGACTATATAAAACAGTTAAATTCTATGCTAGGTCGGATCACCTCGGTGGCCTAGCGGTCATGTCGTCTGACATGGTTTGTTGGAAGACGCGGAATCGAATCCCGTTCGAAGATGTGTGTTTTTCTAAACTAAAATTACATAGTTTGTTTTCGCTATGTAAGCTGTTGTATAGGCGGTTGGTGCTTTAAAAATAAACATTTATCATTAATATTATACTATGACCATCAACGCTTACAGCCGCGTAGTGATGGATGCTGAAAAGTATTCCATGTCCTTCCACCGGGATATAAACTATTTCCTTACCAAAGTTCATTACGATCCGTTGATTACGAATGTGTATACTTTTTCTACCGACTTCCAAAAAGGAGGAGGTACTCAATTAGCTGTTTTTTTAATGTTTGTACCTCATAACTTTCCACTGGGTGGACCGATTTCCAATATTTTTGTTTGAAAGCTAGTGCTTCCCGTGTGGTCCCATGTTGTTTTTTTCCAAATTCGGTTCAGTAGTTTTTAAGTTACACTCCAATAACTGATTTTTACCAAAGTAATAGAATGGAAGTCGGTATTAAATTTTTCAAATTGCACTTGTATTTATTTTTATTCATCTTCATTCTAGGCCGTAGGACGTCCACTGCTGAACATACCCTTCCCCCATAATTTTCCATAAGGATCGGTCGGAAGCGGCCTGCATCCAACGTCGTCCTGCGACCTTTATCAGGTCGTCAGCCTAATGTGTCGGTGGACGACTACGCTGTGCTTGTCGGTCCGTGGTCTCCACTCCAAAACCTTACTCATCGGCCATCTGTTCTGCGTGCTATGTGCCCTGCCCACTGCCACTTTAATGGCTAATCTTCTGGGCTATGTCGGTGACTTTCGTTCTTCTACCGATCTCATTTCTGATTCGATCTCGTAGAGAAACCCCCAGGCATAAGCCCTCTCCCTAGCTCGTTGTGTATTTATTTTATTTATTATTTTTAAATTTATGAATATCAATTACGAGTAGATACACCACCATACCTTCGAAATCATTGTTTTGTATCCATCCAAAGGATGTCTGGAAGAGATCACTCTTTGCCATAAAACCGCTATTCTACTATATAAAAATACGTCGGGTTTTCCTTCCTGACGCTATAACTCCAGAACGCACGAACCGATTTCCACGGTTTTGCATTCGTTGGAAAGGTCTCGGGCTCCGTGAGGTTTATAGTAAAGAAAATTCAGGAAAAATTTAAAAAGAAAAGTGGGAAAATCTTTTTTCACATACAGCGCCATCTCTGATACATAGCATGTACTACAAACCAATATTTTAAGTAGATGGCGCCAAACGAAATGTTACATAAAGCGAAGCCATCTGGTGGCGAAACGGAGTTCGCAGGGTTTGCTAGTTATACATACTTATTTAAGATCTTGTTTTTTGTAATTTCTGTTTTTTAACGTCAATATATTTTTTAGTATTTGTATTGTATTGTCACCTGTGTCGATTCCAACGGTAGATCAGCGCTAGTTAACTACAACCAGCATGCCAGATGGAACCAATGTATGAAAGAAAAGTTGTTAATTTATTTAGGTAGGTATTTGATATACAAAAAGACTCATTATGTACCTTAATATGTTTTCTGTAATAAATAAATCCTATTCTATTCGCAGCAAGTCAGATGGAGGTTGCGGTAGCGGCGATGGCGGAAGCGGCGCGACACGATACCGGAGCGTTATATCCGATGTATTTGATGGGAAACTGCTTTCTTCTGTACAGTGTCTCATCTGCAATAGGGTAAGAACCACAGATATATGTATATGTACAATAGATAACGCAGGTATCACGATTACTATTAAATCCTAACCTGCTGACTTTTCAATGAAATTGAATTACGTGCATTTACGCATAATAATTTTAGAATAACTTACCTGTGATAGGAAATATGTTCTTGCCTTTGGGGGCTTGAAAATTTTGGGGTTTTGTAGTTAATTATCATGCAATTTAGTTTTCGCGTGTCCGGCTGCAACAACAGACACAGCTGTAAGTAGCGGTAGCCAGCCTTGACGCTTGGTCGGGGCGGGGTTGGGACACGGGAAGTACACGCATTTGCATTATCTATTGTACGTGTATATCTGGTTAGTACACATTTAATACTCTTGTAGATGACCTACATTTTATCACTCGCTTTAATTTATTTTAAGTTAGCCATACACATACAAATATATTCATTTAAACAAATACATTTTACACTTTCATATATATAAATAAATCATTACAATATAATATTTAATAACTTACAAACCTACTTAATTTAAATATATTTATTTTATATAGACAATTAATCGTAGTATACGTACGTATTTCATCATACATACGCGTTTAATAAAACATTCGTCTAACGGCAGCAGTGGACACGGTTTCTCATGCGACTGTGCTACGGCGCAGAATAAACCATAGTTTGTATGCAGCGCGCCCGGTTTGTTACCGCGGCCCGCGCCCGTCCTGCGCCTGCGCATGCAAGCGATCGCAGAGCGTCGCCGCCGACCGCCCGCCACATGCTTCAGTCTGCATTGACTAAGATACGCGAAGCCCGTGTCGCTCGATCCCGCTCCACGCTCTCGTAATCGCTTACGTAACTTACAATTGTAACACTACATGATTTATTTGTATATAATATACGCTGTTTGGAAGACTTGCCTATGCTGTTCCCACACTCCTACGGAAGAGAAGATCTCAAAAACAAAGGGGCTAAACTGCGCACATACTTGTGACCACCACTACTACGCGCACGCTAAAAGCACCCCATACTCTTATTATAATAATTAACACGACCATAAAAAACCCTAAGTTTGGATCCAGTGATCAAAATAATAAAATCCCAAAGCCAACCCAATACTGCAAGACCTCTGGACACTGTGAGTGACTATATGCATCGGGAACACTTACATTAAAATATATAAAAGTATATAAAAAAGGCGGTACATATAAAAATAATTTCCATAATTTTATAACAGACAACTGTAATCCAGTCTACCCGTGACCATGTTTACTATAAGAGATTTAATTCGTTTAAAGTTGTTTAACTTCAATCATCATCTTGTTTTACTTAGCAGAGGAATTTCGAAACGGTCCCACTTATAGGCACCGATGTAAGTCGCTAAACATGATTACTACACGACAGAGGTTTAACCTTGACACTCGTGCTTATAAACAAGTAATTACTTGTTTCAATGCAATTTCTCAATGAAGTAATTACTTCACGATAGAATACTGCAACATAAAATCTTATTCTATAGTCGAGCAATGAACGTTGATTGAATCGTAACTCGTTATGTCGCGTGGATCAACTTTTTTGAGCCGGATTAGTGAGGAAGTCTGACATATGTGTGATAAAATATATATATAATAGCAAAACCACTAACAACCGTATTTATAAACAAGTAATTACTTGTTGCTAAGCAATTTCTCAATGAAGTAAGCTTGATACTCGTATAATACTTCAACATTAAATCTTATTCTATAGTCGAGCCATGAACGTTACTTACTAAAGTAAATGCATGGCATAACCCTATCAAAATTGGATGTATCATTTTACACTTGTATTAGGTTGTTTTCATGGGATTTAAATTTTTATAGCATAATAGATCCTTCACAGTTCAGTTTTGTGCGAATGTAATTTTTATTCAACTCTACTTTTGCAACAAGAATGAAAAATTGACGTGTTCTAATTGCTTAAGCAAAGGAAATGGTGGCTATTACTAAGAGTTCCAGCCTTTGATAGTTCTAACTTCAGACAAATTCTAGTCTATAGAATTAAAATCGTTGCTTAAGTAATTACTTTTGCTTGTTTATAAATACGGTTTTTTTTTCGTGTCAATGGTAACATTTGATTAAAGCCTGATTTAAAGTTGCAGAATAGCAGAAGTCTACAACGTTATCAAGCTTGAATAGAATTTTGTCACTTTAATTCCGTCGTCTGTGGCATTAAAGAGGTCGTCACTTGTGCAGGTGGTAGGGCATAAGGGACAAACGAGTAAATGTGACATCGTTTGAGTGGTTAAACCCCAATCGCAAACAGTTTGAGTGTTGTCACGGTAGCCCCATTTGCACATATTGTGTCTACAGCAGCCAACATGCTCCCTAAGTCGGTTGATGGACTTCCAAACAGGCCACGGAAGTGGCTGTAAGTGTCCGCCGAACAAAGTATGTAAGTAATGGAAATAACATGTTTGCAGGTATCGACCCGCGTAGAAACATTCCAAGACCTGTCTCTGCCGATCCCTTCGCGCGACCACTTGGCTGTTCTCCGGTGCCAGCAGCCAATACTGAACCATCATGCTCCACACATCACTCACGAGTCATGGGTACGGTTTACGAGGGTATTTTTTGCCCCCACTCTATTGTATTTTACTTTTTTTTCGAATCAAACGGCAATAGCGTTATTTAAAAAAAATTGATAATAACCTATTTTGTAAAAACTTTACTGAAGTTACCCTGATGAAGACCGGAACAAACTTCCTGCACGAAACATTACGAACAGAATGGCAGTGCTGCAGAAGAGGACTGCAAAAGTAAATAAAATGCAATTTGCTATGACATCACTTGTGAGCGTGGTCGTTGAAATCGCGATATGGCGTCCTTGGTGACGTAATCCATGACGACATATTGTCGCGCTTTCGTTTATTTGGAATGACGATCACAGCGCCAAAATCATTTTTGACATCAATCGGAAAGCAGAGTAAGTGCAAAATACCGGAAGCAGCGCTTTCTAAAGCACTGCCACATACACTGCGATCTCCAAGACGCCTGCCAAGCGTAGCGATTAGGGCAAATTCCCCCTTTAGGGGAGATCTTGTTCAAAAGTGGATGTGAAGTGGACGTTCGTGGGTATATGATGACGAAAACTGACACAAACCTCCACACAACAATATCCGAATTAATTGGTATTATATCCCAGGTATGGTGGGTCCTAAGTTGGCTGCGATCGTGGTTCTACGGCCCGGTGATATCGTTGCAAGACTGCCTCGCTGCGTTCTTCAGTGCGGACGAACTCAAAGGCGATAATATGTACAGGTAAACAACTTTTAATATATTTAATTAGAAATACGGGATTACTCACGTAATATTTATCGGATAGGTCCGACTATAGTTTCGACCACAGTCGGCGGTCTTTTTCAAGGAGTGTTCGGGACGCCCGCGTCGATTGGGCAGCAGCTCGTAACGCTCGTGATGTTAAAGGTTGGTGCGGGGCGCGGGATGCACTATATTACGTTTGCGCGCGCTGATATGTGAGGGGACGTATTACGTGGGTAATTCCGTATTTCTAATTAAAAATGAGTGAACCATGTTAGTTTTTATAACAAAACTTTTAATATGATTATTGACCCTTAACCACCTTACGTCGGTCTCAGAGACTGGTGATTTTGTTTATCAAATTATTCTGTATCTACGCACGTGACGTCACTGTGTGTACATGTCCCTGAGACCGACATCAGGTAGTTACAGTACTACCGACGGATCAATGCCGCTCGGAAGGTAGGCACGTAGACTGTTCGCGCATGTACAGTTGTGTGAAAAAATTTGTTCACCGAAACGAGATATCAAGCACTAATTTTATGTTTAAAGTGACAGGCTTTTTGTAATATATTATTATTCTTCAGTAAAATTGAGAATAAATAATTACCAACTATACCTGTTCTAAATCCGCTTGAATTTCCCAGTCGTAACTATTTTGCTCCATCAATATTTAACAAAATAATATGAAACATGCGTAAACTATTTTAATTATAATTGGTTTAATATATAGAGCCTAACTTCATATCTAAGATTATTTTTATTTGTCAATTAAGTTTTCCCTTTTTTTTTCAAATATTATTGCTCTTTTCAATTAGAATTTTGAGTTCTGATTTTCCCTAATGAAAACTTAACTGTTATTGTGGCTAAACGACTACGATCTCCTTGAAAGTTTTTATATGTTTTTTTAATTTCGACCATTCATGTGATTGAATTTCCTTTACGGTTTTATAGAGGATATGTATGATGCGTTTAACTATATATTTATCAAAGTTGTCTATGCCTGTAACAGATTTTGAACGGAGTTTTATCTTGCCCGGAGTACGAAAAATGAGACAAACTCGCACTTTTTAGCTTCTCTAAGGATTTAACGAACGGTGCGTATGGATTACACCATACCGTTTTGTATAACTCTCACGTTAGTAACTTAATGTGTTTATTTTTTAAGCACGTATTATTTTTCTTGCCCGGCGGCGGCGTAAAACTACATTGCACCGTGGCATTCCGCGTACTAAACCACTGATAACAAATTACCCTAACAAAAATAAATTATACTTAACAAAAACAACAACCGAAATATAATACGAACTAAACTTTACAAACTTAAACATGAAAACATCAATAACAGAAATATCCACAAAATCAACCGAAAAACTAATATTTCTGTAAAAGAGTGTACCGCCCGGGAGAAAGAGTAATAATCATGCGCCAAACGTATACGAGTGACTGAGACACATGATCGGCGTTTTCAACATCAGGCCATGCGAATAGTGATGAGGTATAAGTGTTTTCACTAGTCGATTGATGAGACACTAGACTCGGATGATTAAATTCGATGTAGAAAATTTTTATACTTATTTATTGTATAATATTTACTAGCGGCTCTGTGCGCAGTCGACTTTGCGATTATGTCTTTGCGCAGCTTGAACTGAATAAATATTCACCGCGGACTCAAAACAAAATCCTTTAAACAATCTCACTTTGCTTGGTCTGCAAGTCTTTATAGTGTTTTTATGGAGCCATTGATCTAGTTTCATTTTAGGATACTAAAAACCTATGAAATAATTATACCTATGTTGGAAATTTTCCATATACTGAATCAACAAAAAAATTATAAAATTATTGAACCTGCTCATAAAATTACCACGAGAATCGGTTGAGAAATACGACCTGTATATAGATGTGAACTTGCGGACCTCCAGATAGACAGACATATGAAAGCAATTTTGTTCAAGTTATTGGAGAGACGCTTCGTTCGTGCTTTCCACTCGCTCAATAGTTTAAGTAATTTAATGCTACATGTTATTAAGTCCGATAGATAATATAGTTTCATTTAAGATTTATGTTTTTTTTATATGAAAGGATATCTAACAGAGAGACAATAACATACCTGATTAATTATTCGGTCTTTTTAGATTCTACATCATAAATTATTTGCCCCCTTTCCTATGTTACTTTACCTAAAATCATAACTAAAAATGTTTGTTTGTGTGTAGATGTAGTACATATATGTTACCTGTAGACATTAAGATGAGACAATAGTCTCTTATCTATGTTAGATACTAACTGCGCTCCGCTAAAAAAACACAAATGGACAAAACCCTTTAAAATAAACAAGAATAAAAATAATTCTTATTTACTGGCAGTCTAATTAAATGGCCCTGGCCAATATGGCAATCCTACATATTAACGTTGCTACATATTATAATTTGAAAAGTTACATTTTTAATAATAACATAATCGAGTGATTATCGATCAATAAATGTCGATTTAAATCAATAGCACCTTGCAAAAACTACGTTAAAGGGCCACATCACTAGCACGCCTCGCCCCCCGCCGCTTACCTCGGTTGAGACCCTAAATACGCTTGTGCGCAGCCATCTACACGCTACTTCAGAACGGCATTGATCCGTCGGCCGTACTATACGTTAGTTTTGTTTGATGTCAAAATCCGGAAACGTACTGAGGAACGCGGTGAGGTCACACCCTCATAGGGGAGAATAACTTGTACCTATGATTAGGTCTACGGCGGATATACTTATCTGGCACATTCATAGCACACATACAGTTGTGCAACTCTAGAGAATTTATATCCGCTCTTAATATTTTACAGCCAGTCATGAGCTGGTCGAGTAATCTCCTGGTTTATTTGATTAATTACAACCAGGATGGTTTTATTTTACTTTTAATTGTTAACGTTAATACGTGAACGTCTTTAAATTTGCTACCGTACGGGGAGCAATCCCAAAACCTAATGATAACGAAATCAGGGGATACAGTGTTGGCGTTGTAGTTTCGAATCTATCCTATACATCCAAAATTAAATTATACCACTGGATTGCTAAAGGACCAAAGAATTCATTGCGATAAACGAGAACATTGACGCATCGCGCGGGGCGGAGGGGGATTTGCCGCCAATTTGAGCTTATTTTGCTGCGTATCGAGTTTTGCAATTAGTACAAGTTTTGACTCGGAGAAGCGTATTCAATTACAACACACGGCCGTGTCCATTACACAACCTCACCCATTTTTTAAAATTATATTTATATTTAATTGTATTTTAAGCAGTTAAATACTCCTATACTTGGAGATGAGTTAAACATAAGCCATAAGTTAATATTGATGTGATTGGTTGCGTTTTGCTTTAGCTGTTCCCGCTGCAATAAACTACGAAATGGTGTCAAAATGTCGGGCGTGGTGCGACTGCCAGAGGTTCTCTGCGTGCATCTGAAGCGGTTTCGTCACGAACTGATGTTCAGTGCGAAGGTTGCGGCCAGAGTCTCCTTTCCTATACAAGACTTAAACATGGCGCCTTACACGCATAAAGGTAATTTATTACACACAAACCGTTAAGGCGCGCTGGTTTCCTAATAATAGTAAAAAGCAGTAACTTTAAAAGTCTAGTGTAATGAAACAGAACGATAAAGTTCTATGAAAAAAATACTTTGGTGAACCGAATATATGTATAAATGAACTCCTATTTCTGCTGGTCACGCTATAACTTGACAACGGATGGAACAATCTCACATATTATATTTTTGTTGTGTTAATGATTGTTAGGACAAGGTTCTTACGAAAAAAAAAACAAGAAAAGATTGGAAATTATGGCGAGGCCGAAGGCCAAGCCCACTACGCGAATGAAATCGCGGGTAGTCACTAATAATTCATAAATATTAATCGCTTCCCGCAGAAAATAATCCTCAATAGGTCCACAAAAATAAACTTTCACGTCCAAACTCAGAATTTTCAGCGATCACATTATAAATTTCTAACTTAGATACTTGCTCTTGCGTCTCCACTCCCAGACGGCCAATTAAAGCAAGCTTCGGAGTCACCAATAAGGGCAACGCAAGAATCAGGGTCCACGGTGTCGCCACTCACCGACGGCTCGCCACAAAGCCGCCCCTGCGGTATTATTATTATTGATAATATTATCCTGCGGGATAAACGGGCACAGATATTTTAAGTCGATACGGGAGTTCCCTTACAGCTAGTTAGTCTAGTCTTATCACTATAATACTAATCTAAAGTCTGGTCTTTAATAAACTAAAATTTACCTTGTTCTCTTGCAGATTGCACATCAAAGATCACCCGCTACGAGCTGAGTGCGGTAATCTGCCATTCCGGCACTGCCGGCGGTGGCCACTACACGTGCACAGCGAGGAATGGTCGCAACTGGTATACTTTCGACGACCAGTGCGTCGTGCCCATACCACAGCACCAGCTGGCCGTCTGCGAGGCATACGTGTTGTTTTATAGGTAAATAATTCATATTTTCTATTGACATTCTCGTGAGTTTGACACGTAGTACACTACTAGCTGTGCCCCGCAGTTTCACCCGGGTGATGAATTGTGAATAAAAGTGTCTAAGTATGTGTTAATCCATGGGCCCTTAGCTATTGAGCAAACTCCTCAATACTGCGACGCTTCTGCGATTGAACTGTTTATTGTCTGTAGTCTGTTAGATCTAGTTCTCAATCGCAGTTGTATAGCAATCCCATTGCTATTGTATGACTGTGTTATGGTTTGCGATGTTGAATAAGAATTAAAACATCTGTCAATCAAGCATCAGTCAAAACTTCTCTATAGTCGTATCTATAGCTCTGACACCGGGCTCGCGCGACTCCGCGCCCGCTGCCCCCGTCTCATGCTCCCCTCGTCCGCGCCATGATCTCCATGTTGGCGTTGTTTACTTGCCGCCGGATAAATTAATACCTAAGCGCATACACACACTACTTGACATTCTTTCAATAATTGTAGAAAAATATCCTCATGATAACATTATTTTAGCGGGAGATTTTAATTTGCGATGTACTCAATGGTCATCGGGGGATCCAATACTATTGAAAAAGGGCTCAATTGAGGTTCAAAACTGTGCGGCTTTATTAATAAATAAAACGTTGTATGCGGGATTTAATCAATACAATACTATAGGTAACTCTCACAAAAATACCCTAGATCTAGTTTTCGCAAATTTTTCTTTAGATTTACACAAGTCGGATACTCCAATAATTAATCTGTCCGAATCAGCAAGACTCATTCGAGTTAAGTTTCATTCATAAATCTATTGTTATTTTTTGCGCTGATGCGGACGGGTAGAAGATGCTTATCACCCTGCCATTCATATAAATGCAACGGATATATTGATATTACCGCTGAGACCAGCAACACAATTGAAATTACAATTTCAGAAAGCAAATTACCTGGCTATCAATGACTATTTTTAAAACATAAACTGGCCGGAAGTAATTTTGACTTGTACAGTAGAAGAAGCTGTAAACAACTTATATGCAATTTTAAACGACGCCATCGAACAATTCGTACCGCGGGTAACTAAGTCTCATACATACGTATATCCAGTATGGTATAGTCGCGAACTTATTAAACTGATAAAAGAAAAAGCTAAAGCTCATTACAATTGGAAAAAATATAATAATAAAATGGAATACCAAATGTTTTCATTTCTCCGTGCCAAAGTAAAACTTTTACAAGATAGTTGCCATAAATCATACATCAAATTTTCTGAAAATAAAATAATATCATGTCCAAAACTATTTTGGTCCTATATTAAATCAAAAAGAAAATACTGATTTCCCTAAGCTAATGTTCTATAATAATAAAAATCTAACTGATGAAAAAGAAATATGCTCAGCCTTCAACGAATTCTTTTGTAAAAATTTTAACAGCCCCCTAGACAGTCAAACACCGCCGTTACCCGTGAGAAACATAAGCACTGATACATTGCATACCATACACATTACCGATGATTTCGTAAAAAAACTACTTAAGGGGCCGATCCTTCTAAGGGTGCTGGCAGTGACAAAATTCCACCGATATTTTACACTAACTGCGCAGACTCTCTGGCTGCACCTATAGCGTGTATTTTCAATCGATGTTTCCGTGAAGGATACTTTCCGACTGTTTGGAAAACTGCACATATCGTCCCTATTCACAAAAAAGGCACTAAGACGTCGATTGATAACTACCGCCCTATATCTATACTAAATACTCTTAGCAAATTACTGGAAAAAGCGGCACATCATCATCTTTATCCCTTCGTTTACCCCAATATCCCACATCAACAACATGGTTTTATTAGAGGCCGCTCAACAAATACAAACTTAGCAATTTTCACAAACGACGTTCTACGAGGTATGGATAGCGGTTCGCAGGTTGATGTGATCTATACGGACTTTGAAAAGGCCTTTGACCGTGTCGATCATATCATCCTTCTACATAAACTCCAAGAGCTTGGCATTTGTGAGGATCTTCTGAGATGGATGGAGTCTTATCTCCGGAACCGCTGTCAGGCTGTTGTTGTGGGTGGGCATCGCTCGGACTTCACAAATATTCCCTCGGGCGTCCCTCAGGGATCAATACTCTCTCCTTTACTCTACGCTGTGTATCTTTATGACATTGGAAAATGTTTTCAATTCGCTAAATATCTTATGTATGCAGATGATACAAAAATTTACTATAACATAAACAACCAACTTGACTGCATAAAACTCCAAAAAGATTTAAATAAGTTAACACATTACTACAGAGATAATAAAATTACCATCAATATTAACAAATGTATGTTTATGACGTTCACTAGAAAAATAAAGCCAATTAAATTTGAGTACAAAATTAGTAATACCACAATTAAAAGTACACAGCTAGTTAGAGACTTAGGAGTTCTTCTGGATCACAAATTAACTTTCAAAGACCATATCGCTGACATTGTGAGCAGATCTTACAAAAGTTTAGGTTTTATTTTACGCGTTAGTAAGCCTTTCTCGGATACGGAATGTCTTAAAGTGCTATATTTTGCTTACGTCAGAAGCATACTTGAATATTGCAGTAATGTCTGGAGCCCACAGTATGTATCTTACACACAAGATATTGAAAAAATTCAAATTAAATTCGTAAAACACTTAATCTGCCGCTCACAACATATGTATGTTAATTATGAAGAATCCTGTGAATTTCACAAATGTTTGTCACTCAAAGATAGGCGAAAGCTTCTGGATATGTTATTTCTCCATAACGTCTGCCATGGTACCATCGACAGCACCGTCCTCACTGAATCATTCGTGAAGCTGCGAGCCCCTACTGTTCGTACAAGACACACGCCTCTGTTCTCCCTCCCGCGCATTCATACCAATTATTTCCAAAATTCAATCATTTGTCGAACTCAAACTAACTTTAACAAGTATTTCAACTCAGTTGATCTTTTTAACAGTAAAAAACGATTTTTTAGACAATATATTATAAACATAATAAAGAAACAATATTTACAAGCACCCACCTAGGATGTACTTTAATACAACTAAACTTTACAGTATTTTCACCAACTTAACTTTACACAACCTCTCTCTCTCTCACACACACACACACACACACACGCACACACACCCTATACAACCATGCGTTGTTTGTAGACATGTCAAGTTTATCTTTCCGTGATAATTATTTACCTACCTACTTTATTAATATAGTAAAACTAATCAATTGTAGGAACTGTATTAATTAGATATATACCTACATGTATAACTAAGAAATCTCTGCTCTCTATTCAAGTACATTTATATAAAGTAAATCCGTCATTAGATGTAAGACTTAGAATTTAAGGTATACTATAATAACATTAAGATCTGTGGATTTTGTTAATAAATAAAAAAATAAAAAAAACTCACCTCGTTACCAACTGAGTCGTGCGGCTATAAATCATTTCACTGTGTCCATCTCGCTCGCACTTGTGGGTCTTATGGAGCCGCATGTGATGTGCGTAAGATGGTTATAGGCGCATATCGATAAGAATAAAATCAGATAGAAACATAGTAGATAGTATTGTGGGCTTGTAATGAATGTTAAATAAATAACGTTTATTCTTCCTCATCGGAATCTTTGTCCTCAGTATCAGCGGATTATCGATAACATGTTAGGACGCGTTGTACATTCCTATCCCTATTGACGTTTATGGCCCTACGGCTCAGTTGGTAACGCGGTGACTATAGTAAAAACAAAATATATATAATACTAACTTTTTGGTATTATTTAATCCAGTGCCACATCTACCAAGTTTAACCCAAATCCTTGTAGCTGTTTTTGTGTGATTGAGTCTTCCATCCATACTTTCGGATTTATAATATTGGTAGGATTATTATCCGGCAAAACACTCAGGTTAGAGATTTAATCAAATTTAAAGACCTCAGTGTCCGGAGAGTAGTTCATCATAATCAGCCCTTTTTGTTCCCACTGCTGAGACTTGTGACGTTCATAAGTGCGTCTTTGATGCCTAAATTGAATTAATGATTTTGACTCGAGCCTTCCTCTAAAAGAGAAGAGTTGGGCCATAATCCACCACGCGGGTCCAGTGCGTTTTGTTGGATAGGTTAGTGGCCAATCCATGTCGAAGTTTTCAGGCCGCCCTAAAGCCCTCGACATAGCCTTACGACTGTTGTCCTAAGACAAACAACCGGGACCGACGGCTTAACGTGCCCTCTGAAGCACGGAAGCGCTCAGTTAAACAATACCACTAGCACACACCCATCCAACTCCTGACCGCAGCCAGTGTTGCTTATCTTGTTGATCGGTTAAGATCACCAAGTCAACCTCCGCTACGAGCGCTTCGAGTAGTTGCAATGTAATAAAAAAAACTGTGATGTGTTATTCAGGGAAGCATATATATTAGAGCCATAATTCTTGGACTACAACATAATGGTGTTTATTACATTTCCCACAGAAAAGTGAACCCTCAGATGGTTGATTTAAGACTGAAGGCGGCTGAAATACTTGAATCGACGAATTTGGTTACCAATGACATCAAGTTTTACATCTCAAAGCAATGGATCAACAAGTAAGAAACCTCCCGTTATGTAGTGTCAACATACAACATTAAACATTGATAGATACCCGCCCATTAAAAAGATATCATAGATTACCAATAGCATTTATAATATTATTAATGTACTTAATTACTACTTTAGTACTTAAATCTTATATATTCGTACATTATATCTGAGACCTCATCTGATGTTAGGAATAAAATAAAATGTTTGCGCGCGTGCAATAATAGAGTTGGATTGTGAATAATGTTCTCATTAAGACGCGCTCGTATCCTGATAATAGTAAAAAGCAGAATTTTTAAACACCTGTGTAACGAAACAGATCGATAATATATTATGAAAAAAATACGAAGGTTAGAAAAGAAATAAATAGGAAAAGAGTAATAACCGAATAGAATTTATAAACATAACTCTCTTTCAGCAGA
Source organism: Selenia dentaria (assembly GCA_917880725.1). Lineage (NCBI taxonomy): Eukaryota > Metazoa > Arthropoda > Insecta > Lepidoptera > Geometridae > Selenia > Selenia dentaria. The sequence goes on along the minus strand of OU862897.1, from coordinate 11,223,708 downwards.
AAAAAATCTTGAATAGATCCACAAAATAATTTTTCATGTCCAAACTCTCAGAATTTTCAGCGATAACACTATATTTTTTTAGGTAACACATAGCCATAGTATAGTACTAAAGTAATAACCAGCAGTTTTTTCAATTGTGTTAGTATATATCGAAAAATATAAAGAGAACCTACAAAATTAACGCATTTGCGCATTACATCGTCCAATCTAACAAGCTATTTTCAACCTTACGTAAAACAAACGTAAATTATTTTAAAATTAGGATTGCACCGTGTCTTAATTTCAATTTGCCTATTATAGATTCAACACATGGGCGGAGCCCGGGCCCATAGACAACAGTGACTTCGTGTGTTGCCACGGCGGCGTCCGCCACGACCGAGCCCAGTATCTGCATATGTTCGCGGCGGTAGTACCGCAACCGTTTTGGGAACTTCTTTACTCACAGTAAGCGTCTTTTCTCCCACATTGTTTTATGTCCCACCTGGGGCCATATTCGCTATGACCAGTCAAACATGTTAACTTCGCTGCGTTGTGTTAACTTCATGGAATGGTCGTGAAGTCAATACAATTTTACTATCGTTCCTTGAAGATAACGTAGCGCGCCGCGTCACGCGCATGTATAATCATAACGAATATATGGCCCCTGGTGTTCAACGGTAACCTCTGCTTATAACAGAGGTATTTCTTTACAAGTGCCGAACTGCACTGCGCCCGTAACACTGTGACATTAAATCTCATGCGCCTGTGAGTTCACCGGTACTCATACCTTTCAAAACAAAACACAGTATTGAGAGCATTCTCCAGACCAACTCATTCAAAAGTTCTACAGCACTAAAATCTCACCACATGCTCAGGAATTAACTAGATATTTATTTATTTGGTTCACCAACGATTGTTACATTGTATCTCATAACTAAACAAAACACAATCTATGACAGAGTTATAGTAGGTACATGTTGCTAAATGCACAATGTGAATAACGCATAAACCATCTACACTATGCTTCAGAGTCAAAAGCACTTGGAGGGAAGCCTGCTGTCGAACCTTCAATATATACAGTTAGTTGCCAGGAGTTAAAAGTTTCAGTATCTGTCAACGTGGGATACCTACTTCAAAACAGGGTATAGTGAGCAAATCTGTGAAGCGGCAATTATCGACGCACCCCATTGAAAACCCTCCACTAGGAAGAAGTGCACAAATTGTGCTAAATATAAAAAATATAAGAAAATCGAACACACAATATTTGTGTTACTTATATTATTATGTAAGGTTCATCTATGCTATACCAATGAAAGGAATTGTTTTGCTTATTACAACTAATAAATAATATTTCTATAATGAAACCGCATTTATTAACATATTACATTTCCTATGAGCAAATCTAATAAAAGTGAAATTTAAATTTTTTGAGTGAAAGGTATCTCTTATAGCCCATAAGGACATAGATGTCCCAGAAAATTCCCAATAAAGTATAATATTTTAAAGTGTTAAAATTTGTAAACTTATTTTTTAAAAGCCTAATGAGTCAGTATAACCAACTAAAATTATAGCAAAAAGTTTCATAAGCTTATAGTCCTGAAAGGGTTAAGTAACGGAAATGCATCACTTATTAAATGTAGGTAAAGCCCGCGACACGTAACTCTAGCGCTGACCGTTATTGCGCAGAAGTCAAAAATTGGGTATGACAGGGGGGCTAGAGGGACGAAGGACTCTTGTCTCTCTCTGGCACATCGAAGACGAGAGACTCTTGTCTCTCTCTGTCACATGTGCGCGACTGTACCCATGCGCAGATATCCCCTCCACATTTCGCTCAGCGCTAGAGTTACGTGCCGCGGGTTATATTGTAGTGAAATATGGAGATAGCTTAATGGTTAAGCTATCTCCATTTTTTATTGATATTCGTTTATAATACATATATACTAAGAATAGGGCAAACACCTAGAAGAGTTACATTATTCTTCTACCTTATATGTAAGTGAATGATTTTAATCAATTTAGTATGGTGGTTTGAACGTCCATAGACGTATCTATGACGTCACCGTCTAACTGATACTCCACACGTCTTACAATCTCATGTGTGCCTAACATTTGAAATACTTAAGACGCATATTGCGTGATTGTGATTGTACTTCAAATTCAGTTTACATAACATGTACAGTGTCTTAAACGCAATTTGCCTTTATAGACAAATTCCCATAAATAGTATATTATGGATACATATGGATCTCTCTCTTCTCCTCGTTCCCTCACTGCTGAGGATCGCGACCACGTATAATCCGTCTCCATTGGGTGCGGTCATAGGCTGTGTGAACCGCACGGTGTATACATATGGGATATTGCTATGGGGTTCAGCGGCTGATATAGAGACCATATTTATCCTTCAGAAACGTGCTATTAGAGCTATATACGAAATGGATCCCCGTGAATCTTTGAGAGATTTATTTAAAGAAATCAATATATTAACGTTGCCTACCTTATTATGTATTTGAAAATTTAATGTATGTTCGTAAAAATTTACATAAATATAAGTTAAATAGTGATCACCACACTTTTAATACCAGAAATACAAATAGGATAGCTGTACCTAGTTTTAGACTTGCGAAGACTAATAAGTCATTCCTAGGAAATTGTGCGCGTTTTTACAATAAAATCCCAAAGCACATAACTGAGCTCACAGAGGGCAAATTCAAGTTGATTGTAAAAAACGTTTTAATAAAAAAAGCTTACTATAAAGTTCGACATTATATAGAAGATAAAGATGTTTGGAATACTCCACTTCTGGCAAGCTGTCTCTCTGCCACCCATAAAATGTAATATTTGTAGTACCTAAGTAGAAACATTGTAAACATCTATATAAAAAGAATGGCCCCGAGTTTCTTGCCGCTTCTTCTCGGTATATTTTGGAACGCGGCGGTAGAGTCTTTAAAGTACATTATAATGAAGAGATAACGTTCATAAGTGCGTCTTTGATGCCTAAATTGAATAAATGATTTTGACTTTGACTTAGAGTCAAACTTATGTTGCCTGTACTGTACTAAAGCTGCAATACAGTTAAACGTATCCATTGAACTCTAATTCAAATACTCTTTAAAAAAAATATTTAAAAAGCCTCTTTGGATATTTCCATTCCATTTTATCCTAGGGCATACACATGTGGGGTTTGGCGGCCGACTGAGACAGGGCATTTAAGTTGCAGAAACGCGCCGTTCGTTTAATGTGCACTGTCAAATGGGACTATCCTGCGCGCGAATTGTTTAGTATTGAAAAGATCCTCACAATACCAATGAAATTTACTTGTGAACTATGAACTCCTTTATCATTAAAATTTAATCATTTGATTGTACGAAATAAATATAAAAAGTATTCAATTGAATTTTCGCATTACGTCGTCCATTCTGGTAAGCAAAGCTCAACCTTATGTAAAGCATCGGAAATTGTTTTAAAATTAGGATTGGACCGCGCCTTAAGCTAGTTTGACTTTTTGCTTTTTAGATGACTCGCTCATGAGGGTTCAAAACCACCCTATTTAATATTGTGCACTAGTTTTAAAAAAACCTTAATTATGTTTGTTTTAGTTTCGGTGGCGGTCCGCCAGTTTCGCACGTGCATGAATGCGGTGTGTGTTTGCGTGCTGCGTTACGTCTGCGCACGCGCACCGCCGCCGAGCTCGCCGCCTTCTGCGAGCTGCACGCGAGCTTTCAGGTAACCTACATACATATTATTACACTTTATTGTACACCAACACAATTACCAATCGCCAAATATTGTAGTACAGGATCCATGGTCCATTTTTGCACTTTTCTATCAAGCTAATTTTCCGTGAGTAGCTTCATTTTGATGAGACGCCCAACACTATCCTGTGTGGTAGCTAACAGCGGTAGCAAGGATACTATATGTCGATTTGATGATTCTCAAATATTTATTTTATAACTGGATGTTTTTTTGTTATGTCTCAAGAGAATTATCTAAATTATTTGAAACAATATTTGTCCTACAAAATCTATGGTTTGATCAAAGAGTCCTTCGAACATGTATCGATAACGAGGTCATAAATGATTACGAACCAGCTGATTTTTCTTTTTTTACTTAGTTAATATTAATATAATTTAACAGTCATATTGTCCTACAAATTGCGTGGTACGTTATCCCGGTCCTACGCTCAAAAGTAGTAGTACAAGATCCTTGATGTAAAAATGATTGCTATCAAGCTGAATCTTCGTGGATAGCTTCGTTTCGATGAGACGCCCAACAATATTCTGTGCGAAAATTCTCGATTGTGGTAGCTAACAGAGGTAGCACGGATAAAATATGTTGATTTGGTGATTCGCCGGATGCGCAAGTGATCTAGAGTGGAAGAAAGGAACAAAAAGTGGCCCAGGAGGTCAAAATAGTATTAAAAATAGATTTGAGCACAATTGCTTGTAAAGTGAGCCTTATTACATAGCTTTCAGGGCCATAAACTGAGCTATAACACACACGTGCATAATAACATTATAAACTAGTGCATAATATATTAAACTCTACAACGTTAAATTAGTACCTTATTGCAAGTTATAGGCGAGTAATTAAAGCAATTTCAATATAACCGGGTAATGCATACAGGTTAATTGCCGCTGGAAATCCATTTACAATTTTGGAATAAATAAATGTGTGCGTCCTAAGTCAAACAAACATTAATTATTATCATATTATTCATAATTCACAATAATTTGTTATAATATATTTAAAAAAAGGATTTTATCTCTTAAAATTATAATTCTGAAGTGTTATAATTATAAGTATTTTTTTAATACAGTTGCTCAAAAAGTGGCGTATTACAGGGACGTATAGCGTTCGGGATGTGGGCTATTACATACTCGTGCTTTTTTTTACCTTTCCCGAACTCGTGCGTTCTCTTTCCCAACTGTCAAAATAATGTCTATTAAAAAGAAAAACCAACCATGAAGTTTTTACTAAAAAAAAATCATAGAAGTTTTTATGATTCATGCAAATACGTATATTTCAAGAAGCTACTAATTTGTATCAATATCAGATTTAATGGTTTGATTGAATGAGTTAGGTTAGGTTTCATTTCATTTCATCTCATTAAATTTCATTTTCATTTCATATCAATAAAAAATTCTACTGAAGACTTGGCTGTATGGGCATAGTTCCCTTTGCCTACCAGAATAGGTGAAGAAGAAAAAACTCTACGGTTATTATATTCTAGTATATTCTACGGTTGGCGCCATTTTCCAGAAATTTTCTTTCCGAGTTATATGTTATTAAATTGCTTCATTTTTTGCAACTGTATTAAAAATAGTCGTTCAGTACACGTGCGGAACCGTCATTGCAACTTGTTCCGGCATTTGTCGGAACTCTTTGCAATGACAGCCTTTCCCCACTTGTAATGAAATATACTATAATGTTCACCTTGCATTTGGAGCGTGTAATAAAATTTAGTGTTATAATTGTTACAGGCTCAAGAGAGACCGAAGGCGATATACGCGATCAGCATGCATTGGTTCAGGCAGTGGCAAGCGTTCGTGAGAAACAAAACTCAGAGCCCGCCTCCGCCCGTCGACAATACCGGGATCGTTACTAAACTGGTATGTTCCTAAAATATTACAAGTACAATTTGAAAATGTTTATACCGACTTCCATTCTATTCAGTTATTGGAGTGTATCTCAAAAACTACTGGACCGAATTAATGAAATTTAAATGGTACCACACGGGAAGCACCAGCTTTCAAAATAAAAATTTTAAGAATCGGTTCACCCAGTCGAAAGTTATGAGGTAACAAACGTTTAAAATATTTACAGTTGAATTGAGTACCTCCTTTTTTTTTAAAGTCGGTAGATAGTAATAACGGTGAGAGCCGGCACCGTGGACCCCGATTCTCCCTGGTGCTAGCCTCCTTGTAGGAAATTTCATTTTAAACAACTTCGGTTATAACTATTTTTCGTGTGAAAGTGAAAATAAACGAGTTATGCAATAAACAAAATTTGACCCTTAAAATCAAGATGGCAGTTGACGCTACGAATCGAGTCCTGCGTAAAACAAAGTTAAAACTGCCAGTGAACAAAGAATTCCGAAGGAAAATTACTTAATTTTTATTCCGGGTTTTACCCTTTTTGGGCTAATTCGACTGGGTTACGCGACGTCTCTGTTCTTTTCTACCGAAAGCCAAATGATAGACGATACCGAACCTATATATACCCTCATTGAATGTGCAGAAAATGCGAGAAATAGTAGGAGAGATATGTTTTTAATACTCACGCGCATTATGTGATTTCATTCATTATTATTTGCATGGTATTTTTTGTTTGTATCCATAAATCATGGACTATGATATGGATACTATGTGTTGTTCCAGCGTCTTCGTCAACGGCAAGAAATTCAGCGGGCTTGTCTTTTTACATTTTTTCGCCAATTTCTTAATGTATATATAACAAATGTTCGTTTATTTTTAGCTCCAGTGTGTTGCCTTACAAAAGAGACCATAATAATGGTATCAGTAGGGCAAGACACGCTACACTTTGACATCGTAATACAGGAGTAGGTAGATCCTGGAGTGATCAGTCCCAAGCTGTTATCCTCCAAGTAATACGAAATTTTGTAATAATGTTTTTGACAGAGTTTAGTTTTAACAGTAATTTTAATCTTATTCATAGGCAAATCTCGGATAACATTGGGAACTTTATTATAGAATCGTATACATTGTCCCATTAAATAATGACTTATTCTGTGGAGACGCGTTACATTTACGGATAGCTTGTGCTTATTCCGCGTGTTAATGGAATGAGCATCACTCCTTTTTTCAAAACTGTTCTGTTAGATTGTAAACTGTTAGAACACAACACAACAGTTAGAATGTTTATATCTTTAAACTTCTGTCTAAGGGAAACTCTGGGAGCTAAACTGTAGATAGCTCGTATTTCACTTTTTTGCAGTATGAAAATAGAATTAAGATCTGCAGAACATCCCCAGAGCAGTATGCCATAAGTCATAACTAAAACAAACTATTCTAGCTGTGTCTACATCAGTTAATAGTCTAATTTTTTTAACAGCATAAGTTGATGAACTGAGTCTACTAGATATTTTTTTAATGAGGGGTTGCAATGCATTGCAATTTAGGGTCTATAGTAATTCCTAAAAAGACCGTTCACTCCACAAGGTCCAACCCTGTTCCATTCAATTGTAAATTGGTTTCTACTTATCTCACATTTGGTGTCGAGAACTTTGACATTGAACGATTGAGTAACAAACATTCATTCACATTTTATTAGTAAGATTACTAATAATATAAATGTAATAATGTTTGTATTTGGTGGTGGAGTTTAAACTGTTTGTAATAGTTTGATCTTGTACATAAACTGCAATAAAAACTCTTCCGTAGCAATTTATTCTTGTCTCTGGAATTAAATCTAACAAAATAATGTACGTGCAAAAAAAATTAAATAAAAATATTATAAATATCTGAAAACATAAAAATTCCAAGTATATGCCGTCATGAAGGCACATTAACTTTAGTACAACCCGGTCACAATATCTGTGCACCTGACCTCGTGACGTCATATCGGCGGTCTGGGTACAGTGTGAAAAAAAGTTTTTCGAGAAATGTGGAGGTAAAAAAAAATTACTAACCTTTTCAAATCAATTTATTATTGATGAATGGTTTATTATTAAAAAACAATAATTTTGGTTACAAAAACATTTATTATTAAACTCAGTCACTATAAATGATTGACTCTATGCCTGACATTGTATCTTCCTCACTCTCACTTTCTGAACTCTCCGTACTATCTTCCCCTAGTGATATTAAAAGTTGTGTGATGTTGTCATCTGCTAGATGATCCTTTTCCCAGTATTCTCGCTGTAGTCTCTCCACGTGATTCACTTCTTTTTTCCAGTCAGCTGGCGTAATTGACTTAATCGCATCATTCGCTGTGTATATTGTTTTTCCCATGACTTCAGTTTAACAGCTACAACAATTTTAATAACTACCAAACCAGTCCAAACTTAACAGTAAACAGTCTAAACTTAACAATAAATATTAAAAAACAAAACAACAACAAAGCGAAAATATCAAAATTATCGGGACGTGTATCGGCAACGAAGATGCTAACCGTACTGTCGCACCGGGGAGTGCGCGGAGAGGTGACAGGGGAAGCGGGAGAGGCGCCGCATTCCAGCGAGGTGCACAGATATTCTGACCGGGTTGTAGATTTAATTGCAGTCTGATGTTAGTTAGCGGGCGACGCGTTTGCTCACCGATCTAATGTAAATTTGCTGTAACAGTACAGTAACCAATGTTAATTATAATTTACAGGAAAAAGACGGCACAGTCATCCATCAACTGAAATTGGGCTCTGACCACGCTCAACTAAGCGAAGAACTATGGAGATTCTTCACCGAAATCTACGGTGGAGGTCCCGAGGTGTACGTCAAAGCACCCATAGTCCAACCACCTCAGGCCATCATCGAACCAACCAATGTCTTCGAGAGACGGCTGTCTAGGAAATACTCGGAGTCCGACAAAGAAGACTACTGCACCAAATCAACCTCAGAAATGAACATACGAGACACAATCCAAGGAGAATTGCAGAAAAATCAGTCTTTACAAAACATCAATCGACGGTACAAAATATCACGGACAGCTGACTCAGACGAAGACGTCAATTATAGACACTCGTTCCAATACAAACGGCACGAGCCAAATGGCAACTATGATACGGACGATGATATGGATATAAGTCCAACTAGAACTTATACTAACACTGTTCGGATGGAAAATGGTGTGGATAGCTCGGACCATGATGCCAACGATAACCCTGTATATGCCAAAAAATCAGAAAGACCCTCCGATACGGACTTACCAAATGACAGACAGGACAACATCTCTCTAAAAAGCAAGAACCCACCAAAATCAGGAAAAGTGAGAAAAATGAAAAGACGGACAGTGAAATGATTTTTTGTCGCGTACCAGTTTGTTCACAGACTGAGACAGATGGTGACGCATTCAAACCACAGGGACATTGTATGAACATTCCTTATATTCGGTGACTGGTGTAATATATACTTTACGTGCATTTAATGATTCTTTGTAAATAGGGAATTATTGCAGTGTAGAAACAGTATGGGTACTGTGTTGAAATGGCCCAATCAGAATCTATGCGAGTGAATTGCATCAACTTTATGGTAAATAGATGCTATTTAAGCCCAGGGGAGTGAAGATCGACTGATGATCAAGGGGTTGAGGAATTTCTGTACTGATATATAGAAATCATAGGATTTAGAGATAAAGTTGGGTGTACAATTACACTTAATTAGGTATTCAACAGATGCTTATAAGTATAACTATTAACGCTTTGTAGTATTGTGTTTGTTTGATAGAGTCAGTATGAGACTATAAGTTTATACAAACATGTTTAAATTATTATTTTTGTGTGGTTACGTTACAGAAGCACGAGGTCCAATTAGTGGTAAAGTAACCTCTGCCTGTTACAGATGCATTTCTAAATGAAGTGATAAACTGCACTGCGCCTGTAACCCTGAGATATTAAGTTGTTAAGTCACGTGTGTCTGTAATTTGACCAACGCCAATACCTTTCGAACTGGAACACAGTAATGCTAATATTCCTGCTTTGAGGTAGAAATAGGTATGGTGACAGTAGTTCTCGGACGAACTCATTGTGAAAGTACAATAGTGTTGTTAGGCATGTCCTTAATTCTGGATTTGGGTCGCTTCTACTAAGAATCCTTACTGTTATATATATTGTGTCTGTTGATATATTAATATATGAACTATTCTCTAATATTTTAACCAGGGTTCAGAATGATAATAATAATTCATGATAACCTCACATGATAATGATACCATATTACCTAATAATTACTATTATATACTCTGACTTCATTATATTAAAACTTGAAATAATGTGAAATTTGGTTTTGGAAAATATTCTGCATTATTTTTATTATTCCAATAACTGTACTTTTTTTATAAGACTTGGCTTGGGATATTTTGCCAAATGCTGCAGAATTGCACGGATAGATATCTGTTTGAAACTATCATAGTCACAAATATATGAAATATTCATTATTTACGGCATAGTTACCACTTACCATGTATATTTGGTAAAAGATATTTATGGTACATTAGGTACCAAATGTACATGGTAATTATTCCGTAAATAATGTTAATATTTCTAATGTCATTTAATCATTATTATTATTGTGTGGGTACTTTCGAACCCTGAGATGCGTTTCCAGAATTTGGGTGATATTTTAGCGACGTTCAAATGTCTGATTTCATAGATAAATGATAAAAAAATTATATAACTATTTTATAATCTCAGATACACACAAATATAGCTGATGTGTTGACATTTAAACTGTATATGCGTTCGTGATGAGATATTTCGTCACATTTATTATGTAAGGTTATATGAAATTATATATGACGCAATACCTGTAGATATATGGACTCTGCTGACAGATGTATTATGTACAATAGATAACGCAAATGCGTGTACTTCCGTACTTTGCTTAGTGTTCGAAGCCCGACCAAGCGTCAAGGTTGGCCGCCGCTACTTACAGTCTGCGCAGTGTATGTAGTTGCAGCCGGACACGCGAGAATACAAAATTGCGTGAGAATTAACTGCAATAGCCCAAAATTTTAAGCCCTCAAAGGCAAGGACATATTTCCTATCGCAGGTAAGTTATTTTAAAATTATATTATGCGTAAATTCACATAATTCATTTTCATTGAAAAGTCCGCACGCTTGGTTTCAATAGAAATAGTGATACTTGCGTTATCTATTGTACATTATATATCTCTGACTCTGCTACACTAAAATATATGCCATGTTGAAATTTCGAGCATATTCAATGTAGAATTTCTGGACAGTTTTTAGATCGTTAGTCGTTGAGAATTCTGGGACGCACTATTTTTAAGCGAGCGGCCTCTGCTCCCCTGGGAGGGTTTATAGTATTTTAGTACAATTTTGTTAGTTCAAAATCGGGTTCATAGATGCTATTGTATAAATACTTTAAAAAGTAAAAAGTAAATATTCGTGTAATAACCGTCAAATTGTATATTTGCGTGTGTATATCTGTGTAAAATTAAAAGTAAACCGGGGTACGTTTAACGTCGCAGTTAATTTTTATCTGGTTTAAAATCTTTATAAATTTAAATGTTCTATAGCTTTTGGTATCATAGACTTTTTACAAACTGAGGTAGACATGGTCTACACAAACAATATTCATTCTAAAATCAATCCTCAAAGTATAATACTGGCAACATTAGTGACATTATTTGCGATGGCAATAATATGCCGTCAACATGAGTAACAAAGATGGTATATGGGCGGGAAAAATCTCAACAATAGGCATTGTTGAGATTTTTCCCGCCTATATACCATCTTTGTTACTTTAAATAAACAAAATTCTTGATTTTGTTTATTTTTCCTAGATTTGTGTTTTGTCCAGTTTGTACGTGTAATTGTGGTGGCATATTAACTGTTCGTAATAATGCACGAGTGTAAGCAAAGTGAACGGAATCATGAAACCTTGTTTGTGTGTTTTCCTCGTCACTAGAACGTGTCTTGACTGGATAGTGACTTAATGACTGACTTATTTTGGTCTGTGACTTATCTCTGACTACTTAAATGAATATCTTACTTGACATCTTATCTAATATATTATTTAATTTGAGGAATGGCAAATGTACAAACGTACGAGTCCACTTACAAAATAAATAAAAAAAGATGGCATGTGTCACTTTCTTATTTCTGTTGATGAAGACGACCGCGTGACGTACACAGCTGGTAGCAGTGTGAAATAACCAAAACGGTGCTAATCAGCTTTGTGCGATTCAGGATTTAGTGCGTAGGACGTGCTTACCGCAGTTTTTTAAAGTCTGGTATCCGTAAGTCAGAGAAGAAGAAGAAGTCAATGCCAGTTAAAATTAATGCGACCCAATCACAGGCGTTATTATTGGTTAGTTGACTTTGGATAAGACTTTCTTGCGCATTCTTTTCCGTTTACAATATTTCTATGTTTTTGCGACCTTTTGAAATGGTGACAGCAGAGTAAAATAATCTGTTTTATGCCTGGTAGATTTTAATCCTGTGAAAATTTCGTCTCGTCCTTAAACGCACCCTCTGTATGTGTATAGAAATTTTAATGTATAGATAGATCTATTTCCGACTGCATTTCTTTCGTTTCTCGTTAAACGTGGATAAGGTATTTATTTTGTTATTTCTGGTACTAAGTCTATGTGTTATTTGTTAAATAATTGATCAGCAATAAAAATGTAATATATCTATATTGGCTGAATGATTTTGTTTTATTTCTTGTGAGTTTACTTTAGTTAAACTTATTATCTTTCTGTATAATAAGGCCCGTAATTCCTGATTTATGTAATTATTATCTGTATAGTAAGGTTGAAACATGACTGCTTTAAGTGGGAGTAGGGCCCCTGATGATAAGTTTTTAACCGACTTATGTACGGAAGAGAAGGATTTCGTATTTCAGATTGACGTGCATTATTAAACGACTTCAAAAAAACAGGAGGTTCTCAATTTGTTTTGCGTGTTTCTTAAAGCCTTTCTCTGCCAAATATGGACTGATTTTAATGATTCCAGATTTTGTTGGTAGGTCATACTACAGAAATCACATATACATTTTATCGAAAATGATTCAAAAGTTTGTACATATGTAAAGAAGTCGATTTATCGCGCTTGGCATTCGATGACTCGAAACTACATTGGTTGAATTAGTTTTACGACGTGGTCGCGTTTCAAGCCTCAGAACACCCTCAAGAGTTCAGATCTAGTCTATACTAATATTATAAAGAGGAAAGATTTGTATGTATGTTTGTGACGAATTGGCTCAAAAAGTAATAGACCGATTTAAAAAATTCTTTCACCATTGGAAAGCTCATTCACCCTGAGTAACATAGGCTATATACGATTCATCATCATCATCCATTACCGCGCGGGTGAAACCGCGGAGAGCAGCTAGTATGTAGTAACATACCAAAACATTAATTTAACAAGTACAATTTGAAAAAATTAATACCGACTTCCATTCTATTCAGTTATTGGAGTGTGACTCAAAAACGACTTAACCGAATTTGGTGAAATTAAAATGGGACCAAACGGGATGCACCAGCTTTCAAACGAAAAAAGAATTTTGAGAATCTGTTCACCCTAACGAAAGTTATTGAGGTAACAAACAAAAAAAATACATTCGAATTGTGTAGGTACCTTCTCCTTGTTGGAAGACGGTAGAAAAGCCACAACAGTGGTTCAGATCTATAACGGTACGGTACCCTAACACTAATTATTACTATCAAGCTCAACCCCCACAGAAGCGGGAGACGCGGGAAAGTGATCACATAATCAACACGCATAACAAGCGGGTGCGATCCGGCGCGGTGCGTTACATTTGCATTACAAAAAATACCGTCCCGGATCGCGACCGCTTCTCCGCGTCTCCCACCTCTGTGGGTGTTGAGCTTAAGATATAATTTCGGAACTATAATGATCTAGATCCAGTTGACGTATTCCTAAGCATCATGCAGACTCGAGCGTTCCAGCCTCACCCCCTCGTCACTTTAGTGTCATATTTTTGACATAGTCACGTACTGCTGAATATTTCACTGAGCGTTTGTCGACCAGTGGCAATGGAGGACGACAAGACAGAACAGGACGAGGACGA